>CM008281.1:41493881-41939497 GCA_002319775.1 Fagopyrum tataricum
ACCGTAAATTGTTCTGTATGTATAAAGTTATAACAAACTGGTGATGCTTGTAAATATAGGTGCCAAGTATGGTAGCTTCATGGCTCGAGGTGTTTTATGTGTGCCTCCTATGAACCCAAAAAGGAACCCTACACCAAATGAGTATAACTCCATTTTAATTGTACAGATTTACAAATGAATTGTAGTCGATATAAATTTTTCCTAATAACATATAAAGGGAACTAGAAATGAAAAGCCTACCATGAATCTTTGCTTCAGGAGAATGCAAAGACAAGGATGAAGTTCAACTAACAGATGTAGAAGTCTCTGATGTCACTGCAGCAGGCATCACAAGGTGATTGCCCCTGAATGATTCACTATCTCGGAACGGTTTGAACAAACACAAGAACAGTCTTGTTCAGAAGCTAAATCTCTATTCACAAGACGTTTGTCACGGTTAATCATCAACTCAATCGATGGAACCTTCAAGCTTACTTGTCGCCATATTTCATTTATGGTTCCATTAGGATCCTCGTACTCAAAGTACCGTTTCACCTGCAAAAAGTTTACCCATTCATATCTCACAAGTGTGTAAAAATTCTGAAGAAACACTCAGAAATCTATGAAGTAAATGCCCAGAGATAAACTAGAGTTATAAACCTTTAGAGTTTACCCCTAACTTAAGGTAAGTGAATACCAAATAGGGGTGTCAACAAGGTGGGGAGTACCCTAATCGTTCTCATCCTGTTTAGCAAAAACACTACCACTCTCATCTCCATCTCCGTTGGGTTTTCATCCCGACTAAATTTTCCCCTGTTTATAGCCATTATCTGGTTTCTCCACGAGTTCCTTTGTTGGATTTACCAGTGACAAATTTTACATGTGTTAAATATATGAACTTATTAATATAAATAACATATATTTAACATAAAATCAACAAAATATTAATATATAATTTAATAGATTAGAGAAAACAATATATAAATTATCTTAAAAACAATAAATCACAATTAATTTTCCCCATTTTATTATGCCATTGGGAATTCCTAATGGGGACGGCCTGACAAGAGCGGGGCGGGACTAATAACCCTGTCCCCATCCCATCCCATCCCATCCCCATTAAGGTTGTTATACGAGCTGAGCTTTGGCACGCTCAAGCTCGGCTCGTTTATGAACAAACCGAGTCCGAGTCTTATTATTAACCAAGCTCTAAAACGGGTTCATATTCGGTTTATTAGAAAGTAAACCTCGACTCATAACAACTCTAAATTTCTAGCGGAAATGATATTTGTCCCCATCTTTGTCCCCGTCCTTGTAACAGATATTCCTTGTCCCAATGACAACCCTATTACCAAAGAAACCCTAGGGGAATTCCTTGGGCAAAGATTCACAACGCTACCAGAAAGATAAAGAGCCACAATCCGGCCAAAATAAGTTACTGCCTCTACAAAAATTCTCAATACCTAAATGTGATGCTGCCCTTCCTTATTTATACCTAAAACCCTTCTCACTGTCACAGCAATGTGACTTTAGCCTCTTTTTCTCACAACCCTTAACCACCTGATTCATGGTCCCCGCAGATATCCTTTCCTACCCATTTTCCACATCATATGAGCATTTACTAGTGTTGTATCAAATTCCATAATACAACTTGAGGATTGTGCTATACAATTTGCGAAGTAGAGACCTCAACTGCATCGACTAAACCAAAGAAAAGAAAAGCAGAAAATGTCACTGAGAAATAGTTACCTTTTTAAGCTCCCGCTGATAAGCCAAAATTGTATCAGTACTAACTGCTTTGAGTACATCAATTATAAAGCCTGGTTTTAAAGCTGAGGCAGTATCCACGAATATAGCAATCTTGTGATACCTTATAGCATCTTCAAAGGGTAGTTCAATACTGTCGCTCACTATTACTGGAACACATAAGCTGACAATGGCATCAAAGAGACGGCAAGCTGATGGAGTATCACCAGCAGGATGTAAGCAGAATTTTGAAGTATGCATCCCTTGTGTAGCTGCACGGCGGCTCTCCCTCGATTGTGCACCATGTTTCATGATAACACCTTCATCCTTTTCTAGTAGTTGAAAGAGCAAATCGCGGATTTTTCCACCCTGAAGTAAAAGGGAATCAAATAATATTAATGAAAGTCAATTAATTAGATTTCTTTCTTTCTCCTTCTAGTCTACCTTTCAGGCAGGATGTCTCAAGTGGTTAATGATGGAAAGAACATCAAACTTGTAAAGTAACAAAATTTACACACATGACAATGTCAAAGTCCTAAAGATATTACAGAACCTGCACTTGAACCAAGTTGTTCACTATCTGTTGGGCAGGAATAATGCACATCAATGTCCAGATTAATCCATGGGCAGTGGTTAACAAAATACTATTGAGTCTATAACAGCAAAAGTCCTAAAGCACAAGCAGCACAACCAGAAGGAAAAGTATGTCCTGTTGAATCTGGTGACCCTTCACATACTACAGGTTTCTCTAGTGTCCATACATGGATGACATTATCTGTTAGATCATTTTCACTTCAGCACTGGGTTGAATCATTTGCTACTTGTCAACGTAAAGAGGGGATGATCTGTAAATCATGCTCACTACTTTTGTCGAATTCATTTGGCTCACGAAAAACAAATATATTTTAAAAATGTGGTTCCTAATTGCAAAGGTATGAGTTACACTGTATATCAGTCTCAAAGCTCACTCTAATCACTTGTCATATTTTGTGAATCTCCTTCAGCAAAGAGTCTTTTAGTGGACTATTCACACGGAAACCATGGATCAAATGCAAGGATAATATCATATTTCTTAGTGCAAACTACCAAATGCCTATGACACTAGACAATATCAGATACAAAATATTTGGCAGTAGAGCAATGCTAGTAATCATCCTCTTCTGTGCTGCAAAGTATCAAAGACTCAAAGTTGACCAAGCTCCTCGTTCTGACAAGTTCAATATAATCTAAGGGTCAGTTTGATTGTTCATCCACAATGGAAATGAAAAGGTAATGGTTAAAAAGTGAGAAAAAGAGGTGATGATGTTTTAAGATTCATTTACACTTGGTTATCTTAGAAAATGGGAAAGCAATGGGTAAGGCTAATTTTATTTCCCGCTTCTTAACCATTACCTTTCAGTTTTCATTCCAGATGTATTCCCAACAAGATGTAAGGGAACACTTGCTACAGTCTGAATTGAAGGTGGACAAAACTTAAAGGACTACTTGTTAATGGTCAGAACTATTAAGCAGTTCTCATACTTTGATAAATGGGAATACCAATCTATCCTTACAATGTAGCATTCTTAGCAAGGTCTGAAAATTGGTCATAGAATAAGAACTTTCCTCTGCATAAAATCTTACATCTTAGCTACTTTCTGACACTCGATCTCATTCACACTCTGTCACAGCTACCACAGTCTTCAATCTTTATATTTTTTTATGGTAAATACTGAATACCAAGTAATGCAGATCGGTCCTCACAAATATGCACTCTATTGCAATTTGCACTTGTACTTGTCCACCATTAATGGAATTTAAGACTCCTACCCATGATGTTAAAACAACTAGTCAACTTGTATACCATGTAACTACAATTATCCTATAGCAGCTGACAAAGTAAAACCAAGCAGAGACTCAAACCTTTCAAAGGATAAAACAGATTACATAATAACAAAAGTAACAGATCCAAACTAGTTCTATCTTTTTAAAATTAAGGGCAGGCTCAAAGCAAGAATGATCCAATGTACTCAGTATTCTCATCAACCATGTTAGAGGATGACATAAATTAATGCTGATGATTACCTCTTTTCTGTACCGATTTCCCATGAAAAACAACAAGGACTTTCGCTCCTGGACACCAACTTCACCATCAAAAGATCGAATCCTATGTGAATAAGGCAAAATGACGTCTTTAACCAGTGATGCCTGGTCAGGCCTTAGCCTGCCAAAATCAGAAACCAGCAGCACAGCATTCTTAATCTTGTCAATAACCTTGTACAGTGCGTTCGGATCCTGACATATAAACACATGATCTCGTCCATTGTTCCTCTTCCAATACACTTGTCCTTCCAACCAATCAATCAAGCTTTCCTGCATCTCCTCGTCACTGTAAACCTTCTCCTTCGTACTACCGACAGGATTGACCACCAAGCTCAATGATGAAAAGAATGGAACATAGAACAAATCTGCTTCCTCCGGTTCGAAAACCCTAACCACCGGGGAGTTAACACGGTCCTTCTCCTCTTTAATCAAGTCAGCGAATAAGTACCACTCAGCCGAGTGCTGGTTCCCAGGATACTTGACCTCATCAACATGACCTCCTCGAGCCTTGGCATAGCTCTCGATCACACCGTAGGTGAATTTCCTGGGAAGATCGTACATGTAAACCCTAACTTTCTTGGAACTGCGCGGAATCGTTCCCACGGGATCGGCGCCTTTGAGAGAAACCGTCCGAAGGGATGATGCATCATCATTCTCCGCAGGAGAGTAAGAGAAGAAGGAGCTGGGAGGAAAGAAGAATAATAAGGTGTTGAAGAAGACGAAGAGAGAAAACAAGACGCAGATGGCGCCCAGGAATCTGACCATTGGCGAGGAGGAGGTGGAGAAGATTCCAACAATAAAGCGAGGCAGAGGTTGCCTTAGGGATCTGGAAAGCTTGTTCCTATGGGAGTTCATCTAGAAGAGGACGAAATCTAACCGAGATTTTCGGAGGTCGAGCCAAACATGGTAGATTGTGGAGAAAGCTTAATCGCTAATTGCCAGAGATAAAGGAGTTGCGGTGGCGCTACCGGTGATGAGAAAGGGCACTGGCGGCAGTTAGTGACGGCGACGAACGGAAAGAGCAGCGCTTTACCCTCTCATTCTCCAAATACGTTATATAGTTTTTCTTTTTTACGTGAAATTAACGACGAATATTTTTTACGGAATATTTTTGGGTGAGATTGGAAAGTATGTAGATATTTTATCAAGGAAACAAAGTGAGTGATGAGTAAATTGTATAGGTAAAATTTTATAGAAACACTAACTATACACTTTCTATTTGTGAAGGACTTTCTATTTGTGGAGGGATCCAACGTTATACTATGTTACCCAACTCTGTTACCTAACTCTGTTACCCAACTTTGTTACCGAACTTTGTTACCGAACGTTATACTCTGTTACCCAACTCTGTTACCCAACCTTGTTACCCAACCTTGTTCCTCAACTTTGTTACTCAACTCTGTAACCCAACTTCGTTGTTACCCGATTTTAATACCCAACATTCTATATCCAACTTCACTTCGGTTACCCAACTTCGTTGTTACCCGATTTTAATACCCAACGTTCTACATCCAAACTCACTTATGTTACCCAACTTCGTTGTTACCTGATTTTAATACCCAACGTTTTATATCCAACTTCAAGTTGGATATAGAACGTTAGTATTAAAAAGAACTCACTGATTTAGCAAATTTACGGCAATTAATACAAAGTTTTTTCACTTCTTCCATGGTAGGATCAAGCTAATACTTATATCGGGCATGTAAAGATTCAAGTCCAACAATATCAAATTGATGCATTTGCGAGACAACAACTCCAATTTCAATGACAAATACTTCAAATAAACTTAAAGCTTATATTATGGGATCACTGATTATCAAAATCTAAATACATCCTATAAACATCTCTGTCAATAGAATAATACTCTCAGACATCAGGTCATTAAACAAGCACCTAATTAACTCGTTGGATTGCAAGAAAGACTTCTATCTCTTCTCTCCACACAAACATCTAGCAACTTGTTAGGTGAAATATATGAGAATGATATTGGCGCCGGCTCTTCTAAGGCACATCAGGGACTTCATCATGACTCGTTCTTCGTCAATCATCTTGAGGGCAGCCCCGGATTTTATAACCAAGTACTTATACTGAAACTAAAGGACAAGCAAAACAGAAGAAAATCAAAATATTTCCAATCAAACTCCTGATGATCAAGTGGATTTTAAAATTTATGTAAGAGATGTTGTATGGTAAAACACCAATAGACAGGAAATATGGATTTAGTACTTGTTTTTTTAATATGTATTTAGCATTTTATTGTTGTAGAAATCTAGGATCAAATTGAAAATGCAGAAGTATTGACTGTGTATGAAATAAAAGAGAAATAAGAAATTTGAAGCTTTGATAAATGAATAACGAAACCAAGAACGGTGATTATAATAACGAGGGAGATCTTCCTAAGTTAATTAAGGTTCACTGCAAAAGTCCCAAGAAAGGGCAATGATCTCTCTAAGTTAATCTAACGTAATATCCTTAATCCTTAAATTAAATTGAACATTCGTCGTGGTTGTCTTTCAATCAGCATCTACATTTTCAAAATATTTCCAATCAAACTCTATTCATTAACCATTTTATCATTGAATACTCACCAAAAATCTAATCCACAAGAATAAATCAATATAGAAGCTTTCACAAAACAGCTCACTATAAATATGATAGTTTGTTTGCTAACAGACCTTGAGTGAAGAAAGAATAGATGCAAGAAGGCAGCCATGTATAACAGACCTTGAGGCTCTTATAACCCAGAAGGGAAACATTATAAGGCGCAGAATGAACCATGATATAGCAAAGAGACAGAATGAACCATGCCTAGCAGTGGAGGATGATTCCTCTGCTTTAATGCTGACTGCTACTCCAATTTCATCTTCATCTACCATGCAAATCCTTGGAAAATTCATATCACTTTGCTTTCCTTGTTTTGGATGCTCTACAAGAGACAAAATCAAAGCAACTTAGTGCATAGTCAAAATCTTTAAAATTATAAAAGCAAACAGCAAAGGAATCCAACCTGGTAAATCAGAATTGCTATGAAACAGCTTCTTTCTAGATTTAGCATTCCAGTCAAAAAGTTGTAAGAAGCCACCAACATAGCGGCCACCCTTAGGAACTTGTCGCTCACCGCCCATCTTCAAATATAATACATTCAAGGCTTGTGATGAATTGTTGTCTGGGATACTGAAGACTTTGCGGGAAGTGAAGGTTATTGTAGAGTAAGCTTGATGGAATAGCAGCAGATAATGATAGGTTCAAATCATGAGTCTCTTTAGCATCAACCTGACCCATAACTTTTCTCCTTTTGGATTTGGAAGACTTAGTTTTAGAATCACTCACATTAGAAGTATCAGTAGAGTTTGATGCCAATGGGATGATTGATGGAATTGAGCCTGATACACATAGGTTTGACCGTTCAGTAAGCGACGATATTGACTGGTTCAAAGAAGGGATCTTCTGAGCATCAGCCTGAACCTTGAGCTTCGAGACATTTTACCTAGGATCTTTTCATCCTCCTTCACCTTTTTCAGAAGCTTGATGTAACCATAATTAGAAGCAAGACTCACGATAACAATCCATTGAGAAGATATATATATTTGTTGCTATTTCTATTCCTTACCTCCATGACCATCAAAGATCCAACAAAGTGGATGTCCTTATCAAATAAACTAACCTAAAGAGAGTGTCCGTGAGGGCGAACAACATGCATGTTTAGTAACATTTGAGCTGAGACATGGAGTGTGAAATGGCTTTTTCATCACTAAGAGCTAAGAACGTTGTGGCTACCAACAATCATCTTAACAATTACTTGTTAGGGACCATTTCCTACATTAAAAACCACTTAAGGCCACTTAAGACAGTAACAAACGGATCACCATTTTCCCCCTTATTTTGGCTTAGGCATTTTGTCGATCACATGGAGTACTATGTTAAAGTGGCATATGTTTATCCTCAATGGAAAATTGGGAATAGTTTTTAATCCCCAATCTCAAAAGCATACAAGAAGCTATCAACAAATATCATAACCTAATCTAAATTGTGGTATGATATTGCAGAACTAGTTAAAAACTAATCAAAACACCAAAGAGGTATCCAACTTACCAACACGATTATGAAGCTCGAATTTACACAAAGAACACCTCCTCTGTTAGAGAATCAAGAGGTGAATAACTGGTACCATTTAGCTTGACAATCTCTACCTTATTGTAGTCAGCTGAAACATGAAGGGGGTGTCTGCATCATCTACATTCCAAACTAATCAAGTCAACAAATACATCGTTACATTGTAATTTGTGTTTGCTTGTGCAATTTAAAAGAGATTAGCAGACTTGCACATTTGGGTATATGTAAGGATATAAAATCAACAAACACACTTGAACTGTTTAAATTCAACAAATACAAATCATCGATCGAGTTGAAATTGTGAAACAAAACAAAAATCATACAACATTGGCAAGCAAGCAGAAATCTCTTACTAACAAAAACAACCTCAATCTCCAAATGAATTCAAGCTCTATCAACTTCAATTTCAGAAGCTGCATATGAAAAAGGTAAACTTCAATGGAAGAAGAACAATAAATATGATAAACCCAACGAAATTAATTGATTCAAACAGAATTTGGCGAAGTAACAATCATCCACAAGCAAAACCATTGACAAAATTATATCATAAGAACACGAATCAGTTAGGAACAAGATTAAGAGATTCAAACAGAAGTAGCACAAGATCTTACCTCAAGTACAAGAATCACAAACCCTAGAAATCGAACAACAGAAAATCCTATAAAATACCTTGTTGACGAGGAATAATAGAGATGAAGAGATAGTACGGGTCCTCGCAGAAGAGCGACGAAGAAAGGTGAGGAGCGACGAAATCGTCAATGGTCATAGAAGGAAGAGTGAGAACGAGAGCCGAATTGAAGACTGAGAAACAAATCGCCAAATCGTCATAGAGAGGAGAAGACAGGTGAGAGCGGAAAAGGTGGAAAAAAAATTAAAAAACACTATTTATACGTACATAGTTAATACCCTCACTTAATTTTATTTATACGTACATAGTTAATACCCTCACTTAATTTTGCCTACATACCTAGTGTCTCTAATAAAAAATCCGCATTTATAGCCCATTTAACTCAATATTTTTTAATATACTATGGGATGAAACTAAAGCACTCGTAACGGGATTACCGTGTCAATACACAAAGCAAAGAAATCGCAGATGGCAATTTGCCAATTTCTACATGGAAATTCACAATCTCCTCTCCCATCCTAATCCATAGGGTTGTACTTAGTGTCGTACTATATTAACGTCGTTTCACGTCCCATTTCGGTTATCATATATGGAACGAGATCAAGATGATCTTGTGTTTATATATTGAAAATCGGTCTGGTCTTATTCCGGTTGAGACAAAACCAATCTTATTTGACTCATATGTATAACTAGTTTAGTACCTCTGCCGTGCACGGGTATTTGTAAAATATATATTTTTGAAACAATTTTTATTTTATGTGTATTGATAATAAGAGTTAAAATTTAAAACAAATAATAAAATAATAGTATAACCACATTATATTATATTCTGAAATATTTCATTAAATATAAGATTGTTTGTAGTATTTTGTGACTTGCTTGTAGGATCACATATCATGATCCTCGAATCATTCCTACTTGTAACTCTTGAAATTGCCACATAAAGTTGTCCGTGACTAAAAATTGGTCTAGGTAGGTAATTCAACTTTTGAAAGGGAATGAATATCATATGTGATAAAAAGTATGTGTTGTGATTAGGACTGTTCATTTTCCGGTCCGGTCCGGGTTTTGGACCGGACCGGACCTGAACAAACAGGTACGGTCCTCGGTCCAAGAATTCCGGTCCAAAACCGGTCCGGTCCGGTCCGGACCGATATTTTTTTAAAAAAACTAAATTTTTTTTTAAAAAAAATTAATTAAAAAATTAGTGAAATAAAATATTAAAATTAACTAATTAACTCTCGGTCCGGTCCGGTCCGCAATAGGCTTGGTCGGAAAAAATAAAATAATAAAATATTTTTTAAAAAAAAAATAAATTAATTTTTTTAAATAAATAAATAAATTCCAATCCATCCGGTCCTGGACCGGTTTTGGACCGGACTTGGACCGAAATTTTCGGTCCATTTCCGGTCCTCCCTTTTCCGATCCGATCCAGGTCCGGACCGGTGAACAGTCCTAGTTGTGATTATTGAACCGACTTGAGAGGTAAAACAATCATACACAAAGTCATACTCATGTTATTTACATATATATATATATATATATATATATATATATATATATATATATATATATATATATATATATATATATATATATATATATATATATATATATATATATATACACACAATAGATCGTTATATAATAGCACAAAAATTACAGCATATTATGACTAAACTAACTACCTCTAACCCGCATGACGATTACAATTTCAAATAAAATAAAATTATAAAATAACTAACAAAAGTATAAAATTTAAGTAATTTAAAATTATAAAAATAAAATAAAATATCCGGTTACCTTAAAAACAATAAATATTAGAAATAATTATAAAATTTAAAAAATAAATAAAATACTTTATAAATTATATAATTTAAGAAAAAGGAAAAGGAATTTGTAGATTTAAATTCTACGTAAAAAAAATCTAGAATCCATCTAGAATCTTATCTTAATAAACTATTTTTTTAAGGAAAATAATTTGTTTATAGTTATTCTTAACGGTTTATAGTTATTCTTAACGGTTTATGCAATCTCTCTCATGGCTCGTAGCCTCTACAAGTAGATTCATCATATCAAATCCGCATATATATATAATTATAACTGAAACTTAAGAGTGCCACATCAGCAATCCGTAGGCTATATATATATATATATATAGAGAGAGAGAGAGAGAGAGAGATTTGTGTATAGTTATTCTTAAGGGTTTATGCAAAAAAAATATTTGTTGATATCGTGTTTAAAACGAAAGACATCAAAACTTTCAATCCGTAAAATCTCTTCAAACCGTAATTAACCGACATGTCTAAACATTCTGAATATTTATTTTTTTCAAAATTTATATGTAGTATATGCGGATTTGATATGATGAATCTACTTGTTGCTCACTGTCTCCTAATTTCATTACTACTTGGAACCAACTACATGAAGCTTTTATTAGGAAAAATTTTCCACCGAAAAGATTGCATAATTGAGTTATAAGATAATCAATTTTATAATGATTGTAGGTAAGACCAGCTATGAGCCATGAGAGAGATTGAAGGAGCTTTTACGTCAATGTCCTTCTCATGGACTATCTAAGGTAATATTGGTCTAGTTTTTGTATCAAGGAATGAACAATTTCAATAATTATATGATTGATACTCATATACGTGGACCATTTATGATTGTGCCTATTAACGAGGCTTGTGATTTGATTGAGGTTTTGGGTGATCATTGTAACAAATTTTAACATCCTAAAGAGTCAACTTTTAAACTCAAGGGTGTTTTTGTAGCCTCTACAACACCACTGGAAGGAAATTCCTCCAATTTATGTCAATTGTTTGGTTTAACAAACCATGAGACATCTATTTGTTCAATTATAATAAGTACTTATGATAACATGTTTTTATGTTATCTTTGTAGTGTTGTTTTCATGTGTTTTTCCTTAGTTTTTGCATGAGATAAGACATTTACATCTTTTCTAGTGCTTTAATACATCAAAAAATGTCTACTCTCCTTTGTATATTGTTTTTAGGTGTTTTAGGTCTGAATTGGAGTTTAAAGGAGTGAAACCATCAAGGTTAAGGAAGCTCACATCGTCAAGGGAAGCAATGAAGAAAGTCCCGGAGCATCAAGGAAAAAAAGGCAAGAAGCAACAAAGGAAGTGAAAGGCTCATCAAAGGAGAAACCAATACTCTTGGATCGAGTGACATTTCACTCAATGGAAGAAGAGTGCTCACTTGCATGAAGTAGACAAAGCACTTGATCCAAGAAGACATGGGCACTCCAATGCAAGTTGGAACTCTAACAAGTCGTTCGAGTGGATTTCATCCGGAAGAAGACGTCGGGTTACCTTCAAACCCAACTAGAGAAGAAGACATTCTATATGCTTTGGATTATGGGATGTGTCACGGTCTATTCAGAGGCCTTCCAACACCGTGGAGTCCACTTAAAAAGCATTTTACAAAATTTCAAAACTATGTGTTCAACAAGGCCAAAGGAAGGATTTGGGAACCTATTGTATTATATTCACCCAACAACTATGGAGGTTGAAGGAGGAAGATCTAGGGCACCACATTACTTAATCATATTCAGAACAATTACAAATAAGTTCTCTTAAGATCCAATCTTTGTAACTCAACCTACCATTAAAGATCATATCCAAGCCAGAGGAACCGGATTTTTCTACATCTATGAATATATCAAGCAACACATGAAAGATAAGAACAGTATTATATTCAAGATTGGTTTTACTACTGTGGTAATTCATGAAGTTCTACGACTATATTTCTCAGAAGTCATCGAGTTCCCAGATTCAATTTCAGACTACATAAAGGACTTAGAGTTGGTAAAATTCATGTCTTTAGAATGTCAAGATGCTTTCTACGACACCCTCTTAAGTTTGAATGAAGAATATGCTAAGAACATTTATGTTGCCATTAATGAGGATTTCGATAGTGATTACAAAAACACTATCGGAGAAGAAGGAATGTACAATATCAATTATTGCATGGATTAGTCAGAAACATCATCATCACAAGCTTGAAGGAATCTCGTGAGTGTTGTATCAGAGTCTCTCACTTTCTTTCAGCTTTTTCTTTTCTTTTTGAATTATTGAATGTTGGCACTGTTAGCCAAGTGAGTGAGTCAGAGTCACTAGTGTGTGTCGGGGGTAAAAGGGTAATAGAGCAAAGGCATCCAATGCCTCTCCGTCTCTATAGATAGACACCTTGTTAGTCTTTGGAAGGCATCGAAAGCCATGGAGTCTAAGAGTGAGAAACACCAAAAACTATAAAGAGAAAGAGAAACGATTTTGAGCTTACAAAGAAGTGGTTCCTCCTCTCTCTAAGATCAAAACATTTCGATGGATCTTTCTAGCTTGAAGTCTTTGAAGTGAGTCGAGTCTTTAATTTCCAGTGTGCTTGAGTGCTTGTAATAATCTTTCAAATTCAATAAAAGTTTGTTTTTAAGTAAGGGAAAGCTACTTAGTTGAAAGTTATGTTCTGCATAATCCATTTTCTTGATTACATTTCCTCCATCCTCATAAAAGAGATTTGAGTGAGAGACTACGGTCTGAGGTAGGAAACGAAACAGATATGTGATGTGCTTGGGCTAAGGTAGTCCTGGTTGAGGATTAGCAACCCCTAGAAAGCCGAAAGCTACAAGAACACCGGAGGTCCAGTGATATTACGTCCAGGTAACGGTCAAAACTCTCTCATTTTAATTTCTTAACTAGTGTAATACCCGCACATTGTGCAGGGTTTTGAATAATTGAATTAGACGTATTTATTTGTTATTATATATATTTTTTTGTATTCTAAATTCACATATAAATATATTGACTACAATGAAAAATTAGACAAACATTATATAATATATTTATAGGTCGAAAAAATGTTTATCTAAATTATGTTTAGAAATAATAAAAGTTTTGAGTTAGCAAATAATCGACATATAAAATATAAAATAAAATAATTATATAGAAACTTGATTTCATGTGTTTTGCAAATGTACATTGGATAAGTTTTGAATTATATAATTTTGAAGAAGAAAAAAAACTTTTAACTCTAATAAACGTTAAAGATATACTAAATTTCTATTTTTAAGAAATTTCGTAAAAGATTTACTAAATTTTTAAATTTTTTAAACTTAATTAATATGACTTTTATTAATGTAAAATATTATCTTTTTAAAAGATTTTTTTTGGCTTCGTGAATTCTGGCTCTGACACGTGAAAATAAGAGTCCCTCCTTTAATACTTATAAGATTACGGAGCATGGTGGGCATGTGATCATATAAAATTTATTAGTCATAATATAGTTAGTAGATTATGGTAGCAAATATCACGTAAAGTTCATAAATTAAATCAAGTGTGTCAGTTTGGATAATATTGTGCAATATATAAAATTGTGGCTAAAATATGTAATTTTATAAAAAGTAGGAAAAAAACAGAAAATTAAAAAGTGTCCAATTATTTAACATTTTAGGGTGTAAATATTACAGCCTTTTGCAGCATAAAGAAGAAATAATCAACTTTAAACTAAAAGTGATAATCCTACGACCGGTTTTTAGTATAGTACTTCAAAACCATGGAAATCACCAATTCGTGTAAAATTGACTCTTCTCTTCTAGAAAATCAAAGGCATAAATGATGAAAACACATTTGAAAAAAGATCCTAAAAAGGTTATATGAGTGACATATGCTCTCTTTAGTAGATATTGTCTTCAAAATAAAGTCTTATAATTTAGAGAGAAAAAAATTTTGGTGAGCACTTGGTAGTGACGACATTTGGTTCTAATAACAAATGAGGGCAATCTCTTCCGATGAGTTGATTAACATGTAATTCAGAGTACATTAGAAACCTATGTAACTTGTATTTCGTTTTTCTTGTATGCTAGGTTTGTCATCAAAATCAAATCTTATAATTTAGACAACTTTAGTTCAACACTTGGTACTGGCAACATTTGATTCTAATAACAAACCATGTCGGTCTCTTCCACTGAGTTGATTAACCTGCAATCTAGAGTCCAATAAAACCCCATTGATCTAATGGAAAATCAAGAACTACATACAAAAGATGGAGCGATTGGTATTACTATTTTCGATTGAACCAACGATGAATGAAAGATAAATTGAGCATAAAGACAAACAAAACTAACCGTTAACACATCAATGATTTTAACAATTTGCTAGGAAAATTTCCGTCTCATAAGCGATGATACCCTGCTAGCATTAAGCAAACAAATAGATGAGAAGGTTTACAACATTGTGATGGTGAGAGGAGAGTAAGTGAGATGAAATGCACGTTGATTTTACAAAAACAGACAAACAAATAAGTAATCCATTTCACATACTATTTGTGACCTTGATTAACTAAACAATTGGTTCCACTAAGAGCTTAGCTTTGTTTCAAAATTATTATCAAGAAGTATATTCGAAGACTTGATATCATGGTGTATGATTTTGGATCGACATGCACTTAAGACCATGTTCAATGGTTGATATTTTAACCTTCATCTCTTACCATTCTCTCTCCGTCACATCAGATTAAAAAACCCACTCTACTTTTTCTTCACATCCATAGTTTCTTAACTCTCATTTTTTTAATTTTATATTTAATATATTTACACAACACATTTATATATCATTTGATTCTTTTAATTTTATTTATAACTATATTTATTTTTAGAATTTATATGATAATTAAATGTATAAATAAATAATAAAATAACGAGTCAAATTAATAATTTATAATATATATATATATATCATGTATAATGAATTGTAAAATATTATTTTCTTGTGTTAAATTAATAATATTTATAATATATATCATTATTAAAATATTACATTGCATATTTTTATTAAGTCATAATCAGTTTAAACATATCTAATATTAGGCTCTATGTATAGAGAAAAATAAATTATGAATATATAAAACAAAATAGTCAAAATATTTTTTAATTTAGTCCAAATATCCAGTTAATTATAAATCAAAATAATTAAAAATACGTAATAGATATACACCGGTGATAGTGATTTGAAATCCAATGGTTCTAAATCATTCATCTTAAGAATGAACCAAATAATGACATGTATCCTATTTCAATTGGATTTTGATTTTATGAATCTCCTCTCTCTTCGTCTCTTACTGAGAAGTTTTGAAGCTCATTTCCCACTATTCATTACAAATCTATTATTTTGTAATGCTAAGAAACCACCATTGTAGATGGTCTTACAATTATGACCAACTGATAAAGTATATCATAGAAAGATATACAAAGAAATGAAAGGAAGTTATGATAATGTCCACAAAACGACTTACAATCTTCATGCATATATGCCAATCCTATTGCTGCTAACTCAAAATTGACATGCCTTCTCCTACAATTATGCATTTGTTTAGTAAAATCAAGCTAGGTTAAAGCTATCTAAAAGAGTAGAAAAAGAAACAGCCTTTACATATAAAAATATCAAATTTTCGGAGGGTTACTTTTGTGCAATTGTAGTAGACTAGTAATCAAAGCCATAAAAAAAATGTTGACCATGTAAGTGAAACTCCATCGTCATGCTTGGAACAAACTCATAAATAATGACCTTTGATCTTCAAAAATGTAATGTCCAAGTAGTATAATACGATGTATATGATCTCCACGGCTTATAGTATCTACTTCATCCCGAAACTTCCATTCAGCTACTTAATTGCAACCTCTGAATTTGAAAGTACTCATTTTATGGACATATCTAAATCCACCCTCACCAAGAAACACATATCTAAATCCACCCTCACCAAGAAACATTGGCATTGGAGAAGTTATTTATTAAAATGCCAACAAAGCTTTAAATAGTAAGAGCACTATCATCAATGAATAAAAAAAATTCCCTCCCTACTCTCTTTCTTCCATCATCTCTCTTCCACATCATCTTTTTTCACAAAAAAAATTTTCATCCCACCAACAACAAACTATAAAAATTCTCTCACAATCCTCTCTCCTACTTTTTTAACCTATCATATCACATTCTCTCTCCTATATTTTTCCAAATTTTTATTTACTACTTAATAAATAATAACTAATCAAATAATAATCATTAATATATTACCAAACTCTTAATTATTATTGTTATTTTAAATTAATGGAATAATAATAATTAAATTAATACGATTATAAATTAGTAAAAAAAATAATTAAATAACATGATTATCAATAATTATGAGATAAAATAACGGTACATGAAATAAGAACATGATGCATGAAGATTAAAGCGTCTTAAAAAAACTAAATGAGAATACAACAATGGTAAATAAATTACGAAACATAATCATGAAATTATAGAGATGCCGATAATTTTTTTTAAGGATTCACTTCACCAAACTTTTGCCAAATGTGTTCTATCAAGTCATCTTTAAGGGACTGATGAGTTTGTCTATTACGCATAGCGTCCCTTGTCTCCAAGTATTTGTTAATGTCGATCGGACGTCCAGTTTGAAACTGGAAAGCTTCATCATTGTTGACGGTAGCACTTGTACTCGCTTCACCTCTACGACGCGAACATTGATTAGTGCGATTTGTTTCGTAATATCTTCTTATTACTTCAGCATTCTTGTAAGTGTCTCGTTCATCCTCCACTATCATGTTATGAATAATAATACAAGCCTTCATAATGTCGGCCAATATATCTTCATCATAAGCAAGAGCTGGTTGTCGTACAATTGCAAACCTTGCCTGCAGAACTCCAAATGCACGTTCAACATCCTTACGTGCACCAGCTTGACAATCAGCAAAAAGACTTTGCTTAGGAGTTTGAGGATGGGTAAATCCTTGCACGAAAGTAGCCCAACTAGGGTAGATGCCATCAGCTAGGTAGTATGCCATGTTATATTCATGACCATTGACCATAAACTTCACAGGAGGTGCCCGACCTTGCAAAACATCACTAAATACTGGTGAACGGTAAAGTACATTAAGGTCATTACACGAACCTGGAATACCGAAAAAAGAATGCCAGATCCATAGATCTTCATCCGCAACAGCTTCCAGAATGAGGGTTGCATTCTTGTTTCGTCCGCAATATTGACCTTTCCATGCATTAGGGCAATTCTTCCACTCCCAATGCATACAATCAATACTACCGATCATGCCTGGGAATCCTCGTTGTTCATTCCTGTAGAGGATCTTACGTAGGTCTTCGTCTGTTGGGCTTCGTAAATACTCATCTTCAAATTCCTTGATTACTCCATCACAAAATTTTTGTAGACATTTTCGTGTAGTTGTTTGACCCATCCTCAGGTATTCATCAACGGCATCGGGAGCCACACCATATGCTAACATTCTCATTGCTGCAGTGCATTTTTGGAGCCCATATAACCCCAACTTCCCAGCTATATTTCGTCTTTGTTGGAAAAACTCGTCATTTTCCACCACCTTATTCACAATCTTGCAAAACAAAGGCCTCTTCATTCGAAACCTCCGCCGAAATTGATTCTCATTGTATACTGCAGGATCCGCAAAGTAGTCTCTAAACAATTGGTTATGCCCTTCTTCATGATTTCTATCCATTTGGACCACAACTTCAACATCTTCATTATTGAGTTGTGTTTGAGGTGGTTGTGGTGGTGGAAACAATATAGATGGTAATTGATTATTAACAAAATTGTCAATAATTTTGGGAATTTCTTCATCACTATCTGATGAAGAACTTGAGCTTGAAGAGCTTCTTTGAAACAACATTATCGATTTGTGTTTGAGGTGGTGGTGGTGGTGGAAATAATATAGATGTTTTGAGTTGGAATTGAAAAACAATAAGATAGTGCTCTTATATAGATTGAATGGAGCAACATAAACATCCAAACGTGGGCCCAAATGTCATTACTTGTCAATAGATGACTATGACAATACAAAACCATTCTTGTCATTAGGTGACTATGACACTACAAGACCATTCTTGTCATTAGGTGACTATGACAATACAAGACCATTCTTGATAATAAGTGACTATTGATGTGATAATTCACTGACGCATAAATATGACATATATGTGATCAATCACTGACGCATATTTCATTGTGATAAAGTGACTATGACATTTCAATGATATAAGAAAATATTTTTCAATTAACATAGATTAAATATTACACAGAACCATGATATTGAGAAAAAGACTTCAAATTACAAGAAACTTAAACGAAGACTAATACTTAGACATCAAATAAAACTAAAGTACATAATTAAAATTACTCCTTCGACTTCGCTAGTTTGTCTTTCAACTTGTCTAAGAGTAGTTAGATGTAATCGTCAAGATCCATGAGTAGTTTCTCCTTCAACTTGTCTTCTCTTGGGGTCAGCGATGCCTTAGACAACAACACTTGTAGCATATCAAATTTCCGACTCTGATTCTCAGCCTTCATTTGGTTTTCTCGAATTTGAACATTTCTCTCCTCTAATTCCAATTGTCTCTGCCTTCTCATTTCCTTCTGCCTTTCAAACTCAAATTTCTCTTGTTTTAGAGTCATCTCATAACCTCGTTGATCATTATAAGCCCTAATCTGCTCACACATATTTGATAAATCTTCACTTGCAATCCCTTTGCCCTTTCTTTTGGCCTTGGCTTTCTTCACACCATCTGGACGACTTATACCTGCTGATACGAAGCTACCACTAGCATCGTCTCTACTTCTCTTGCCACTACTGTTGCTATTTTCAAGTTCAGTTTCCGCCTTGTGTTCAGCATCAACTTTCCTCCTTTCTTCTTTATTCAAACCCCACCTCATGAACTTCCTCCACTTTGGATACTTGTTCACCATCTCCCAAGCACTTTGATATTTGAAATTCCTTGGTGCACCTTGACAAGACCTTCGAAATAATTGATGGGCATTTTTTGTAACATCATCTTCATTGTACCCACTTCCCGTTATTTGACCAGCTTCTTCCAAATCACCGGCCCAAATGAGTAAATCAGCAGCCATTCTTTTCCAATGAGTCTCCAACATGTTCTTGTTCCGCTCCGGAATCTCATGTGGTCGATATTGACGAGCCGCTTCATATGATTGATGTATATCTCTCCAAAGATCAACAAATTTCTTATCTTTGCCAATGATGGAGTTTGTGCAGTTGGTGAAGTAGGCTTCAATTAGAGCTTCTTCTTCTTTGACAGACCAATCACGGTTGTTTGTTGCAGCCGGAATTGATTGATTTCGATTGATTGGCAATGGAGGTGGCAATACTGATTCCGGAGGGAAATGTTGTGTCTCCGGAACAATATCTTCTTCATCACTGATCATTTGGGTGTTGCTTCCTTGAAAAACTGGTGGAGTGTTCTCGTAATTTTGAGAGTTGGGGAAAAAATTTTGGTAAGTGGGTGGAGTCATTTCTTGTGGAGGTGGTTGTTGTGGAGGAAAATTTCTTCCTAAACTTGCAAGAAATTGAGAAAAATGAGGATGATTGATGAAAGAAGGATCGAATTCGTTGAAATTCATGGACGAGTGATGAGGATTATTAGGATCCATTTTTCCAGAAATTGAACACAAGAACACAATTTTTTATGAATTTGAAAAGACAAATAAGGGAAATGAGAATTTTTGAAGTGTGCCAAAATATGTCAAAATGGATGTCTATTTATAGAGGAGGGAAATATGAACGTTGGTATAATTTTTTTAAAAAAAATATCTTTTTTTTTAATAAATATAACCGTTTTAGTGTAACGGTTATATTAAGTTTAAAAAATAAAAATAAAATCTAGAAAAAATCTGCAAAAAAAATATGAACGTTGAAAGTGGTGGCCCCTCCTCCTGCAAAACAACCTGCAAAAAGCAAAGTAAAAAAAATTTGATTCTCAAGTTTTTTAGAAAGTTTCTAGATTTTTTTTCATAAACTTTCCTGATGGGAGCATTTTTAGGGGGGGAATTGCAGATGAAAAAAAATTCACTGTTGTATGTGCTCTAAACACAAAATAATTTCCCCTATAACTTCTCTTAGACATTTCATCGAACACCTCGGGTGTCATATCAAATCACAAAGTTGAATCATAAATTTCCACAATTTTTTACTATTGATACTAATACGCAAATTTTTTGTCAGATACAAAACCCCGAAAAAAATAAAAAGAGATCAAATAAGTAATATATAATGAAAATTCCGGAACTACGCACAAAGGATAAACTTTTTAGTACTATATTCGATTCAAGCGATGATGAAGAGAACCTGGGCAACCTGATTGTTAGCGGACTAGTGATAATCGACCTGAATGAAAACTAAATTGAGCGAAAAGAATAACGAAAATTGAGCGATTTTCATCGTCAAATCAACAATGAGATAAGAATGTATCTTGTATGTGCAGACGGCAGACTGTTGTAGCAGCCGGGTTATGGGTCCGAAGGTGAGCATGAAAGACGGTCTAGAGTGGCCGTCATTGGTGTCTGCATTGATGGAGAACAAACATAGAAAAAAAAGCTAGGCTCGAACTCGTTCACTTTTTTTAAACGCTCAAAAACAATGAAGCATGTCACACAAATATCTGAGCGCCTTAAATAAATTGTGTTGAAAATCAGAAATCATGTGCCTCAAAACAAATACATTCCCAAATTCTGTCTTTACAGTTTACAAGCGTAGCATCTACATGACGAATAGAAAAAGCCCACATTCACCTACAACAAATCAAAGAAACTAGTCATCTCATGTCATCTGCAGTTGAAGATCAGCAGCCTGTTGGGCAAGTTCCAACACCATAGCTTCATCAAAGAACTTGTTAATGCTCACGTCTTCACTCATACCCTGCAAATTATTATCCATCAAACTCGCAGCATTAAGATCAAATCAACACTACGTTTAATATCTTTTGCTCATTTACAATCAACAAGTTGAATTAGTTATATGTAGTCAACCTTTGATGCTTAAAAATAGAACAATATTGTCAATGCAATAAAATTTACCTTTCTGCGTCTTGTTTTCACCATGAACTCACGTGCAAGATGTTGAACTGGGGCAGGTTCAAGGGGACGTAGCACTATGCTCTTGTCTAGCGGGTCACCGGGAACAATAGCCCAGTGATCAAACACGGAAAGGCAAAAGGCCTGACCTTGAGTATGATACCTCAAATCTGTCTCGAATCCAAACGATTCTATCACTGGCAAAAAAGCCTACAAAGACATCACACATATTTTTTGAGTAACTCACACATCAAATTATTGCCCCAGAAGCAACTCAATATTCAGACCTCAAGATGACCTATAACCCTTGATTTTTTTTTAATCTGCAATTTTGGGCAAATCAAAGTAAGCCACTTACCTTAACGATATAAGCTGGGGTTCCAGGTTGTGGAACCTCACCAGTAACATGGCCACGTCTTCGTGATAGCACAGTGTAGATGGAAGTAACACAATCAATCGGTGTTTGTATCTGAAAGCAACGCACAATAGGTAATAAGGAACAAATCAAAATAGACCTTCAATTTTAAACAGGATAACCGTAATGAAAGAACCACCAGCTCAAAATCACCTCGACGTAATATACAGGTTCCATAAGCCGAGGAGTAGCCATAAGAAAAGCTGAATAAGCAACACGACGAGCTGTTGGGATAATTTGACCGGTTCCCCGATGGAGTGGCTCAGGAGCAATCTTTGCATCTACTATCTTGAACTTCACATTCCTGATTGGCTCGTCACAAAGAGGACCTTCTCGGGCACCCCACTGAAACCTGTTGACAGCATGAATACGAAAGTCAGAAACCAGATTAGCAGCTTGGAAGAAGTAGTCATCAACTTACCCCTGAACGATGGAATCTTTAACAGCATTGAGTAGATTCTTGTCAACTTCACTTGAGAGTGTATCATCTAGCAGAATGTTAGGACCCTGCAAATATGAAGTCTATCAAATAGCTGACTTCTAACATTAGGAATAGAGGTTTGGACTTATGGAAGACCACAATTACACATCATAATTGTAAGTTTGTAACTGAAAAACACAAAGGTGATAACGCTGCAATCATAATCAGAGCTGAGGAAGCAATATGCAAAGACCACTAGACGTTACACAGCATAATTGCATCTTAAACACAAAAGCAATATGAGACATGCTCACCTTTGAGATCGAGTATCAGTGAGTAGTTGTCCTACATTTTAGCATTCGGTAGTTCCTAGCTATTAATTAGTTGTTGATTTTCCTCTTGGATGCTTTGTTTTCATTTCTTTTATTATGTTAGCATTGGACTCAAGTTTATTATAGAGCAACTCAAAAGTGGGATCTTGAACAATTTTTCAATTTACTCTCTGCCACATTATCAAAGCACCACATATACCCATTTTATCATATATTATCATTTGGGATCTTCCATATGTTTTTTATATCCTCCTTTGATGTCAAAACAACTTAAAAAAATTTGATGATTTTTAGAGTTAAAAGTAGACTTCTGAGCATGAAAGTGCCAAAGATGCTTCAGCTAGCATTTTACTAGAGGAATCCTCGCCACTTTTTACTATTTTATTATTTATCTCTCCAAGATCATGACGTTTTCGATTGCTAAACATTCCTACTTCAATTTAATCCTCGCCACTTTTTACTATTTTATTATTTCTCTCTCCAAGATCATGACGTTTTCCATTGCTAAACATTCCTACTTCAATTTAATTCTTTCAAAATAGGGGTAGATTTCTATTGAAATTTGAATCAAAATTTTGAATAGGATTAATATCAGAAAATCGTTGAAATTTTCCTTCAGCACATCACAGTTTTGTGAGATAATTTCCTTCTATTGGGATCCTATCAATTGTTTTCAGAGACATTTTGATCGGAGATGGTGTCCAGTACATGGATCTCTCAAAAACAATCTAAAAATTTGGCAGACATGGCTATGCTGAAGGCAAAGTCTACTACTGCACAAGCATTGGACACCAGCCCAGGTTACTCCAACCAAGGTGCTCCATGGGTGCCTAAAACCGGCTTTTTCAAGAGAAGCCAACCTAACAGCCTTGCTGGTAAGATGAACGGATGAACTTGAAGATGATGATGATGATGATGATGATGATGATGATGATGATGATGATAGTACAAGAGGATTTACATCCAATTGCTGTCACCAAGCAAGATTGAAGAACGGGTTCCTAGAGGTTATGTTCTCAAAGCTGAAAAAACCTCTGTTACTACCAAATTTCCAACGAAATGAAGGTGGAGGTCACCTCCATGCATCCCGACAGCGACACTCTATATCTATTTGGATAGGTCGATAATAAGGATGAAATAGTTTATTGGGAAACCGAGATAGGGCTGAATACCGACAAGATTTGCTCAATGGATTCTCCGGTTCACAATTAGACTGAGAGTTATTTGTTGGGTACTTTCCTGGCTGGGCTTGATCATGAATTGAAGGTGAAAGTGAGAATTCATAAACCTCATCCGTTTAGCTCTTTAATTTGAATGTAAAGACGGACAACTAACAGCCTCAAGATCACCGGTGGGTCCCACTAGCAGACCGAATTGTTCACCTTCGACATCCTCCAAATCCTACTCAGAATTCCCCCTCAAAACCCCGCCTGGAACCAAACTCCCAGCAACCACAGAATTTTAAACTTCCACAGAACCAGACCTTACCCGCACCGACTAAAACATGGGAGGATGAAAGGCAGGTCTCAAGGGGTCATGTTTTTGCTGAGATTACAAGTTCACCCATGGACATCATTGCATGCAGAGAACGTTATCACATATGGAGGTGACTGAAGAAGGCGTACCTAACACAGGATATAAATATGAAGACTACAGAAAGGGTCGAACCAGGGAAGATGGATAGAGACTTGGTAGAGATCACTTTCCATGCCATCATGAGCAAGTCCTCTGGTACAACTCAGAAAATTAAAGGTACCCTCACGGCCGCCAAGTCCTGATTCTTAGGGCTATACAGTTATGACCCGGACCAGTTTTTATGGTTCCTCGGACCAAATGCTCCAATCCACGGTCCGGATTATGGTAATTTCCGGTCCAGGTACAAAACCAGAAAGAAAGAAAAAACTAGTGATTCGGGTCGGATAGAAATTAATAAAAATAAATTAAAAACTAAAAAAACTGTTAAGAAAAAGAGCTTAGCGGACCCAGGTCTCCCCGGTCTGGATTTTTGAAAATTCCGGTCCACCGGACCCGTAACATCTGGTCTGGACCAGTTGAACATCCCTCCTGATTCTAGTCGACAGTAGTAAGCAGGTCAACCCAAAATTTTATTTCTAACAAAATTTTTGTGGAAGAATTGCATCGAATTATAAAATCTGTTCCTTCATAGGGTGTGCAAATTGACAATGAGAGATCATCCGATGCAATTCTGCATGCTCAGACCTAGACATCAAGTTGCCAGGATTGACCATCACCGTGGATTTCTTCTAGTACTCTTTGGGAGGACCAGAATTGGTGTCAGGCATTCAATGGTTGGCTTCCTTGGATTCGCTACAGGCTAATTGGAATGGAATGTTCTTAATCTTTAATTACAATGGGAAGCAATACAAACCCAAGGTGTTAAGTCACATCTAAATGCAGAAGCAACCTTCCAATTCCTTGGAAAGGCCCTGATATAGCCAAAGCCACATCACCTCCAATTCCAACCCTTCCAAATATGCTCAACAGCTTCAAATCAGTCCTGGGTGAGCCAAAACCAATTCCTCCATACTAGCCCCACACTCATTCCATTACCTTTCTGCCCGGTTCCAAGGCCCAACTTACATTCACACTCACTCATTTGCACAAAAGTTCCCTATAATTCACCTTGAGGGCAAGGTGAGTCTTTTGGAGGGATTCATTGATATGTGCCCACCTTTGAGATAAGTATAAGTAAACAATTGTACTAAATTTGATTTTAGCACTTGTTAGTTAGTAGCTAGTGATTAGTTGCTGATTTTTCCTCTTAGTGGGTGCTTCATTTTTATTTCTTTTATTATATCAGCATGTGCTCCTGCTAGGCTTATTTTTGGCATTCCTAGTTCAGTTGATTTCCTTGAAATAGGGTAGATTTATACTGTAATCAAGATTAAAATTCGAATTAAATTAATATCAGTAAATCGTTGAAGGATTCCTTCGCAAATCATTGAGTTGTGAGTTGTGAGTTGTGAGATTCTTGCAACAGTCCTAGGAGTGAGTCCCTTCTGATGGGGTTCTATCACAATAAAACTACAAAGCATCCAAACCAGCAAGTAAAGGAAGAGTGACCTGCTTATCTGGACCAAATGCCCATATTGAACGTGCTGCTAGCAAATCCCAGTCGTATTTTGTTTGGAAAAAATCACCGAGCTTCTTTCTTGGCCAATCAATGCTAACAACATTATTCTCAATGTCCTCGGCAAGTCCTTTCTCCAAAGACTCCGCAATCTATAAAAATAATGCAATGCATGTTGAGGTGGATGCCAAGTAAGAAAATCAATCGGTTTAATCAACAATGCATATGATACCATTGTAATTTTATTCTTCTTGTTGGGTGTTTCAGCAAAACATTTCATGGATGACGACTCCACGACTGTTTCACAGAATGAGACCACAGGATCTGCCACCTGCATGTCAAGAAGGCATATAAATCAGAAACTTATTTAAATAACAAACAAAGCATGTACAGATACAATGAAATTACATAAATAAGTAAAGGCAACCAGATAGAAATAAAGAAAATGTGTCCAGCAAAGATGAAGACCTTGATTTCCACTTCTGAGTAAAGCTCCCTGAGGTCCTTCATGATTGAATCAAGATACAACTCTCCTGTACCCAAAATCGTATGCTCTCCAGATTCCTCAACTTTCGTAATGGCCAGAGGATAGCTCTTACTAATTTTTCTGAGACCCTCAACCATCTTGGGCAACTCACTAGGGTTTAGAGGTTCTGTAGCAGTTTTGACCACCGAAAGAGTGTTAAATTGCAAGGGACGAAAAATATACACATCCTCGTCATAGTCGGCATTACATAATGTGGCAGTTTTCATAATTGAAGCATCTACACCCTCGATAAGAACCCAAGAACCCGGAGGAGCTCTACTTATTGGAATTCTATAACGAGACTGATAAACCCATAGCTTTGTTACTTCTTTTATGGCCATATCCTCTTCATCTTCTGGAGAATAACCTTCTCCCAGTACTCTAACAGTCTGTCCTGTCTGGAGCACCCCACTGTAAACCCTACCAAATGCATCAAAAACACTGCAATCTGGCTTGGGATAGAGTTTAGTGATATTAACCATCAGAGGGCCGTTAGGAGAACAATCTTCCATAGACTTGTAGATGGCAGAGTCCTTTGGTCCAGTATATATGTGGTCAACCTTCCTAGATGCAGCTTCTTTTCCACACGGGATATGACGCACCAGCATGTCAGTGAAGCCTGTAGCTGTACCAAAAACTGCACTACAAGCAAGTCTAAGTAAAGGACGAACATTTAGTTTGTAGGCTGAGTTGCTAAGAGTGACGCCCAATTCTGAAAGTGTTGCTTCAACACTTTTTCTATGTTCTCCAATCACTTGACTATATATTTTGTACAATGGCTCAAGAATAAAGTGAACAAATGACCGCTCACCACCATTAGTAGGGGGTTTCCTTTTAAAAGTTCTAGTATCTGGATGATAATACATGTCTCCCCATAGACGAGATGCAAACTTTTCCGCGTCAAATTGTACACCATGGAGCTTTACATACATTTTAGCAAAAGACTGCAAAGTGAAAGACCAGCCTGCAGTAGCACTTGCAAAGCAAACATTTCCTGCAACTGGGTCAATAGCTTGGACATTACCAGCAGTAGAAGAACATGCAGTGATATGGCTATTGATTACTTCAACTGTATGCTTCAACTTGTAGTAGGCATCCTTAGGAGGCATCTTCAATTCTGTTATTAACCTATCAACCTTCAAGAAGTTTTAATGTAAATCATAAACCAGTACAAAGATTGTTGGTGTCAGAAAACAAAAAAGATCAAGTAGGCAGAGCAACAGTACCTTGTTAATCACAACAACTATAGGGAGACGCTCCTGGATAGCATGGCGTATGGCTCTCTCTGTATTTACCTGTGGTCATTAGAAAACAAAATTAATGAGATAAGCTCTTTACATTGCAAATTTTTGCTACAAATTAACATTAGCTCTTGGTGAACTGGTAAAAAAAAGTTTGACGATGCTCTCATAGCCTCACAGGTAGAATTATAAGGACACTTGAACTATTTCAAGAGCTTAACCACTGACAATGGCCCAATTTGACTCCCACACTAATAAGTCTACAATAAATAGATTATCAACTCATTCCTCACTCATACGAAGTTGGAATATGATTATTAGTTACATGCACATGTCTCAATTATTCGTCATATACATTTGTAAGTAAAAAACAAAAAAAAAAACTAAAAATCCACTCCATAGAGGTACCTTGCACTAAATACCACCTATAATAAACAAAATTAAAACCACCCTTATATACACCGATCTCAATTACACTTCATAACCATTTAACAGATAAACTACACAGTAGCACCCATGTAGGTAACTTTGCAGAATGCTACTATTATTACGAAAATTGCATTTAACCACCTGTTACCCTATTAGGGTAGCATTAGGAAAAAGGATAGAGAAGATCTTGGAATGCTTCTAGCGCTGTTTTACTATACCAAACATTGCAAACAAGCCAAAAACCTCTTGTAATGACAATACGAATAAAGCAAAGCTCAACACGGCCTTTTAAGAAAAGCTCAAATAGATCAAAGACAGATCAACATGTCGAAAGATAGAGGGCCTATGTCCCAGCACTTAATAAACATAAATAAGCTTGGTATTCCGGTCAGAAGCATATTCTGCAAACTCAACAATAACCAAAGCACTTCTGGAGCCAATCTAGCTCAAAATAGGAATAAATGTAATGCAAAAGAGAAAAATTAAGAAGGCTAACCATAACTCCTTCAGCGGCATCCACAACCAGAACAGCACCATCAGAAAGCCGGAGAGAAGCGCTCATCTCATCGGAAAAATTAACATGGCCAGGCGCATCCATGATATTGACCAGGTAAGATTTAGCTTTGCTATCCTCCAGCACGAGCGACATGGGAACTGCCTTGATGGAGATCCTTCTCTCCTGCTCGTCAATCCTTGTATCAGTGTACCTCATATGCTTCTCGTTCTTCGGATCAAACGTCGAGATGTGGTGCGTCTGCTCAACCAACATGTCCATGAACAGAGTCTTCCCGTGGTGAAGGTGACCAACAAGCGCTACATTTCTCACTAAGCTAGGATTGGACATGAGCCCGAGGAGAAACTGCGTAGAAACGTAGGTTGAAGAGTCTTTAACCCCAAGCTCGAACTTGAGAGCCTTGACAGGTTTGATAATCGGCTGCTCAAGGGGCTGTTCGTCTTCGTCCATAACTAGGGTTTCAACATCTTCGCCATAGACCTCCTCGGCGGTGGGATAGTATTTCTTGTCCTCAGCCAGGACAATCTGGTTGTCGACGTCTCCGGCGCCGGAAGTGATCCAGCCGCCATTGGCAGATCCGGCGGCATAATCTTCATCCTCCGACATGGGAGCGTCGTCGGATGGCTTGTGGTTGTCTTCGATGTCCTCTTCATCGCCGTCGCTGGAATCTTCTCTGTCGGATTCAATCTCAGGGCCGATGTAGTTGCCGAATTCGTCGTACAAGCTATCGTCCATTGTGGTTTTGCTGGAGTGTTAAAGCGGAGGTTGTGGCGAAGGAGGAAGAGCGGTGGAAAGGAAAGAAGAGCGGTGGTAGGGTTTGGGGCTTGGGTTTTAGAAAAAGATTTCCAGATATTCAGTCTCCCTTTTAAAGTCGGACAGAACCGAAGCTTACGGGTCCTTCTAGACCGAATGTATTACGATCTAGTCCATGTTC
Source organism: Fagopyrum tataricum (assembly GCA_002319775.1). Classification (NCBI taxonomy): domain Eukaryota; kingdom Viridiplantae; phylum Streptophyta; class Magnoliopsida; order Caryophyllales; family Polygonaceae; genus Fagopyrum; species Fagopyrum tataricum. The sequence continues at coordinate 41,523,238 of CM008281.1, forward strand.
ACTGCTTTTTTCGGTTTTCAGGGTTAGGGTTCGACTTAGAGCATCTGCATCTGGCAAGTTTCTTATGTGATTTTTTTTCTTCTTTTATTTACGAAATCATTTGAAGAAACTCCTTCCTCCCACATTTCAGCCAAATTTTTTAAAGTTTTGTATAATGTGTAATTTAAATCAACCCCTTTTAAAACTACATTTAGGCAAAAATAAACTCCTTAATTTGTGTGGAGTGGACAAGAATGCATAACTATTTTTTATATTAAAAACTTATTTTCACTTACTGTATATATTCTCCATTTCTCTCACCCTGTGATGCACGGACACCTCTAGATGGCGGAGTGTTCCGTGTCCTGCCGCGACAGACATGGGACACGACAAGACACGGATCGGACATGGTCGAATATGGTCCGACACGATCAAGACATGTTTCAAAGGTAGTGCACATCGAGGACACGGATTATGTTCAGTCAAGACACGGTCAACGAATGTTTTCCCTATTTTGTAAGGCTAAAAAAAAAAGAAAACAAATTTTAAATTAAAGAAAAAAATGATTTACCATAATATTTGTTATTCTCTTCCATTTCCCCACTAAACTTAGCCCCATATGACCACATGCGAGATTGTGTTCGCCGGAAGCAGGTTACCGATCTTCTTGTTTGGTTCTAATGTTGAAATGATGTTGTTCCGTCGGCCGACTCTTCTCTCCATTCTTCTTAAATAATTTCATAATTTGATTTTGAATATTTATTTACTAATTTATTGTGTATCTTTCTTTGTGATCATTGAGTGTGTTATTCCAATTCTTTCGCTTTTTATGATTTACAAATTTTTATTATTGTTTTTCTTGGTTGATTATGTTGTTTGGTTGTTGTTAAATTGCAAAATGGATGATTCTTTCTTCAATTTTGAAATTAAGTATGCTTTTTTGAAATTGTAAAATTAAATATGTTTATGTCTGTGTTTTGTAATATTGAAAATATTTGTTTCTAAGCTTTTTTTAAGTTATTTTGTTGTCATATTAATGTTTTATCTACTCATATATCATTTGGTTTTTCATATATATGATATATGAATTCTACGTTTCAATAGCTTTAAAATGATATATTATTTGTTTTCCTCGTCGTGTCCTCGTTTCTTATACTCTTGAGAATTGTCGCTTCCTCGTATCTCGCCTTGTCCATTTCTCGTATTTGTGTCCGTACATCATAGCTCCCACAAAGTCTAACATTTATTTTTATTTATATAAATTTAAAGACCCAAAGAAACTAGGAATATTTAGGATGTAGATGCTCTTATGGTTGTCAAATGTCGTTCAAATCTAAGAACCCTAATAGCTGGCTTTGGGAATGGGACGTTATGCCAAAAGTTAAAAACTTTCTATGAAAATTATCAATTAATGGTCTTCCAACAAAAGAAAATTTAGAAAAATAGAGAATCTTTGTTCCTATGATGTGTTGTCTTTGTGGTCACCTTTCGAGTCAGCTCATCACCTGTTCTTTGAATGTAGTTTCTTAACAAATAATATTAAGTCCAATCCGATTTTGGGGGTTATGAAGGAGATCTTTGATTCAAATCTGGGTATGGCTAAATCCTTGGAAATGGTTCGTAATAAGTTAAATAATAAGAATCTCATCATTTTAGAATTATCATGGTGTAACTTATGGTTTATGAGAAATCAATGTATTTTTAGTAAAGTAAAACTTTCAAACTTTGAACTAATTGTCCAGAACCAAATTAAGGAATTGATGGAATCCAAGAAAAGGAAAACTATTAAGACCAATCCTATCAAGAAATCTAGGAAAACTCGAAATATCAAATGGTGTAAGCCTTCTGTTGGTTTCATTAAATTAAATTTTGATGGTTCTAAATGCGATAATGGGATGATGCCTTTGGGTTTATCCTCAGAGACCACCATGCTAAGACTATTTCCTTAGGCTATGGACAATGTGGTAACACTTATGTCCTCCATGTTGAAGCATGTGCGCTTAGGGAAGGTCTTGTTAGGACATGCGATTTAGGTGTTTCTCGAATTGAAATTGAAGGGGATAACCTAACAATTATCAATTCTATTAAACACATTTTTGAAACCTCTGTGGAAACTCGATCTTGTTTTATTTGATGTTGCTAATATTATGTGTTTCTTTGATCAGGTTTCGATCTTTCATGCTTTCCGCGAGGTTAATTGTGTTGTTGATTTGCTTGCAGATCTGGGTCATGCTGCTCCGCTTGCTTTGTCGTCATCCACGCCTGCTATGGATGCCCTCATCCTTTCGGATGCTCTAGGAAGGAAAGTTTCAAGAAGATCATAATTCCTTACCTCATAGTATCAAAAAACAAATAAAAATGTCGTCCAAATCATTTGTCCCTCTTCCTGACCCCCTCCCTGTCCCAAATATGTGATTGGTCCACGTGGCATCTTTTATTTTTTTTAAAAATGCTAAGGATACTAGTGGTTCGGTTCATTGGTTCAGAGATTTTAAAAATAATTCTAATAACCGATTTGGTTTATGCTAGCCTGTTTCACTATTCTTCTTCTTTACTCTCTTCAAACACCATTAATGGCTTCTACCAAATCGGGAGAAAAACGCTAATCGTGGATACGCAAATGGAAGTAGTCCGGTCTACATTTAAACGAGGGACGTATATTGGACAATCGTGGTTGATTCCAATGTTCGTTGTGGCGAGTGTCGCTATGTTCATCATCATCATGTTTGTCAACTATTGCCCTAAGAATAACCTAGGGTTTGAAATCCAGTGCATTGTTGCTTTATTGGTTGTTGATATTGTTGAAATTAGAATCAGGAGTGAAATATTGATTAACTGGATGTTAAAGGCAACTGATTAATTTGATTTATAGTTTGGATACTTGGTTTGATGAATTTCTTGAAGTTGGTATGAAATTGGCGCTTGGTTGGAACAATAGGGAGACAAAATCACTTCTCTCATTCAATCGAGATTTAATTTTTGCTATTTACAAAATTAGACAGCCACATGGCCCAATAATATTGCGTTATGTGTGGGGGCTGAATAGGGACCATCAAGTTTCCTATCTTTTTCTCTCTTTAGCTTACCATATTTGTCCATTGTTACATCCAATATAAATGTAATCCTTGTGAATTCGACACTCGATTTACTACAACTGACCCTATCATCCTTGCGGGTATGCTTTCGGACCATTAAATTTTTGACGCCATTGTCAGGGACTACAAATAGTTTGTTTGTTTCTAATTGTCATATATTCTAAGTTTTCTTCTTTTTTTTTTACTTTGATTTGTGGGATTCTTTACGTCTTTGTTCCACAAGTGGGACCCTAAAAGACAAAAAGATGAACGGCGTAAATCACGGACTTTGGAAGCAATGATGGATCTAAACAATTCATTCTTTACGTCTTTGTTCCACAAGTGATACCCTAAAAGACAAAAAGATGAACGGCGTAAATCACGGACTTTGGAAGCAATGATGGATCTAAACAATTCATTCTTACCCATGCATAGGTGCTTCTAAATGATGAAGCTGAAGAATTCGCTTTGAGTGCAACTACAATAAATTTGATCTAGTAGTACACATTCAACGATGGATAATAAAAATATATATACATATATATATATAACACCATAATTGTTGATTCAATCCGTCATGTACTTATGACTACATTATAAAAGTATTTTAAAGCATGTTACGATCAATTTTGTTGAATACTACAATAATTGTAGTATATTGAATGGTTACAAATATTTTTTAAACTAGTTATGAGAAAAAAATATTATAGAGAACAAATACGTATTTGACTTTGTTAATGTAAATAACAATGTCAAGCAAGGTAAATCTTCCGATTTTATACTTGAACTTAGAAAACAAAGTCAAACAAGGTATGATTTGTTAAATCTTCAAACCCTTATTTATAGAATCATTCCGCTATAATCTCACACAGAGGGAAAATGATTGGTCTTAAAGCACGAGAAGTCACATGAAGTTGATTGAGAGCACCAACTTGTCAATCCAATTAACACAACTCAAAACAGTCCAAGCTATTAGGCGAGTGAGATTCCACACGCTCAAGAACAGGATTCCACCTATTCAACTCTCTCCATATTAGGAAGACACCCGATTCTATGAGCAAAGAAATAATAAAAAGTATATGTGCTTATTTGATTCAAAAGCGAGGAAAAAAAATTGTTCAATCTTCTATGCCTTATATAGGCATTCGGGAGTCATCTACTCTAAGTAGTTTTTCTAATGAAAACATTGACTGGACAATCTAATCTAAAAGGGTCCAAAACAAAGCAATTAAAAGATAAACCCATAACTTAAAAGATGTCCAATATGAGATGAAATAAAAGATCTAAATAAAGCCAAATCTAACCAATAAAATAGGCCCAATTTAGATTCTAAAAAGTCCAATATTGAGTAGGATCCACGTAGCTCCACGCAACTTGATATCGAACTTTCCTCCTTGCCCATGCATACGTGATCATACATGCACATGAGTGACGTAGCTTTCATGCAAGTCGTCTCTTGGTTCCAACGAGCTCTCTATGACGTCTTCTCTCATACGTGTATATGCATGGTCATGCATGGCTTCTCCTTCGTGTTTCACACGTGATCTTGACTTCATTTGCTATCTACCATGAATATATTCTCCATGACATCTCCCATCTCCAATCAATGGTCTTCAATGTCTCTTCGGAAATGGTCTTCATTTATCTTCTAGAAATGATCTTCTTGTCTATTCTAGAAATGGTCTTCATCCCATTTATGGACATGGCTTTCATTTCTATCCTAGAAATGTCATTAATCCTTCATCTTCTCTCCTTAGAGTGATCGTCACTCCATGCCTCTTAACTTACATGAACATGGTTTTCATTCGGGCTAGGTCCGGAGCTTCTCTTGCATCATTCTCCCCTTCTTGAAAAGGATTCATCCACGAATCCTTGACGTCCTTCTTAAAAATGATCCTAGGTGACATCCAAGTGTAGGATTCGTCTACTCCTGCTCCAAGTCGTGCTCCTACAAGGATATCAATAAGAGCACACATGATAATTGTATCCCAACTCACTAGAGTAAGTACTCAAGTTCTCATAACATGAGAATTGTATCCCAACTCACAAGAGTCTACATCATGGATACTTTGAGTTTCTTTACTCATATAAGAAACAAAATAGTTGAAGTGTTAGATTTGGGGAGAGAATCAAGGTGGTGAGTAGAGAAAAGCTTATATGAGAAGAAACTAAAATTGACACATATATTTGGTTCTAATAAAAAGTAAAATAAAGAATCAATAAAGAAACATAGAATGGGTATCTAGACTGCATATGCTCATATTCGTTGAAATTATGGGACAAAATTGGGGAGAGAATCAAGGCGCGTTTAACTAGGGTTGGGCATGGGACATGACGGGATAGATTGATGTCGTCCCACGTCCCATCCGCCTATTATATATGGGGCAGGATCGGGACAAACCTTGTATTTTTAGACTAAAAACCACTGGGTTCTATCCCGGTTGGGACACGATGAAACCAATCCCGCATAACCTATACATAATTTGTTTCCGGTTTAAATTAACAATTTATGCAAGACCATATTCGTTGAAACTATGCTTAAAATTAAATGCATCAAAATAGAATGTCATAAAAGAGTTTTAAAAACATAATTAGCTTGTCTAAAGTCTAAGCATTCAAATTAAAACTTAAGAACAAAATTACACAATGATCACTCATCCGTAAGCAATGCATCAATGAAGTTGTTTACTTTTTCTTTACCCTTTCGTAGATGAATGTGGACAATCGTTTTCGCTTAAAGTGGTGTTTTTCACGTTGTGCAAGTAAGATATATAAAAGAGTTGAGAATACAATAGTAAATAACAAAAAAAGATAGCAAAGTATAGCAAATTAAAAAAGTTCAATAATCATACATTGCTCGACATTAAAATAGAATTCCGTCTTTTCAGTTGTTATTTCTCATCATTCTCAACAACCCCGGCAAACTACATAGTATTAATTTTACAAGCTTATTTTATCGCTTTCAGTTTACAATTTGTAAATTTAGTGTAAGAGCCTTAGTCTTTTGGACCGAGTTTGCTTTAGCCGAGATTTGGCTTTAGCCGAGATTTGACCTTAGCCGCCCCCGCGGGCTTGTGTGCCGCCCAGCGGGTTTCCGCTCCCGCGGCCCAGGGAACCGCCCCCGCGGTTTCTTGCGGCTGCAGCCGGTTTTGTTGACCGGTTGATCGTGCTTTACCCTTTCCTTCTTAACCTTGCCTCTGGCTTCGTGACCAAGGGTTCTTCACTTCATTTCCCAGCTACCTTACGTCCTTCTTGCTTCTCCTTCTCCCTCCTTGATCTTGTTCTTGTTTTCCTTTGGGTTTGGAAGAGAATTGATGTGACTTTGATGATGTTGATGCTAGTGGATGTGGTTATTGAGCTTGAGAGCCAGTGATAGTGTGTTGTTGATCTTTTCCTTGCTGCATAGGACCACAAGTGTGGTAAGCTCCTTGCTTCTTCACCCGTCTCTTCTTCCTTTCTTTGATTTTATCTTCCTTAGCTTAGGATTAGATGATTGATCATAGATTGATGTTGGAATGTGTATGTATATGGTTGTATGTGACTTTGAAATGAAGAAGACGTGAGTTAATCACGTGAAGAGCCGAAGAGGAACCGCGGGATCACCTTCTGCACTGTCGCCGCCCCTGCGGGAGCCGTGTCACAGCGCCTGCACCGTGCCTGCGTTTGCCTACGGCCGTTGTCACCGCGCCTACGGCCGAGCTTAGCCGCGCTTGCGGGTTGCCTGTTCCGCCCCTGCGTCTTTCCGTCATGCAAGTGCGTCTTGTCTCGGGTCTACCTAGAGTTGGGTAGATCCTTTCCTTTCCTAGTATGAGCGGTTTAGTGGCATGCTAGGTGCGTATATGAAGATAGAATGAGGATGATCATGTTATCGTTTATACCGGATATGGCTTTGAGGTTTATGAGTTAGGATACGATCCTTATGGATCCCTTGGGTCTAGGTGTGACCTTTGTGATGGATATGAGTTTGATATATGTTGTTATGCCTTGTTTAGGCAGTGTTGATCTCCAGAGTTGGAGCCGATTGGGTTTGAGACTTTCGAGGTTGAGGTAAGTCCATAAGACTTACTTAGCTACCATCCATATATTGGATGTGTGCATGAGTGGTGTCTGTGTTATATGATTGATAGCATGTGTTGTGATGATTACCTACCTATGGTTTAGTGACTGCCCATTGTAGGGCCGTGACAACTTGTCCTTTCATCCCGCCGGGAGTTTGGAGGTTCTCTACGGGCAGGCCAGTCTGGCTCAGTGAGCCGGCCACCTGCACCACTCCCATAGGGTACACGGGAGGTGGGACCGGATCCCCACTCCAGTTGGCACCATCCCCGAGAGGCGAGGGTTATATTCCTCGTGTCACATATGTGAGACCCCTATTCTTTCGGACCGATATTGGACCTTAGCCGAGATTGGTCTTTCCGCACCCGCGGGCATGACTGCCGCCCCTGCGGGTTTCCGCCCCTGCGGCTCATGGAACCGCCCCTGCGGTTTCTTGCGGCTGCAGCCGGTTTTGTTGACTCCTTTGACCGTGCTTTACCTTTCACCCTTACTTCTTCGTTTTACCTTGCTGAGCAAGGGTTCTATTTCATTCCATGATCCAGCTTTCCTCACGTCCTTCTTGCTTTCCATTCATCTTCTTTGATCTTGTTCTTGTTTCTCCTTGGTTTTGGAAGAGATTTGTTGTGGTTTTGATGATGATGATGCTTTTGATGAGTGCTGCTGTGCTTGGAAGCCAGTAAGTTTGTTGGTGATCAACTCCTGAGCTAACCACAACTGTGGTAAGCTTCCTATTCTTTGTTCTTCTTCTCTTTGCTTGATTCTTCCTTCCTTAGCTTAGGATTAGTTGTATTGATCATAGGGTGATGTTAACTTGTGTATGTATATGTATGGATGTGAATCTGGAAGAGAGGAGATGTGAATTAATCACGTGAAGAGTGAAAGACAACTCGCGGGGTTTCGCTCTGCACTGTCGCCGCCCCCGCGCCTGGAAACCACCGCCCCTGCGGAAGCCGTGCCGCAGCGCCCGCGCCAGCGTCAGCGCCTTGCCTGCGTCGCCTGCATTCCTTGTCACCGCGCCTACGGCTGCTCCCTGCCGCGCCTGCGGGTTATCCATTCCGCCCCTACGTCCCTTGATCACGCAGGTGCGTCTTGTCCCGGGGCTACCCATAGTTGGGTAGCTCATTTTCTTTCTTAGTATGAGGGAACTAGTACCATGCTAGGTATCGGTTTATGATGAGTATGATATAGATATGCCGGTTACGGCCTTGAGGTTTACGAGTTGGATATGATCCTTATGGATCCCTTGGGTCTAGGTGTGACCCCTTTGTGTGATAGGAGTTTGATATATATGTATGTATGCCTTGTATAAGCCGTGTTGTCCTCCAGTTTGGAGTGGACCAGCCGGAGAGTTGATCGTGGTTGAATTTACTCCTGAGATTGAGGTAAGTCCATAGGACTTACTTAGCTGCCATCCTTATATTGGATGTGTGCATGAGTGGTGTTTGTTATATGCTTTATAGCATGCTTCATGTTGGTCACCGACCTATGTTATATTGATCGCCCATTGTAGTGGCTGTGACAACTTACCTTTCATCCCGTAGTGGAGTCTAGGAAGTTCTCTGTAAGCTAGTTAGTTCTGGTATACGGGAAGGGCACCTACCACTCCATATGGTATACGGGAAAGTGCGTTGATACCACTCCAACTAGCTATTGCACGCAGAGGCGAGGATTATATTCATTCCTCGTGTCACGTATTTTCATATACTGATTTATATACTCTTGAGTGATTAACGTTATAAAGATAATAAACCGGGTAAATGTGTGATATCATGATGGAGTGTTAATTTTATTGATATGTGATTGTGCTCTAGCATCTTCTTATATATGTGTATGGTTAGCTAACGGTTTTATACCGTGTTGTAGATCCTTTGCAGGTTAGGAGAGCTGCAGAGTGATCCAGAGGGGTGATCCGCTGAAGGCTCCGTACTCTGGGATCGTTATCGTGGGATAGAGGGATATTTGATGTACGGATATATGTATTATTTGTACTCAGCGATACTTATGTATCACCTTTTGATACTTATCTATATCAGCTTCATGATTTGTTTTAATCTATATGTGCCTTGTTGTAAGATTTAGTGAACTTGTTGTCAGGCTAGGGTCAGGATCCATTGTGAGATCCTAGCCTAGTAGCACTTCGAATCCTACGGATTCTGGGTGTTACAAAGTTGGTATCAGAGCCCATGTTGACAACAATGGCACTAGTAATCTGCAATAAAGTTCGAATAGATAAATAAACAAAACCCGAAAGGGGTTTGACTTTTCAAAAGATTTTGGTTTTGAAATGAGTACAAATGTTTTGGGTTATCGTGTACGTGAACCATCACCCCTCTGAAGATCTCGACAATATAGATATATATATAGATATTCTGTTGTGATTGATCTGTTATATATCTATACATATGGCATATATATAGCCTTCTAAGTTAGGTTTACGTCTTCTGCAGATGGTTCAGACTAGAGCCTTACCTGCAGCTAGGCGAGGTAGAGGTAGACCCCCTCTAGGTAGAGGACGGGGTAGGACTCCTGCTGACGGTTCACATGCATGAGAGATACATGAGGAGGTTGTCGAGAGCATCGTTCCTGAGACTGGGAACGGGGCAGCTGAGAGACAGGGGGCACAGAGAGCCTAGTCTGGTGAGTCTGATCGTGTCTCCATGGGAGATCAGAGTTCCGAGCATATATCCGACGTGTAAAGGATGCTGCCAGAGCCGGTAGACGTGCCCCAGATTTACAGGCACAGGAGGGACCATCTGAGAGGTCCCACACCGTTACTCAGGTACCAGCTGTACAGGTACCTGCTGCTGAGATTGCCAGAGCACCAGAGGAGCATAGAGGGCCTAGACCAGATACCTAGTTGAAGGCATTCCATCAGATGGGTGTACCCCCTTTCACTGGGAAGGTGGGGTTGTAGGTTGAGCTCTGGATCGAGCTGGTTCAGACTTTATTCCGGGACTTGGCACAACACTGGTGGAGATCGGTACGGGGTCAGGTTACCAGTTATGATCAGATGAGGACGATGATTAGAGAGCGTTTCTGCCCTGCCTCACTGAGGAGGGAGAAATTGCGAAATTTTGTTGAGGCTGGGTTTGAGGATGTACCAGTCTCTGAGGCCATCAGGAGGTTTCAGGAAGAGCTGACATTACTGGGACCAGTTGCACCTTCTGCAGACCAACACATTTATCTCTTTTCCTGACGACTGAGGGATACTACCCGGGCCTATATGGCGGGATTTCATTGTGAGTCCTTGATGGACTAACAGGATAGGGCCGCCGACTATGAGCGAGAGCGGGCGAGTCAGAGGAGAGCTTCTCAGACCGGAGGGTTTGAGAAGAGGCAGCGTACAGGGCAGACCAGTGGTACTGGTGGTTCTGCTAGTGGTTGGCGTGGTCAGAGACGCCAAAGTCAGCCCTCATCTGCACCGGTTGCAGAGAAGGGACGTCAGCGTTTTAACTGTGGAGATCCAGGGCATATGAGGCCAGAGTGCACGAGGCCATTGGTGACTTGCTACACCTGTGGTAGGCAAGGTCACCGAGCTGTTTATTGCTGCCAGGGTGGAGCTTCATGGGTTCTTCCCCTTCCAGTGCAGCGGGAGGTGGGCAGAGGCCACCTCAGCAACAACAGACTCAGGGACAGCAGAGGGTCCCAGATCGCCCTACGACTCAGGGATCTTCTCCGGGGCCGAGTAGAGGCAGAAGTCGTGGTTGAGGAGTGCAGAGGAGCCAGCTGCACCTACTGCTACAAGTACCATTCTGATTCATGGTTTACCTGTTAGAGTTTTATTTGATACTGGTGCTACGCATTCTTTTATTTCTGATGCTTGTGTAGAGCGTCTTGGTTTAGATACAGTTGAAGGGATGCCCTTTATTATAGGGTTACCCAATGGTGGTAGGGTTAGAGGTACCCGTGAGATTCACGGTTGTCCCATTTCTGTAGGGACTTGTGTGTTACTAGTTGACTTCTTTGTCATGCCATTAGAGCATGAAGAAGTCATTCTTGGTATGGACTGGATGGATAGACACTCTGCAGTTTTAGATGTAGGTAGGAGGATTGTTACCCTCTCTACCTAGTTAGGCCAGATAGAAGTTTTTCGAGGTTGGGACCTTGGAAAGATAGGCACAGTTATCAGCGCTATACGAGCAGCTAAATTGATTGCACAAGGTACTAGACCGATCTCGAAGGCCCCATACCGGATGACGCCTGTCGAGATGCTGGAGCTCAAGAAGCAACTCGAGGAGTTAGCTGAGAAGGGCTTTATTCGCCCTAGCGTGTCCCCATGGGGAGCACCTGTCCTCTTCGTACAGAAGAAGGACGGATCACTGAGGTTATGCATAGATTACAGAGAGCTGAACAAGGTGACCATCAAGAACAAGTATCCACTGCCGCGCATTGATGATTTGTTAGATCAGCTACAGGGAGCGATTGTGTTCTCCAGGATTGATATGCGTTCAGGTTATCACCAGCTGAGGGTGAGAGAGCAGGATGTGCACAGGACAACATTCCGGACCAGATATGGCCACTACGAGTTTGTAGTGATGCCATTTGGGCTTACGAATGCCCCATCTGTCTTTATGGAGTTGATGAACAGTATCTTCATCAACTTTCTGGATCAGTTTGTGGTGGTTTTCATTGATGACATTCTAGTATACTCTCGCAGTGGAGAGGAGCATGCAGGATATCTGAGGACTGTATTGCAGGTTTTGCGGGATAGAGAACTTTATGCTAAGTTCTCTAAGTGTGAGTTCTGGATGCTAGAGGTAGCATTCCTGGGTCATGTGGTTTCAGCTGAGGGGATCAAGGTGGATCTAGCGAAGATTGAGGCAGTAGCAGCATGGACTACACCGACGAACGTCAAGGAAGTACGTAGTTTCCTTGGCCTAGCCGGTTATTACAGACGCTTCGTGGAGGGATTCTCTGTGATTGCCCGTCCACTGACGAGTTTGCTGAGGAAGACTACCAGATTTGTGTGGTCTGATCAGTGCAGACAGAGTTTTGAGGAGTTGAAGAGGCGTTTGACTTCTGCTCCTATTTTGGCACAACTAGAGGGTACTGAGGATTTTGTGGTTTACAGTGATGCATCCAAGCTAGGCTTGGGATGTGTTTTGATGCAGCGAGGCAGAGTTATTGCTTATGCGTCTCGACAATTGAAGACGTATGAGGAGAACTACCCAACTCATGATCTGGAGTAGACAGCGGTAGTTCATGCACTGAAGATCTGGAGACATTACTTGTATGGTGCTACATGTCAGATCTTCACAGACCATAAGAGTCTGAAGTATATTTTCACGCAGCGGGAATTGAATAACTGCCAACGTAGGTGGCTCGAGCTGATCAAGGATTTTGATCTGGAGATTTTGTACCATTAAGGGAAGGCGAACGTTGTCGCCGACGCCCTGAGCAGGAAGACGCCTCGAGAGCAGACGATTGCTAGATTGACAGTTCAACATCAGTTGTAGGGAGATCTGATCTGGTTAGAGTTGAACATCCAGTTTCCTGATGAGGATGCCCAACTGCGTACTTTAGAGGTCCTTCCTGATCTGTTGGGCGAGATCCAACAGAAGCAGGAGACCTGCCCGACACTGATGAGGATACGAGGTAGGATGTATCGGGATGAGGCCCCCTAGTTCCTGCTTGGAGCAGATGGAGTTTTGAGGCGCCGCGGTCGCGTCTGTGTACCTGCTGATACAGAGTTGAGGCAAAGGATTTTACAGGAGGCTCACTGTACACCTTACTCGGTACATCTAGGTACGAGTAAGATGTATCAAGATTTGAGACATTTATATTGGTGGGGAGGGCTGAAGCCCGATGTGGCCACATTTGTGGCACAGTGTGCGACCTGCCAACAGGTCAAGATCAAGCATTTCAGACCTGGAGGTGAGCTCCATCCACTTCCTGTTCCACAAAGGAAGTGGGAGGACATCACCATGGATTTTGTGACTGGATTGAGGCTGAGCCGGAGTTTTGATGCCATCTGGGTCATAGTGGACAGATTGACGAAGACGACACGTTTCATTCCTATTAGGGAGACGTGGCCGGTGAGCAGATTAGCTGAGGAGTACACTAGGCAGATAGTGAGACTCCATGGTGTACCGATGACGATCGTCTCAGACAGAGATGGACGATTTACCTCGAGGTTTTGGCAGCAGATTCAGACTGCCCTGGGGACGAGTTTGCACTTCACGACTGCGTTCCATCCTCAGACAGATGGTCAGTCAGAGAGTACTATACAGACCCTGGAGGATATGCTACGAGCTTGTGTGTTGGATTGGGGACAAGTGTGGATAGATCATCTCCCACTTGTTGAGTTCTCATACAACAACAACTGGCATGCATATATTGGGATGGACCCATATGAGGCACTGTATGGACAAAGATGTCGTACCCCGTTATGCTGGGATGAGCCGAGCAGTGTCAGTGGTTTAGCACCTGATCAGATTCAGGATGATATGGCTCAAGTAACATTGATCAGAGAGCGTATGCTGACTGCGCAGAGCCGTCAGAAGTCTTATGCGGATAGGAGGCGTAGACCTCTATAGTTCAGAGTTGGAGCCCATGTGTGGCTGAGAGTGTCCCCGACACGAGGTGTTAGGCGTTTTGGCATTAAGGGGAAGTTGAGCCCCCGATATGTCGGACCGTTTGAGATTCTGGACCGGGTTGGGAGCGCATCTTACAGATTAGCCTTGCCTCCGAGATTAGAGGGTGTTCACCCTGTATTTCACGTGTCTCAACTGAGGGAGTACATACCAGATCCGAGACACATCGTGAGTTATGATGATTTGGTGGTTGAGCCGGACCACACGTTTGTTGAGCATCCTATTGCAGTCCTAGAGCGAGGTATGAGACGTCTGCGTTCAAAGGACATTCCTATGTTGAGGATACAATGGTCGAGACGAGGACCCGAGGTTTCTACATGGGAGACTGAGGATAGTATCCAAAGGAACTATCCAGAGTTCTATGCTGAGTTAGATGCACCAGTAGGATCACCGAGTAGATCTTAGTATAGTACTACCTTGGTGAGTCTTATATGCTTACATGCTATGATATGTTTATTTCATGCTAGCCTTGATGTGATTATGATCTTATTAGATCTTGTTATGCTAGTATGATTCTTGTTTATAGGTGGAGATGGTTCTTCCCTCCATGCTATTGTTATATGATAGGTTTAGTTGGAGATGGTTCTTTCCTCCATGCTATTTTGATGGACATAGTAGTGCTGGAGATGTTCTTCCTCCATGCCTTTCTGTTATGGATATGATACGGCTAGAGATGTGATTCCTCTATGCCTTGTGATATGTTTATGGTTGGCTAGAGATGGTTTTCCTTTAGGCCCTGGATAGTATAGTTGCTGCTGGAGTTGATGATTTCCTCCATGCTTATGTTTGAGGTTATAAAGAGTGTTACCTCGGCTTTTGAGTCCGAGTGGTTTCAGGACTTTGCAAGTTTCGGGACGAAACTTGTTTTTAGGGGGGTGAGATGTGAGACCCCTATTCTTTCGGATTGAGATTGGACCTTAGCCGAGATTGGTCTTTCCGCACCCGCGGGCATGACTGCCGCCCCTGCGGGTTTCCGCCCCTGCGGCTCATGGAACCGCCCCTGCGGTTTCTTGCGGCTGCAGCCGGTTTTGTTGACTCCTTTGACCGTGCTTTACCTTTCACCCTTACTTCTTCGTTTTACCTTGCTGAGCAAGGGTTCTATTTCATTCCATGATCCAGCTTTCCTCACGTCCTTCTTGCTTTCCATTCATCTTCTTTGATCTTGTTCTTGTTTCTCCTTGGTTTTGGAAGAGATTTGTTGTGGTTTTGATGATGATGATGCTTTTGATGAGTGCTGCTGTGCTTGGAAGCCAGTAAGTTTGTTGGTGATCAACTCCTGAGCTAACCACAACTGTGGTAAGCTTCCTATTCTTTGTTCTTCTTCTCTTTGCTTGATTCTTCCTTCCTTAGCTTAGGATTAGTTGTATTGATCATAGGGTGATGTTAACTTGTGTATGTATATGTATGGATGTGAATCTGGAAGAGAGGAGACGTGAATTAATCACGTGAAGAGTGAAAGACAACTCGCGGGGTTTCGCTCTGCACTGTCGCCGCCCCCGCGCCTGGAAACCACCGCCCCTGCGGAAGCCGTGCCGCAGCGCCCGCGCCAGCGTCAGCGCCTTGCCTGCGTCGCCTGCATTCCTTGTCACCGCGCCTACGGCTGCTCCCTGCCGCGCCTGCGGGTTATCCATTCCGCCCCTACGTCCCTTGATCACGCAGGTGCGTCTTGTCCCGGGGCTACCCATAGTTGGGTAGCTCATTTTCTTTCTTAGTATGAGGGAACTAGTACCATGCTAGGTATCGGTTTATGATGAGTATGATATAGATATGCCGGTTACGGCCTTGAGGTTTACGAGTTGGATATGATCCTTATGGATCCCTTGGGTCTAGGCGTGACCCCTTTGTGTGATAGGAGTTTGATATATATGTATGTATGCCTTGTATAAGCCGTGTTGTCCTCCAGTTTGGAGTGGACCAGTCGGAGAGTTGATCGTGGTTGAGTTTACTCTTGAGATTGAGGTAAATCCATAGGACTTACTTAGCTGCCATCCTTATATTGGATGTGTGCATGAGTGGTGTTTGTTATATGCTTTATAGCATGCTTCATGTTGGTCACCGACCTATGTTATATTGATCGCCCATTGTAGTGGCTGTGACAACTTACCTTTCATCCCGTAGTGGAGTCTGGGAAGTTCTGTGTAAGCTAGTTAGTTCTGGTATACGGGAAGGGCACCTACCACTCCATATGGTATACGGGAAAGTGCGTTGATACCACTCCAACTAGCTATTGCACGCAGAGGCGAGGATTATATTCATTCCTCGTGTCACGTATTTTCATATACTGATTTATATACTCTTGAGTGATTAACGTTATAAAGATAATAAACCGGGTAAATGTGTGATATCATGATGGAGTGTTAATTTTATTGATATGTGATTGTGCTCTAGCATCTTCTTATATATGTGTATGGTTAGCTAACGGTTTTATACCGTGTTGTAGATCCTTTGCAGGTTAGGAGAGCTGTAGAGTGATCCAGAGGGGTGATCTGCTGAGGGTTCCGTACAATGGGCGTATTCGTGGGATATGGGTTATTTACGTTGTACGAATTCATGTTTTGACTTTGTACTCAACAGTACTTTGTATTACCTTTTGATATGTATATATATATACACACATCAGTTTTATGTTTTGTTTTAATCTATTAGTGCCTTGTTGTAAGATTCAGTGAACTTGTTGTCAGACTAGGGTCATGATCCATTGTGAGATCCTAGCCCAGTAGCACTTCGAGTCCTACGGATTCGGGGTGTTACAACATATATTCATATTGATATATATATATATATATATATATACGCTTGAGTGACTGGACGTTATTAAGATTATAAACCGGGTAAATGTGTGATAGCATGGTGATGTGTTTACTATTCATTGGTGTGTGATTGTGCTTATGCATCTTCTTATATATGTGTATGGTTAGCTAACGGTTTTATACCGTGTTGTAGATCCTTTGCAGGTTAGAAGAGCTGCAGAGTGATCCAGAGGGGTGATCCGCTGAGGGCTTCGTACTCTGGGATCGTTATCGTGGGATAGGGGGATATTTGATGTACGGATATATGTTTTATTTGTACCCAGCGGTACTTATGTATCACCTTTTGATACTTATCTATATCAGTTTCATGATTTGTTTTAATCTATTTGTGCCTTGTTGTAAGATTCAGTGAACTTGTTGTCAGGCTAGGGTCAGGATCCATTGTGAGATCCTAGCCCAGTAGCACCTCGAGTCCTACGGATTTGGGGTGTTACATTTAGGCTTAAATATTTATTGGACAATTCCGTTTGATGCCCTCGAGGTTTTGCCTTTTACGATGGGTGCCCACCAATTTTCATATTTCCGGTTGGTGTGCTTAGGGTTTTGCATTTTTCTGGCTTATGTCCATTCTTGTAAAATGATTAGTTTTTCGTTAGTTAGTATTTTAAAAAAAAGAAAAAAAAGGAAAGAATCGAGCCACGATTGGCCTTTTCCTGAGCATATGTGTTCTTTAATCGGGAGGGCGAGGAACTCAACAACGGGTAAGTTAGCCACATGAGTATTCTGTTCTACCTGCAGTGTAGTATTCAACTCTTCAAGTGACAACTGCAACTCACTTGCTGGTGCAGTATTATTGTCCCTTTGTAACTCGGTTCAAACCTAATATTGAGCACTAATAAGCGAGGAGAAGCAACCAACAAAGAAGCAAGCGACACTCTCGACCCCTAGAACGACACCTTCCTGAGCGACCCTCGCCGGAATATTTGAAATGCAACTTCGACGTTGTCTCTCCTGACTCCCATAAACAAGCAAACCAGTGAAGGACCGAACAACGAAAGGTAGGAATCGTGTTTTTTTTTGTTTTCTCCTCTTCTCCCCCCCTCCCTTCCCTTTTACTAATGGAAAAAGTAACAATTTTACTATAATAAGCACAGACCGAAAAAATGTAAAATCATATGAAACTTGATGGACATCAACCAGAAAAGTCAAAACCCCAAGGGTGCCAAACATTCAAACAAAATTGTCCATATTTATTTTATATTTAAAATTTTAATATGTGTGGGTTGAGACGGGTCTAGTGAGATGAAGAAAGTAAGACCCATATCCCGTCCTGCAAATTAGTGGGACGAGACGAGATTTATAATTTTTTTTCACGAAAAACCACCGGGGAATATTTGGAATGCAACTTTGATGATGTGTGTCCTTACTCCCATAAACAAGCAAACCAGTGAAGGACCGAACAAATTTCTCTCTCTCTCTCTCTCTCTTTTTTTTGTTTTTTTTTTCCCTCTCCCCTTTTTACTAATGGAAAAACTAACAATTTTACTAGAATAGACACAAAGCGGAAAAATGTAAAGCCCTAAGAGTACCAACCGGAAATATGAAACTTGATGGACATCAACCGGAAAAGTCAAAATCCAAGGGTACCAAACAAAATTGTCCATATTTATTTTATAATTTGAAAATTTTAATATATGTAGGACGATACGTGTCTAGTGAGACGAAGAAGGTAAAACTCATATCCCGTCCTGCAATCTTTTTAGTGTTACGAGACGAGATTTATAATTTTTTTTCACGAAAAAACCACCGGAATCGTAACGGACCCAAAATTTACGGGATTTGTACCCAACCCACAACGTTTAATTACGTGGTCAACCCTGTGTGTAAATATTCCATAGTTGTGGAGATTTATAATTGGAATTCAACTACATATTCAAAACGGATATCCAGAAAGGTAAGTATATATACGGCCTTGGAAAACCAATATAATAAATGTAGAAGTTGTTTAAAGAATTTGTTTGGTTTTCCAATTTAAACAGTCAGAGTGTGCAATTTTCTGGGGTAAACGAACCCCCTCTGTTCTCCGAAGCGTGCTTAGCATTAACATCATAACGTGTAGACCGTGTAGTAGACCTAACTCACTGACTACAACCCTTTCAACGTCAACCCAAAACAAGTAAACCCTTTCAGTTTCTCTTCATCTCTTTCTTACAATCTGAACGCAAGAATAATCGATACCCTCTCGAATCGTTCGTTGCCTGGTTATTTTCCTCAATTAGGTATAATTTCGTCGTCCTGTATGTTTGGTTTGAATGGGTGAAAGGTCAATTCAGACAATTCTATTAGGGTTGCATGAATTCAAACTTGCAATTCGATTTCCATGGAATGTTCTGTCTGCTTTTTACTCCACCCATTTTCACTGAATCCCCTTTAATGGGTCACCCGCGTTTTGTTTCACCAATATGGACTCTCTCACTTTTTCCATCCTTCCATGAATCGTCTTTTTTCTGGGTTTCGTCACTCATTTTTATCCTCTGTTTTGTCTTCGTCAATAAATGGATGTTCAGGTATTCCCCTTTCATATTTTTATATGGTTAACTTCAACTCTGCTACGTTCTGACACTACTTTATCATTCGTCTTCTCTTCTCGCGCTTAGATTGAAGGAAACGTATAATTCGTCGAATTTTAGTATGGAATTTGAACGGGAAATTATTGATCCCCTGATTGATTCAGAAGACATCGGTTCAGAGGATGGGTTCAACAATACAGGTGAGTCAGAATCATTTCTAACCTTCCGGTTCCAGAGATACGAAGACATCCTCGAAGAATTGTTTAGGTCAAAACCAGTGCAAGCTGATGAAATCGAACAACAGCTTGATGACAGAGCAAGTGAATCAAGTTCAAATGACGAATTCTATGATCCTGCTTTTGAACCCCAAGTGATTGTGGATTTTGATTGTTCTTTGTCTGATTCTTGTTCCAAACCTGAATCGTTCCAAGGAGATGATGGCAACGAATATCCCAAAGCTGAAAAGAATGACGATGATCGTTGTAGGGTTTCGGACACTAAGCTTTTTGCGCATGAAGATGATGATGATTTTGAGGTGTCATCAGGATCAGATTCAGAGTCATCAATCTCGAGTAGCAACTTTTCAGTCAAAAGCTCACTGCCTGCGGATGATTTCGAGGGGAATGTTGATCTTAGTATGATGATAAAGGAATTTGAAATTGAGAAGGGAGAGTTAAACAAGAAATTGTCAGTAGAGGAGGCTAAGTTTGAAGAATTCAGCAAAGGGTATGAAAGAGATGACTTTGAAGAAGACGAGGAGTTGCTAGAAGAGCTGAGGGGAATCGAGGAGGACATTGCAAAGGAGCAACAAGTATCGGATTGGGAGGAGCCGAACGGAATGGAAACACAATGGGAGCATCAAGACCTGATAGAGCAACTAAGGATGGAGATAGGTAAGGTGAAAGCAATCGGTCTTCCGACTATCTTTGAGGATTCAGAGGCCCAGAAAATGGCTGATGACTTGAAGCCATGGAAGATAGATGACAAGTTGTTCAGCACGGGTGGCACCATGGATGAGGTTCACAAGTTCTACAAGAGCTATAGAGAGAGGATGAGGAAGTTTGACATCTTCAACTACCAAAAGATGTATGCAATAGGTACAATAGCTCTTTCCTTCATCTTCTTTTGTTTCTTATTGATAAGTATATGACTAAGGCCCTGTTTGGTATTCATATCTTGATATGAGTATATTAGATATCGACATCAAGTTGTGAATATGAGATATGTGATGGATCATTTTTTTTTTGATGTCAGATACCCATATCTGCCAAACAGGCCCTAATAGTTGTTTAGCCCCTCGTGCTCATCACCTTCATATTAGATTAAAAGAATGATTGAGAAATAATACCAACTGCTTTGATATCATGCACCTAATAAAGAAGTAGGAGAAAGTGATCTTATAACACCAGTGGTTACTTTAGGGTAAACAATCACACCGCTCATCTGAGATACTGTCTTTTTCTTAATCTCAAGAAAGGGTCCATAATTTAGATATTAAATCTTGAGAAAGTTTGAAAGAAATCTATTTAATAGATTGCAACAAATTCTTGTGGGGGCCTTGCTGATCTTTTCTAACTTGCATCTTCAACTTTACATGATTTGATTGTGACTTGCAAAGTTGAAGCAGATAGCAATCTTTTATCATAAATTATTTTCTAATTAAAATATCTGGTTTCCTGATGCTTTTCAAGGATTTTTACGGCTGAAGGACCCGCTGCAATCCTTGTCACCTCAAAAGATATCACTGGCAACAATTGTTTCACAGGATTGCTGGCCTTGCAAGCCAAAATCGTCGGCTACTAGTAACTCTTCAATGCTTAAGTTGACAAGAGAGCTAGAGAGTGATCTGGAGACTGTCTATGTTGGTCAGTTGTGTCTTTCGTGGGAATTTCTTCGTTGGGAGTACGGTAAGGCCCTGGCCCTGTGGGATTCGGACCCACGAGAGATCTGTCGGTTTAATCAAATAGCTGGCGAGTTTCAGCAGTTTCAAGTCCTCTTACAAAGGTTTATGGAAGATGAGCCGTTTCGGGGATCAGGCAGGGTTCAGAATTATGTCAAGAATCGGTGCGTTAATCGTCGCCTCCTCCAAGTGCCTGTTATTAGAGGTTCGTGTTCTTGCAATACTACTCGATGCTGGGTTTCTTAAAATATTAAGTGTCTGTTCGGTGAAGCGAGTTTTTTTTGGATAGTTTTAAGCTTTTTGGGCAGAGTGAAAAATATGAAAATCTAATGAAAACGATAAGAAGTGTTTGACATGCGGAGATTTATGGAGATTTATGGGTAGATTTTTGTTGTGGAATTACCAAAAAATTTAAACTACCCAAAAAAAATGAAACGTATTGATTCCGTCTTTGTATTTCTACCCATAAAGATGGGATAAATGATCATTATTATTCTCTTGGTATTTCGTTTGTCTATGTAAAAAAATGAAAAAGCTGATGGGAAAAAAGCTCTACCAAATAGACCCTAAGTCACTTGATTTTACATGGAGCAGAGGATAGTGCAAAGGACAAAATGAAGCAGATGAGAGGCGGAAGCAACAACAAAGATGCAATAACGAGCGTGATCCTTATTGAGATGATCGAAGAATCAATACGTTTGCTTTGGCAGTTTATTCGTATTGACAAAGACGCAACATCAAGCAGGGCCTTAAATCCCCGAAAAGCGTCTCATACAGAGCTTCAAAATCCAGATGATGCTATGATCTTGATTCAAGTGCAAGAAATACTAAGACAGGTTAGCTTAATTACCACTGAAATCTCGCGTTCTCACGACGCTCTTGCAATCTGAATCGGTTTATTGAATTGCAGAAACAAAAGAAGCTAAAGGAGTTAACAAGAAGTGAATGCTGCTTACTGAGGAAGCTGCAAAGAAGTAACAGTAAACAGACCTATTCAAGCAGAGTACTCTGCTTCTTCTCTGAAGTTGATATGAAGCTGGTTTCGAGGGCGTTGAATATGGCTAGAGTTACAACGGATCAATTGGCCTGGTGTAGCAGCAAGCTACAAAATATTGAATTTGTTGATAATCGCATCCGAAGAGACCCTTCATTTTTGCTCTTTCCTTGTTCATAGATCACTGCCAGGGCCCCTAATTGGTTTCAGGGATCCTACTTTTTGTCAAGTACAGATGAGCAATAAGAAGGTAGAGAATTTTTGGAAGCTAAAACAAGACTAAAGTTCGATATAAAAGAATTTTCAGGTTATGACAGAATACTAATTTTGCACCGAGTTTTAAAGTTACCTAGTACCAAGTGTTTTTCTTGAGGGTATTGAATATATCTCCAGTTATTGATTTAGAATTACAAATGAAAAACTACAGTATACCAATTAATTCTGTTTTTTTGTTTTTTTTTTCATAAAAAAAGTTGTTAGATGAATTCTTTCTAGAAGTAGTCCAATACAAAACATTATTGTGTATTTGATACAAAATATCCCGTAGATGCCCGATCTAGACGTAAGATTCTAGGATACAAGATGGCGTGACGGAGAAAGAACCAAAAAGATCAAGAGATAGAACCTTGATCAACATGATTAAGACCCTTACTTTTGTCTTAGCTTAATACAATCAACAATACAACACAAACAACAATACTACCTTGATCAAGATGATCAAGTCACCTACGTTGAAGGTAGGACTCACACCATACTCTTACGGGAGCTCTAGGACATGCATTCCCCACTAGTACGTATAAGGTCTTCCACGGCGTTTGAAAAACGTCATCGAAGACTTTTAATGGCGTTTTTAAACGCCGTCCCGTAACACCCTTATAAGTGACGCCGTAAATGGGATAGACTTTTCACGGCGTTTTTGAAACGCCATGGAATAGACTTTCCACGGCGTTTAAAAACGCAAACGTATATTCCACGGCATTTCAAAAACGCCATAAAATGTCTATTTCACGGCGTTTTCATGAAATGTCTATTCCATGACATTTTCTAAACGCCATTAAAAAATCGTATATATATTTAAAAAAAATAGCTCAAATAAATCGTAAATAAATTGATTCAATATTAATTAGCATAAAATATTATAAAATCCAAAATCTCTCAAGTTTTTATTTCACATCCAATACCATCCCTCTTAGTTATCACTTTGAAGATACATTTACAAATATTTTGTTCACAGTCTATCTTCGAGGACTTCACAAATTCCGCAAATAAATTTCTCAACACATTCCTTCATGGAGGGTCTGGACAACACATTCCTTCATGGAGGGTTCCAGACGGTTTGGAAGAAGCTACACATTTTTTTGGCAAGCTTCAACATCCTCTCTACTGCACGGATGGATGCTGGGATCATTGAAGTTTAGGGTCCAAATGCAAATGCATCAAGTTCTTGAGATACCCTGGAAAGAAATTATGTATTTTCGTTACACTAACCAGATAATCATTAGTATTTTCTCAATCAGATGAAACATTAGTGCTTCCTCAATCTGTAAACATGCCATAAGTAAGGGTCACAAGTCAAGTTAAGCATTCTATACATACCTCATCTCATCTCATCTCATCTTAATAGAAACAAAGAGGTGTACCCTTTGTAAGAGTCAATTCAATGTTGCAGAATTCAGAAGCTATGCATTGGGGGCTCCAATGCTCAACTTGTTATAAAAAGCAAATTAGAGGCCATTTACAGAACTTCTTAAACTACATATACCCATAAACTCACGATATACTTATATCATCATAGTAAAAAACAAGTTGAATAACTTACTCTTTAAACATAACATTCAGTAATACGGTAGCTCCAACTATACAAGCCCTGCTAGCTCACCAATCTGCACAACCAATAAAATTTTTCTCAATTTTGTTATGTTTATACTTATAATCAAATGATTTTGATGTACTAACCGCTCGATTATTAGTGACAACTCCAGAAACGACATACATTGGTAGAATTGGTAGAATGCGATGATGAATATGATCACCGACGATTGTATATCAGTCCCTAATAGAGTTGTGCTTGTAAAATGATCTTCCTTCCCATTGAGTATAAGGTGTAAGGTTCCACTTGCCAACGGATTGTAGGACTCCTAATGCTACTAAACACGCATTGATATTCCATAATTGCATAAGCACAACATGAATCTACATAGATATAGCTTGGGTTTGGAATTTTCACCCCAAATCCTAGTAAGAATCTACTCACTTATATTTGTAAACTGAAATATAATATTTCCAGGAAAAAAAATGTCATGATTATCAACTAGAGATCAATATAAGAACGCAAAAAGAAGTATAGAGTGATTTGGACTTATCAATCCAAAGTTATGAGCAAAACAATTCTGGATTAAAATCTTTCAAAAGTTTTGGATGAACTTTCTCAAGAACAACTTCAACTTTCTAACAACGTCTTCCCTCCTAAATTTCAAATCTAAATTGTTGAGAAATGAATTGTATATGGCTCTCCTATTACATGGCAACAAGACCTCAATATATAGGCTTCAAATTTGTGGTCCCCTCCTCCAAATTGCAAAACGAGTTATCAACAAACTTCAAGCAAGTGACAGTGCAAGTGGGAGTCATTACTTTGTAGCCTTCTTCCGAGCTCGGACCAACAGATATATTCACCGACATAGTGGATTCTTCTTCTTCTTTGGTCGAGTGAAAGAGCAAGCTTGGACTTCCTCCGGGTCGAGTTGCTCTACTCGATCGAGTAGAAGGTCGAGTTTTCAATTTCTTCTTCTCCCAAGTTTCTTGGCCACTTGGACTTAGTTGTTTGCGAAACACTTTACTCGAAGGAGCCCTATACACTTAAGCCGAGTGGTTTGGTCTCCTTAGTCCGAGTGATTTTTCACTTGGCATTGGTGCAATTTCCTCTTTTCTTCTTGGTTTTTGCCTCCTTTTGATCCATGTGTTCCATCCTCGCTTTGTTCTTTTCTTGGTTCCCTGATCATGAGGTGGTATGTGAAGACTCCTTAGATTTAGTGTAGATTAGATCCTTTTTGCTCCATTTCGGATCTAAATCACCTAAGACACAAAACACAAGGGGTGTAGACATTATTGGATGTATTTAAGCACTAGAAAAGATGTGAATGTCTTTTCCCATGCAAAAACTAATGAAAAACACATGAAAACAACTCTATAAAGATAGCTTCAAAACATGCTATCAATATACGAGGCTTACCAGCGGATGATAGAGACTTACTGACGGAAGACTTTCCCATATATTTATAGCAGTCATCTTTTCCCGCTTTTATTTATTTATATATTTAATCATTAAAGGAATATTATTATGAATCTCTTCCTTTAATAATTCACTAGTGTAATATCCGCACCTTGTGCGGGCTTCTGATTTAAAATTACATATACAAATTACAACTCTTTTACAAATTTATTTTTAAATTTCAGTTTGTAAAATATAATAGTAGATGATATTGAATATTTAAATAAATTGTTTACTTCAAATTTGATAAATCAACATAACTATAGATTAATTCAAGATTTTATAAAAATGGCATTCAAAATATATAGTAATTTGTTACGGAGGATATGCATTCATGATTTTGAAGTGAATTTAAGATTTTTAAAAATGGGAATTATGTGCTTTTGTTATGGGAAATTTAATATTTTTTTTGATAAATTTGAATCCATAGTTAATGTAATATATATTACAATTTTTTTTTTAAATCTCTGATTTTCAATAAATATATTTAAATTACATTTAGATTACTGA
Organism: Fagopyrum tataricum; assembly: GCA_002319775.1. NCBI lineage: Eukaryota > Viridiplantae > Streptophyta > Magnoliopsida > Caryophyllales > Polygonaceae > Fagopyrum > Fagopyrum tataricum. Next base: position 41,548,935 of record CM008281.1, read on the forward strand.
TTTTTTTATTCCAAAAATCTGATTTTTTTAATAATCTAGATAAATAAATTTTTAAAAAGATTTTGTTGGGCTTTCGACAATAATTTATATTAACAACTTAAAATAATTAACTTTTTAAAATATTTTTTCGGATGCATTAAATCTGGTGTTGACACATGGCAAAGAAGAGCTCTCCTTTAATACTTATATATAAGATATAAGATTGATTGCTTGAGCTTATTCTTAGAATATACCCATCAAACACAAAGTGAAAGAACTAGTTAATGTTAATGAGAAATCAATAAACCTCATAAGTGTTTCTTTCTTGCTCTCACTCTCTAGTTGTTGCTTGCAGGGATGTTGATGGATTGCTTTGATAGGATCAAAACTTCAAGTGAGATCAATGTCTTAAGTACTAAATAACGACCTTTAGATCAATGTAGGGGGCGTTGTCACACGTTAAATATACTCACATACGAGATTTAATTTAGACACAAAACAAGAAGACTCAACTAAGAACAAAAGACGAACAACTAAGACTCAGGTTATGTGAATGCTCTAGACTATGAAATTTTCGGCAATCACAAAAATAAGACTCAAACTTTCCAGCAATGATATCAACATGTATAAGAAGAAAAAAAAGGCTCAATGAAGATAAGAAGAGTACTAGAGAAGAGAAGAATCAAACAAGCCTTAAGAGAGACTTTACTTACTTCAACTTGTGTCTATGAAGTTAGGTGTAAGTGATGAATGGATGGGTAGAGAGGGTTGGATATTGATGTTAGAAAGAAGAGGGTAGGATGGGTATTTGCTCTTGATTTGCTTCACTTAATAATCTTCAACTTGTCTTGGAACTTCTTTCTTGCAAGATCTTACAATAGCATAAAATACAACTAGAATGCAATGGAATGATTCTTGTTCTTTCTCTTTCTTTTCTTGTTTTTCGTTTCTTTTCTTTTACACAAAGATGACAAATAAAAATGAGAGTTAATGAAGAGAGTAACTAAAAAAGGTAGAAGAAAGAAAGTAAATGAAATAAAAGTAACCATTTTTGTAAGAGCCTTAGTCTTTCGGACCGAGTTTCGTCCTTAGCCGAGATTGGCCTAGCCGTACCCGCGGGCACCAGGTGCCGCCCCTGCGGGTATCCTCCCCTGCGGCTCAGAAGACCGCGCCTGCGGATTCTGGCGGCTGCAGCCGGCTTTGTTGACTTCGTTGACCCGTGCTTTACCTCTGCTTATGTCTTTCCTTGCTCTTGGCCGATAAAGGGTTTCCATCCTCACTCATTTCTTCAGCTTCCCACGTTCTTCTTGCTTCTCCCTTGCTTCACCTTGATCTTGTCTTGGTTTCCTTTGGTTTGGAAGAGAGTTGTTGTACTTTGTGGTTGATGATGATGCTAGTGTGTGTGTTGCTGAGCTTGGAAGCCAGCTTTGGTGTGTGTTGATCCTCCCTGCAACCTAGGATCTTCAGTAGTGGTGAGTTCTTGCTTCTTCTCCTTCTCTTCTTCTTTGATTCAATCTTTCTAGCTTAGGATTAGATGTATGCTAAGGGTATTGATGTTAGTATGTGTATGGACATGTTTGTGTGTGGATTTGGAAGAGAAAAGGCGGGATTTGATCACGGGAAGAGCCGAGGAGAAACTGCGGAATCGCCCTCTGTAGTGTTGCCGCCCCCGCGGCCAGAATTCACCGCCCCTGCGGACCTTGTGCCGCAGCGCCCGCACCGTGCCTGCGTTGCCAGCGACCCTTGTCACCGCCCCCGCGGTTGAGTGCCACCGCGCCCGCGGTTTCCTGCGTTCCGCCCCTGCGTCCCTTGATCACGCAGGTGCGTCTTATCCCGGGACTACCCATAGTTGGGTAGCTCTTTTCCTTTCCTAGTATGAGGGAACTAGTATCATGCTAGGTATCGGTTTATGATGAGTATGATATAGATATGCCGGCTACGGTTTTGAGGTTACAAGTTGGATATGATCCTTATGGATCCCTTGGGTCTAGGTGTGACCCCTTTGTGTGATAGGAGTTTGATATATATATGTATGCCTTGTATAGGCCGTGTTGTCCTCCAGTTTGGAGTAAACCAGTCGGAGAGTTGATCGTACTTGAGTTCCTCCTGAGATTGAGGTAAGTCCATAGGACTTACTTAGCTACTATTCTTATATTGGATGTATGCTTGAGTGGTGTGTGTGTGTGTGTTATATGCTTTATAGCATGTGTTATTATGGTCACCGACCAATATTATATTGACCGCCCATTGTAGTGGCCGTGATAACCTTTCCCTTTCATCCCGTAGTGGAGTCTGGGAGGTTCTCTGTAGTCAGGCCAGATCTGGTATACGGGAAGGACCCTCACCACTCCCATAGGGTACACGGGAGGTGTGCTGATACTACTCTAGCTGGCTAGAGTACTCAGAGGCGGGGATTATATTCCTCGTGTCACATATCTTCATATACATCTATTTATACGATTGAGTGATTTAACTTATTTTAAGATAATAAACCGGGTAAATGTGTGATATCATGATGATGTGTTAATATTATTGATGTGTGTTTGTGCTCTAGCATCTTCTTATATATGTGTATAATTAGCTAACGGTTTTATACCGTGTTGTAGATCCTTTGCAGGTTAGGAGAGCTGCAGAGTGATCCAGAGGGGTGATCCGCTGAGGGCTCCGTACTCTGGGATCGTTATCGTGGGATAGAGGGATATTTGATGTACGGATATATGTTTTATTTGTACTCAGCGGTACTTATGTATCACCTTTTGATACTTATCTATATCAGCTTCATGATTTGTTTTAATCTATCTGTGCCTTGTTGTAAGATTAAGTGAACTTATTGTCAGGCTAGGGTCAGGATCCATTGTGAGATCCTAGCCCAGTAGCACTTCGTGTCCTACGGATTCGGGGTGTTACAACATATATTCATATTGATATATATATATATATATATATATATATATATATATATATATATATATATATATATATATATATATATATATATATATATATATATATATATATATATATATGCTTGAGTAGTTGGTTCAAGCTCTCACACGTGTTTCACTCCTACTTCAACTCTTAGACGATAGTTTTGTAACAAGCTTCAATTGTGATGAAGGTAGGATCATTTGTGGTTTAAGGGGCAAATTTCTCCAATCAACACAAGTTAATAGCAAACAAAGCCTCTATTGAAAACAACAAGACTCTAAACTCATGAATTAAAAGAAGACTCAAACAAGGCTGGACTGACTCAAACAAAATGAAGACAAACCGTGGAGTCGAAAAAGGAAGAGGCTCATTTGTGGTTTAAGGGGAAAATTTCTCCAATCAACACAAGTTAATAGCAAACAAAGCCTCTATTGAAAACAACAAGGCTGGACTGACTCAAACAAAATGAAGACAAACCGTGGAGTCGAAAAAGGAAGAGGTTTGTTGTCGTCTAACTCTGATACCAATTGATACGAGGAAGGTTCGTATTTCTTCGATTAAGACAATGAGACCTCTTGACACACTTGGAACATGCAATCAGCCGTGCCCGTGAGATAGGTATGGAAAAGATGCAGGAATGAGAAGAGAATAATGGAATCGAAGTAGATGAAGGTCAAGAAGATAGAACTGCTGAGAAGACAATTGAAAGAACCTTTGATCTATGAATCCAAGGCCCAAACAATGTAGTCACGACCCCACCTTAGTCAACTCCACACAACTCAACAATGGAGGTTGAGAAGCACAAAGAGGGTACCTATGGTCTATGGAGTTTGTAAGCATCAATCTTAGAGAAGATTGACACATGCAAGACAAGTAAGCTTGAAACAACTATTTGCTCTCCCAATATCAATGAGTGATATGATCACAAGTGTCCTCATGGAGTCATGGATGCATCTAAGGTTATGGCTGACTCCTTAGATGCAAACACTAACATCATGACATCTAGCTCCTTAGCTCTTGCTCTTGTGAATCTTCCTTCAACAATTGTGTCCTTAGATCTTGCTCTTGCGATCCTTCCTTTTGCATTGGACACTTGAGGACTAGCAGATGATGGTGGTGGTGATGGTCCCTCGTCAATCTTTTAGGTTGTTTTTAGAAAATGACGTCAACAAAATACAAGTGAAAGATGATATACCTTAATACTATCGACCCATCTAACGAGATCAATTCAAACAAACTTGTTTGACTAATTGACCTCAATTCAATAAAAAAGAAATAGCTTAATCCTTTTTTTAGTTCATTATTTTTTCTTACAATGATTGTTATCTAAATTAACAAATGTTTTTTTTCCAGTGATTACTCAACTAAAAATAACAACTATAAATCTGTTTGGTTCATTAAAATTACTAATTTTACTTGGAGTTTTTTTTGAATCAATGGAGTGATTTAGATGTTGAATATTAAATTTTATTATATTATTTGAGACATTGGTTTATGTATGGGGTAGTTCTTTCGGTACGAAAATATAGAAAGTTGTGAGAATGTCATGTACTATTTTTTATGAGCGTTTTTTTAGTTTGAACTTTTTTACTATTTGTTTGAAAATTTTGTTTTATTAGTTTAAATTACTTGTACTAATACATATTAACAAAAAAGTTTTGTAACTGTAACTTATTTAAATTAAAAAATTTGTTCGATTCGTTCAAAATTTGTACACTATCACTTCTAATATTTTCTATTAATTGTTCATGTATTAATTTTATTATATCTATAAGTTATATTTTATACACTTTTTACTCGTACATGTTTAAACTAATAAAATCACAATGTATGAACTACAAAAAGCTATGTTCGAAGTAATACACAATATAATTTTATTATATTTCAAAATACATAAAATTATAATTTTGTTCAGAAAACATAACTACCAAAAATACAATAAAGTATGAACTAATAATATAAAATATTTGAACTAATGAAACAAATTCTATGTGAACAAATATTATAAAAGCTTTGAACTAACAAATATTATAAAACTTTTGAATAATAAATATTATAATAAAAATATACTAATAAAATTCATGCTCCATAAACATTACTTGAGATTTATGCAAGAAAATATATAAATAGTTAGTATAAAATATGTGAACTAAATTAACAAAATAATTGAACTTTTATTAGGGTGAGATTGGGAAGTATGTAGATTTTTTATCAAGGAAACAAAGTGTAAGCAAAATTTTATAGAAACACAAACTATGCACTTTCTATTTGTGAAGGACTTTCTATTTGTGGAGGGACCCAACGTTATACTCTGTTACCCAACCCTGTTACCCAACTTTGTTACCCAACGTTATACTCTGTTACCCAACTTTGTTACCCAAATTCACTTATGTTACCCAACTTCGTTGTTACCCGATTTTAATACCCAACGTTTTACATCCAAATCACTTATGTTACCCAACTTCGTTGTTACCCGATTTTAATACCCAACGTTTTATGTTATCCAACTTCGTTGTTACCTGATTATTTTAATCCCCAACGTTCTATATCCAAATTCACTTATGTTACCCAACTTCATTATTACCCGATTTTAATACGCAACGTTCTACATCCAAATTTATTTATGTTACCCAACTTCGTTGCTACCCGATTTTAATACCCAACGTTCTACATCCAAATTTATTTATGTTACTCAACTTCGTTGTTACCCGATTTTAATACCCAACGTTCTATATCCAACTTCACTTATGTAACCCAACTTCCTTGTTACCCAATTTTAATATCCAACATTCTACATCCAAATTTACTTATGTTACCCAACTTCGTTGTTACCCAATTTTAATTCAAACCACAACAATGATCAATTATGAGAATAGTAATAATAGCCTCTTCACAACAAGATCAACATGGCTTTGCTTATAGGTTAAAAAACGTATAGAGGCTTTATACCTTGCGGCCAATTACAAGAATGTTGAGAATCTTATAATAACCTAATTTATTCAAGCTGATCAAGCACAATAAATTGCAATAAACTTGATGAGAAAAGAGTCTTTAACATGGAAATGAAATGTAACTAAACTCGTACTGCCTTTCCAATCATGATCTTGTTGTCATATTCAAACATCTCATGCTTCACGATCCTATTTTTAACTTTTTTTTCTATCAGGCCAATCCCTTTTAGAACATTAGTGATGCCATAAATCCGCCTCTTTTGTACCTGGACTCGAAGACAAAAACATTCAATTTAGTTACATTTGATACCCATCATAAGAGAAAAAAAAATTTGAGTCAGGAAGACCTAATCATTCAAAAGCATTGTCCGAAATAAGTACAATAATATGTTAACGAGTAGTAAAAAATGCAATACCTATTTTCCAGATCATTTTAGCCAGTAATGAGCACAATTGGCTGTAATAGTTGTGCCACTTATCATAGTTGATTCTTCAGCTGTATCCTTGTCTTCTACCATTACTTTTACTATTTCACCCCTAAAAAGCAGGTATGAGAAATAGCAAGAGCCGTCAGTTGACTTAGGCATCCGAATCATCTATTGAGCTTGTAATAAGATTAATAGTCACATTAGATATATTTAAAATATGAAATTCCAACGCCCATCTAATAAGAGCAAACATCAGTAGGGAGTATTTCAGTGGAGAAAAAAAAGTTGAATGTCAAGTAAATTTCATTTTTTAACAAGTGAAATTAAAAGACCTATTCCATTTCATAAGAAAAGAAAAGAATTATGTATGTCAAACGAAGTTAGAGTCCTACTTGAGTAGTTTCAACAACTTTTGTGTTCTTTTGCCCCCTCTGAGCAACTAAGAATAGCCTCAACCAACTTTGTGTATGTGAGAGGTGTAGGCTGACAACCGAAGTTCTTCATGATAGTCAGCAACTCTAAACATCTATCTGGATGACCCCTCTTAAGCAGCCCATCATTCAGAAGCTTCAACACTACTTCGTCATTGTTATAGCCATAGTGTAGTAAGCTAGAAAAGGCAGTCTTGGCTTCTTCTATTTTTCCCACGTCATATAGCCCACAGATTAACAACTTATAAGAGTCCAGATGAGATAGTTGAGCATTTTGAATTAAGGTTTTCACCCATGTAAGTGCATCATCATACATTCCCACCATGCAGTAGCACCTGATGAGGGAATTGATGATATTTTCATTAGGGGCTATTCCTTCTTGTGTCATGTGATTAACCATACTCAAAGCCTCTACAGCTCGCCCCTGATGACAAAATCCAGTGACAAGAGTATTATACATACCAGAGGTAAATGCAACACCGATCATTTGAATATTTTCCACAAGCTCCATCACAATTTGCAAATCCACTAACTTCTAGAAATCAACAGCAATAGGAGTAGAAACAAAACGTTCATCAGTTTCTCCTCCCTTCAATTGCTTCTGAATGAATAGGTGCTTGGTCAAAATGGAAAAAGTCAAGAGGGAAGGCTCACATCCATCATTAATCATACGCTTGAGAACACCAAAGGCATGACTTAGTGATCCTGAATGTATGTATCCACCAATCAGAACAGTATAGGCTCTGGCATCACACGCAACACCAGCTGCAGTCATTTCGTTGATTAGGTTCTTTGTTGCTTCCATATATACCAGCAAAAGCAGTCCATCAAACTTCTACCAAAAATGCTTAGAGGAAAGAGTGAATCTGAGACGAACCTGAGACGAAGAATTGCTGGTGAAATCTGGAGAAGGATTGCTGGTGAAATCTGGAGAGCAGAACTTGAGACAAAATCTAAAATGCTATTGTTTGGCATTTCATTGATCCAAATCAAAAAAACACCAAAGGCGAAAGAGCGAACCTGAGACGAAGAAGGATGAAGAAGGGAGATGAAAGAGCGCGATATAACCAAACCCTAACTGATGTAGAAGGGCGACGAAGAAGACTAGTAATGGCGGCGAGTAATAGACGGCGGTGAAGAGAGGTAGAAATCGAAGACGAAGGTGTGGGGCAACGAAGAAGGATGACGGGCGACGAAGAGAAGAGAAGAGGAATCGCCATTGTCGTCGTCCAGAGAAGGAGAGAGCGGAAGAGAGGAGAGAGAGGGAAAAAATAAAAATAAATAAAAAAGCCGTATTTATACGTACCTAGTTAATACCCATAATTAATTCAGCCTACATAGTTAGTGTACCTTATAAAAAAACGTATTTATAGCCCATTTAACTCCTTTTATTATAGAAAAAAAAATTGATTTAAAATTTAATAACAAAGATTTTTCTAATTAAATATTCTTCAAAATTTTATAAAAATAATTTTATTTATTTATTAAAATATCAAATTGGTTCATTTTTACGCACTATAATTTAGTTTACAAAATAAATGAATAAATCTATTTAAAAATAATAAATATCTAGTTCATATTATATTATTTAATCGTTTATATTTTACTAACAGAAAATTCATCTTATCTTATTTAAAACTAATGAATAAATCATTATGAACCCCTCAAAACACAAATAAATATTTATCAGATATAAAGATGATATATCTTATAAACGGCAAGCAGGATTAACCTAACCATAGTTAAAAATTAAACCATCCTTCAGATAATAGAATAATGAAGAAAAAGGAAAATGAAACTGCAACAATACCAAAAAGGTGAAATGGTTAAGAAGCACAACCACATAACCAAGATTTTCATTATCAACAGTCTCTATTCTCCCTCTGTTTTACTTTCTCACTATTCCTTCATCATCACCGATTACTCCGTCCAGCTAGAAATTGTAAAGCATCCATCATCTTCCTCCTTCAAATATTCTAGCAGCTAACATAATATCATGGCCGATCTATAGTTATCTGGTTTTTCTTTTCTCGAATTTCTTTCGACCTGGTTTTTTGACTGGTTAATTTACTTTGTGGGTTGATTGATTGCCATGGAAATTGGCCCTGCCGCTCCGGCGACCTTGAGCTTACCGACAAATCCGAAATCTCCAGACACCGATCATGCTGAAACCCCAACTAGGATCCAGCCAACAAAATCCCTACCCTTCACAAACGGGGTGCTTAAGCGGCACGCGCCACCGCATCTCCCCCACGCGCCGGCATCTTACAAAGAATGCATGAAGAATCACGCAGCGACTATGGGTGGCCATGCCCTCGATGGCTGCGGCGAGTTCATGCCTTCCCCAACGTCAACCCCTTCCGACCCCACTTCCCTCAAATGCGCCGCCTGTGGCTGCCACCGCAACTTCCACCGCCGTGATACCCCCAATTCCTCATCTGACCATAAGCAGCACCCACAACCCCTATCGTCCGCCCCCACAACTACAACCCACGTTATAGAGTACCACCCCCACCACCGCCACCACCCTCCTCCGCCTCCACCACCACCCTACTCTGGGCGGAGCCCCAATTCACAGTCTCCTCCTCCGATCTCGTCCTCCTACTACCCATCCTCTGCTCCCCACATGCTTCTAGCCCTGAGCGGCGGAACCGGCGCCGGCGGGAGCAACGTCCCTTCATCCGGAGTAATCGACGGTCTAAACAGCCCCCACGGAACGTCGTCGTTTGGTAGAAAGCGATTCCGGACGAAATTCAGCCAAGATCAAAAGCAGAAGATGCACGATTTGGCAGAGAAGCTTGGATGGAAGATGCAGAAAGCAAGTGATGACATGGTGACTGAATTTTGCAATGACGTCGGAGTTGAAAGAGGGGTATTCAAAGTGTGGATGCATAACAACAAGAACACTTTTGGCAAAAGAGATTTGAATGGCAATATACGTCCCGGAAATGTAATCGGGAACGCAAATGACAGTGGAGGAAACCCAGTCGCCGGCGGTCAAAACGGAAGCAGCGGTACCAATGAAAGCCATGGATACAGCAAGAACGGTGATGGCACTTATGGATCTTCTACTTCTTCTTGAGATTCATCTCTTCATTTGTTGCTTTTTATATTTAATTTTTAAAGCTAGTAATAATCTAGATCAGGAGATAGCTTAGAGAGAATCTGAATAATTAAAATAGCTTCAATTGTTTTCAAAATTTGATTTTGTTTGATCTGAATTTGTTCCTCTGTTATGAATGACGATGATCGATCTTTGTTATGCTAGGGTTTGATGTCTGCGAGGAGGAAGCAGAAAGGCTTAGGCGGTTAGTAATATAATAATGAGATAAAATGAACAATTAAAAACATTGATTTCTGCATTTGCTGTAAGAGGATATTATTAATAATTTAATAAAGTTTTGTTTGTGAGTGTCGACGTGTCATGTCATGAATGATTGTAATGATACCTTAATTACCCTGGTGAATATTATAATTGAAAAGGAGCAGTAAAAAATTAATTGTATGGTGAATGGTAAATTGTGGTGGGGCCAGGAGGAGGTGGTGCCTTGCAGAAGCTGCCGTCACTGTCCCAGTAATGAAGAGAGAGAAAGGAGGTAACCGCGCATGTGCTCCCTTGCTTCCCAATTTCTCAATTTTTCCCTTTCTCTTTCCTTTCCCTCTTTAATAACTTACCTACTTTCGTCTGTCAAATGCATCACATTTTCCATCTTAATTCTTTTTAATATAGACGATTGACAGTACAGACAAAAATCTTTATTCTTAGCCTTTAATACTATGCATTTCACGTACCAGAATAAATCTTTATTATTAGCCATTACTATGCATCTTACTGGGTTTTTAACTACACATTTGATGTGTGTAGTTGGTGTTGATAAGAGTTGATTAGAGGTGTAAATGGGATGGGAGCGGGGATGGGGATTTTAAAGGGTGACAGGACGGGAATGGGGAAAAACTTTGATAAAACTTTGATTCCTTGCTTAGGGATGAAGATAGGGGTATTCGCCCCGTTCCTCAATCCGAATTCGAACCTGTCGAAAAATCCCATGAGGATCTCCGATGGGTAACTCATTGGACATACATAAAGAAACAGATTGTATTTATATGAAATTTTCATTTTAGTTTCAAGTTTGTTTCAAAAATTGTTTATTCTTATTAAAATTTCAAACTATATACATTTTTGTAATTTAGTATCATACTCGTAACTCGTTCCTACTTACAAACAATGTATTTTAAGTTTAAGTATGAATTTGATAATTATATGTGTAAATTATGTTAATGCTAACCTATACTAATATGGTGTTAGATCATACGAGGATAACACCCTCGCAAATATTTTGAATATGTCTTAAATGTCAAATCACGATGATCAAATGCACGACACACTACATGTTGTGTTTTTTTTATATGTCTTACTCTCTCAAATACGTATTTTAATGTGCAAACTAAGTTATAAACCGTGAAATTAAAATGATAACTTTACCTTGAGATCGTAAATAAAATGTTAGTAAGATATAATAATTTTAATTTACACTATTTTGTACTATGAGTCTCAAATCTACTTAAACGAACAAAACTTAATATATACACAATATACCTATATTTTGGAATATTGGATGAGGTGATGCGTTAACAAAAAACAACTAAGTCACGCCAATATTTTAATTAAAAATGTATATTAATATAACATAAACTGACATTTATCTTGTAATCATGAACTAATGGTTAGAAACCATTTACACATTTGAACTTTAAGGCTGTGTTTGGCACCATAAAAAAAACCGTAGTGTGGGTATTATAGTGTTTTGTGGAAGTGTAAAGTGTTTTTGTATAGTATGTGTTTATAGAAACATTGGTACGTGTTTGTTACACATTAGTGTATTTTGAGAGTGTATTTTTTGTAAAAAATACCACTTTGCCCCTAGTTTTTACTTAATTTACAAAATTGATATGTTATACAAATCCTGAGAGAAACAGCAACGAGGCTCACGTAACCCATGGAGAACTTAGAGCAGCCGTTCTCAGCGGACGGAACTGCGCGGCGCCGCTCTCTTCTTGCCGCCGCTCAACGCCACCGGCCGTCGTCTTCATTGCAGAGGAACCACATCTTCACCGGCGTCTTCACTCGCTTTAGACTGGTTAAGTTATGTTAGTAATTTGTTTGAAAGCTTCTTAAATTTATAATAAATGAGAAAATGATGCCCCTATTGTGCGAAATGAAACATCATCATCGAAACTGCTAGTACAGTACAAGTAATTTGACCAAATTAAAATAAATCAGAACTAACAATGAACAAATTTGAAATCAGCAGTGTCGACTGTCAAGAAATGCTAGATGCACTGATCCCATAAGTTGGTTTCCAGATTGCGTCCATATAAAAAAGAAAAAGAAAAAACTAACACACGGAGGAGCTCATTACAAAACCAAGCTTCCGATCACCAGAAAACCATGTACACAAGAAAACACATTGTCAATGCACATCGGCTCAAAGTTTGGAAAAGGCAATTGCCATTTGCTATTTTCTATGGCTATTGCATGTCACATCACAGGGTCGAACAAAAGCTCGAATAGGAACAACAAGGTAGTGTACAAACCACGCGGTTTTTCTCATCTAACTTTGCAATGAATATTGCAACATTTCAGTCCCGGACTCAAGACTGTTTTGTAAGGGTTCAAGAGTCTCGACTACATCACTCATTAAGGGTCTTGCCTTTGGGTTTTGGCTTAGACAATAATATGCTAGACTACAGGTCTTCTGAGCGGGTCGTAATGAGTACTGGCTTTCCAATCTTGGGTCTATTATTTGTAGCAATTTTTTCTTGTCGTTGAGTTTTGGTCGGGCCCAATCAACCAAGTTTTGCTCTTTGCCCGTCCTTGTCTTATCAACGGATTTCCTTCCTGTCAAAAGCTCTAGTAGTACAACCCCAAAGTTGTACACATCACTCCTGGCAGTGAGATGACCTGTTCAATTTGCACAATCCAGTCACCCAGTCAGAAACTTGGTAGCAAGAAGCAAATATTCAAAAAATATCAAATTCCCAAATTCATTCAACTTGTATAGATTCTTCTAGATGATAGTGATACCCCACCTATTGAGTATCAGACATCTCATATGTCAACCTCTACAATTTCCAGTATGCTAAAGCATCTAACGATTTCACTAGCAGAACATGTTGTTCCTTAACACCTTAAAAAAGGGTGTACCTCAACATCATACATCTCCATGTGACCCTTCTTTCAACTTTACTCTATCAAATAAATAAATTGCAATTAATGTTATAACTTCATACAATGTGAACAAACGTCTGAATTACAATAGGAGTTTACTAAGATTCTGAGCACCTTTTAGATATCAAGCTCAGATTGCACTTGCAAATGCTATCTCGATTTTAACCTAATTTAGTAATTGGACACCATTTACCAGTAACACCAATCCTTGACCCCAGTCAAACAACATCCAAAAAGCATCTTGTGCAAACAAAATACCTTTATTGATTTCTAAATCCATATATATGTTATTTGTCAAACAAAGCCATAATACAGCAATCAGTATCCACTGTATCATATTAATAGAAATTAACCTAAATTAGTATGCATTACCGACAAGGTCATGATATTGATGTACAAGTCAACTAGTGTTGCATTGATCTACCTGTATGTATTAATAAAGATACCTGTCAGATGGAATGATGTGCTATATTATATAGATTACAAGGCCCCGTAGGCATATCCAAATGTATCTGGATATCCAAATGTATCTGGATATGCCTAGAGAGCCACCAAGAGTAAAGGTGTGCCTGAACTTTACAAGTTGACTATTGTTCAGCATCACTCAGATAGGTAGATAATCACCCCATCATTTCCAGTTTGCAGTCGATCATAATAAAAAAAAAAAAAACAGAACTTAACTTTGATTTGCTTCTACTCACAATTTTCAAATGCTAGAATTTTCTTTTAGGCCAATGGTTTCAGGCTCATCACGTTTGCGTTAGGCACTAAAACATTGTTCTGGGCTGACCATACATATTGCATATTTTTTAAGTGAAAATTTGACAACGTATCTCATCACTGAAGCTAAGCATAGATGTCAACAGATTACCTAAAGTGCAGAATTTAGCAGCACAAATGTCTAAACAAGTGTAGAATTTATCAGCACCAATGTCTAAAACAAGTGCAGAACACAAGTGCAGACAGTAATTAACATTGGTTTGAAAAAAACTCCAACTAATCTCATTACAAAGCAAACAATTTGTTATAACAGAGAAAGAACCAATACATTCCTACACACAGAAGCGAAGTTGAAGCAAAGAAATTACCCTACACACATTGCCGGCTACAACTAACACAGAAGCGAAGTGCCGGCTACAACTACACACAGTTCTTTAAGGAAATCGCCGGCTAGAACTACACACAGAAGCGAAGAAATCGCCGGCTAGAAACGAACCCCTCAAAAATGATTGCAATTTTCGAGGGTATTATAACCCTAACCATTGAAGAACTACGAAGGAAACAAAGAAGACATACCTGGACAAACGAGAAGAGATCGAACCGCCGGCTAGAAGGCTTCGAAACACCGGCGACAGTCTTGGCTAAATCGTCGATCTGGAAGACTGGAGGAGGAAAGGAGGATATGAGACTCGCAGGCTTGTCGCGTGGCTAATATACAGGGTACGGATCGTAAATAACTTTAACAATAAGGACATAAGAGTAATTTTGTTTTTGAAACACACTTCTGAAAAACGGAAACCGTTCATTTTTTTACGGTATCATTTTCACTACGAATTTACACTTTACACTCTCTTACACACCCCTACCAAACAACCCTAAAAGATAAAACACAATATTACACACCTTTATAGACCTCCCAAATACAGCCTAAGACTTAAGAGTATCATACTCGTTCCTACTTACACAAAATATATTTTGAACTATATGAGGATAACCTTTAATTAAAATGTATATTATATGCGTAAATTATGTACATGCTAATGCTAAACCTATATATTGGAGTAGCACTCCTTGCCTCGTGTCACGCAGAAAAATGCTCACTGCCACATGTCATTTTAGCATTTAACCACAGCCCACCAAAATATTAATTAAGTTTATTCATTAAAAAATTATTTAACGAAATATTAAAATTAGATCTTAATTAAATCGGGCCAACCAATTGGGCCAGTTATATAACAAACACGATTAATCTTAAACGTAATTAGTTTTGATTATAGATTGTGTTATTTCTTAAATTGATTTATATATAACAATTAATTTAACACCATATACTACCAATGTACTATTTATATTAACATATGAATCAGTATAATAAGGGGGAGAAAAATCAAAATATAAATTATTATACGGTTAGATATTTATAAATGTATTATATAATATTATATGTAAAGTGTACAAATATTTATTGCTTATTATCTACTCTATATAATGACAAAAAAAATAGTTTATATATAATCCCTTAAAGAAATATAATAACAAATAATATTTTTATCAAAATCTCGTGCAAGGCACGGGTAATACACTAGTATATGATATAGAGTGCAACCAATTTACTTACATTGTGCGTCAAAATTAAATATTTTTTTTAATAAATATGAAGATTTTTTTTTGTAAGATTTTTTCAAAATATCTTGAATTTTGATGTACAGTTTCGATACATATTACTTAGACCTGATCATATCCGGGCGGCCCGTCCGACCCGGCCCACCGCCCGGAAAACGGGTGGGTATGAACATAGAGGAAAGCCCGACTGGGCCGAAAAGCCCGGTCTGCCAAGCCCGTCGGGCCGGGTACAGACACCACTATAGGCTTGGTCGGGCCGAAAAGCCCGTCCCGTCGGCCCGTATGAAAAAATAATATATTATATTGTATATATTTAAATATTAAGCATAATCATAGAATATTTAACATAATTATCATAAATTTAATGTATATTACATATAATATCTTAAATGTATTTTATTTTTAAATAAAATTCATATTTAAAATAGTTTTTTAAATTATTTTTAAAAAAAATAAAATAAAACGGGTGCCCGGAGGCCCACCCAGGCCGGGTACGGCAGGTATTATAGGCCCACCAGCCGGGCTTAGTCCGGCCCGGGTCCGGCTAAGCGGGTCGAAAATTTCAAAAAGCCCGACCCGAGCCCGGATATGAACAGGCCTAATATTACTTATATGTTAAATTGTTAATAATTATAATTATTGTAAATAACAACCCTTGTCATTTTAGGTTCTTGAGAAGTACATGTTTATGTTGAGAGGTTAAATCGAGTTGAACCGCACACGTTCTCACATGCAATCATGCATATACAATGTCTACTTCATACTTGGGATGTAACAAATCCACTTCTTTTTACATATAGCTCGTGTTCAAATTCGCTAATTCCTAACGTGTTTGCTCACACGTAAGTCCAACATCTTTTTTAATTCTCCGTCCAGACATGAATAATAGAATGAAGTTCAACATATAACTCACAAGCTCATATTTACAGGAAAGTATATCTTTATATTGAGGGGTTAACATAATAATTTATAGGAGAAATTTTGATTGTCCGAGAATAAATTATTAAGATTTGATTTGCAAAAATACCATATTATTGATTTTTAAAATTAGCTTTTTAAAATATTTTTGTGAGCGGTGTGAATTGTGGTCTTAACACGTGGTAAAGAAGGTCTCCTTTAATAGGTATTAGTGTATTTACAACTATTTTTTTGTCATTAGATAGAGTATATAATAAGCAATAAATATTTGTACACTTTACATATAATGTTATATAATACATTAATAAAATATTTAACCGTATAATAATTCATATTTTGATTTTTCTTCCCCTTATTATACTGATTCATATGTTAATATAAATAGAACATTGGTAGCATATGGTGTTAAATTAATTGTTATATAAATTAATTTAAGAAATAACACAATCTATAATCAAAACTAATATGGTTGTTGAATATCTTAGCAGATTTCTTTTCTTTCTTCTGTACTGCTAAAATTTGTTATGGATGTGATTTTAATCTGTTATACATATCTCAGGTAACAAAAAAGGTGATTGGAAGGGATGAAAGTCGTAAAATTTAGTTGTTAAAAGTGGATTTAATTAAGATTTTAATTGAGATGGATTTAATTAAGATTTGATTTTAATATTTTGTTAAATAATTTTTTAATGAATAAACTTAATTAATATTTTGGTGGGTTGTGGTTAAATGCTAAAATGACACATGACAGTTAACATTTTTCTGCGTGACACGTGGCAAGGAGTGCTACTCCTATAATATATATAAGATAAGATTAGGTTGAACTTCTTAAAACCTTATCTATATTAGCGATAGAAACAAATTAATAGAAAATTAAGTAGGAGTTCTCCCAAGCTTAGAATCTCGAATGTCAATCTCTAGTTCTAACTACTTTTTTTTAATAACTCTAAGGGCCTCTTTGGTTGTAACTCCGAAAATAGAAATATAAACGGAATGAAAATGAATATATTCCATACGTATACCCTTGTTCATAAAATCTTTTGAAATTATTCCGTGTGGTTTGATATAATTGGAGTAGAAATTTGATTACTTTTTATACCCTATAGAGAAATAAAATGGGAATGCATTTTGAATGAATAACCAAAGGAATGATTTTTAAAAAAAACCATAAATAAGATACAAAAATAAACTGGATTTATTTTTATTCCGTTTTCGTTTCCGGAGTTACAACCAAACGAGGCTAAATTTGATGTTTCTTAAAAAATACCTATAATGACGATCGTTCTCTTCTCCACACTTTAGATGTCCTTGAAATGATCATTGTCAATAAATCTTTGAATTTATTTCAAGGTATGTTAGCTAAATGACCTAAAAGAAGTGCTTCAAGTCAAGCAACTCTAATCCACTTTGATAGTATATTTTATACTTTTATATTATTTGAAACTTCTTATATTTGTTTGCTCCGAGTTGGACAAGTTATGTTGCAAATTTTTTTGGAACGTTTCAAATTAGAAACATAGGATGCATCTGGTGGTATGAAAGAACATATGTAAAACTAAATCCGAAGGTGGTATGGGCTTCCATTTGTCTAAAGGAATCCATATGGCATCATTACGAAAGCTTGTATGGAGATTGTTGCATGATTCTGACAAGCCATGTCCTCGACTTCTCCCCCCCCCCCCCCCCCCCCCTTCCTGCTAAGTATGGTATGGGCTTCCATTTGTCTAAAGGAATCCATATTTATTTATTTTTTTTTAAAAAAAACCTGGCTAAATCGGCGGTTTAGGTTTAACCTAAACCGCCAGTTTTCAATGTCACGGTTTAGGTTTCCAACCCAACTCTACTTTTTACACCTTTTTCATGCCTATATTACCTTGATCATGACTACCAATTAAACTATATAGAGTCATTGGGAAATTTTATCTTGATGACCTTATCGTACTACTTACATTGCCATGACAATGGCCGTGCACTTGCAGTTTTGTGTGATTAATGATTGTTCATTCACCTCATATAAAATTATCATGCAAGTTTGATTTCCATCTCTAGATCTCTTGGTGACTTATTAGTCGAAGCAAACTGAAGATACATGTCATGGTATAGAGACATCACATACCAATTCATTTGCCCACCAACACCAAGTGGACATTTCATCCGGCTTGTCCATATTTATACACGAAGGCTTTTAATTTATAGTAATATATTTTAAAAAAATATATGAAACCTCTTATAATATTATTTTTTTATTTGTATTTCTACAGACAATATGTAACTAAGGTAGTAGTAAGGGGAAGAAACTCCAAACATTGCCCGTAAACTACGTCGTTCACATGATTATGATGAGTTGACTTAAAATGTGGATGCATATTGCAACTATGTGACTACTCAAGGTTCTAACTTACTTAATGTAGTAGTCATTAACTCATATTTCTACAATATTGAGAATTTTACAAGGAGAGCTTCTTCTACTGCCTCAACAAAAGAAGTTTTAAACCAACTCATCCATCTTCTCATTTTACTCCGGACTTTCCTACACCGATGTCCCCCATTTCCACACCATCATATGGATTTTCTTCATGGATATAAAGTTATCCTATCGCATATTGTTGGGTCATCATGGAATTCCGCTTCATAGTTCTTGGGATTTACTCCATCGGGATTCACTCCATTCAACTCATATTCGTCCATGATGGGTTACCGGGTTTTACTCTCCCAAGCCGACCACGTGTCTTTACATCTCCACCTATCCCACATCATAGTGAATATAAAGATCATATTACACATGAGGATTAAGGTGAATCAAACACACCAATACAATAACCCTTACCCATAATTAGTGAAGTTGATGCCATAATTGATACGCCAACATCTGACAAAAAGTAGAGATACGGGAAACAAGAAAGTGGAAGATATAAGACTTAGCATAAACAATCTTATCAGGTTTTTTATTAATACTATAAACTTTTTTATGTTGTTGTACCATGGTATTTTATCCATTTTTTTGTGGAAGATTATTGATTGTACAATTCGGTGTGAAATTTAGAGTTGTATTAGAAAAATAAAGATTGCAATTGTCATGCATAACATGAAGTTGACTCATTAAAAAAGAAAGAAGAGAGAACATGGTTTCAAACCATTCTTGTGTGTAAAAAATATAAAAGAAAAGAAAAGACGTGGTTTAAAACCGCGACTTTTGCACTTTTTTTTATTTATAAAGAAAACCACGAATTGAAACTGTGACTTTTTAAAAAAAAAATATTTGGTAAATCTCAACAAAGTAGAGTTGTAGGGGTGTAATACGAGCCGAGCATTGACATGTTCAAACTCGGCTTGTTTATGAACGAGTTGAGCCCGAGCCAACCCTAAATTTTATATGTGCTTTAAAATGTGTTCATACTCGGCTCAATTAGAAAGTGAACGAGCTCGAGCTGAGATTTTGACAAGCCGATTCCGAGTAGCTCGGCTAAAATAATGCTCCTATAGTGTTATTTTATCCGAATGAGTCTAGCTTTACTCAAATGAGACGAGCATTGACATGGTTAAGCTCGGATCATTTATAAACAAGCCGAGTCCGAGCCGAGCCAAAACTTTATACGAGCTTTAAAATGTATTCATATTCAGCTCGTTTAGAAAATGAAAGAGTTCGAGCCGAACTTTTGACGAATCAAATGCAAGTCGAGTCCGAGTACCTTATCTCATATTGCAGCCCTAGAGATTTGTAATGTACAACATAGACAAACCCATAATATAAAACAAGGGTTTTGTATTTTAAAAGAATACTAGTGTATTACCCCGTGCAGTGCACGAGGTGTGATTTAATATTTATCTTAAATATTTGAATAAAAATGATTTTCTTTAAAACATAATATTACTTATTCACTATAAATTTAATTATCTTTTATTATATATATAGTACGGTAACAAATTCAAGTTATATTTATATAATATAAATAAATCTTGTCAAAAATTATAATTTAAATAGTGACGGAAAATATTATCAGATTTTATTTATGGATTAACAAACTATTAAAATTTGAATTCGTAAATATCAAAATTATTGATTTTTAAAATATCAAATTTTATTACTGATTAACAAACCATTAAGATTTTAATTTATAAATATCAAAATCATTAATTTTTAAAAATAACTTTTTAAAATATTTTTAAAAATTGCATAAATTATAACATTAACACGGGGTCAAAAAGTCGTCCTTTCATATAATACATATGAGATGGGTTCTAAACCTAACTACCCTAACTATTATTACAATTAAGTTTCAACCATACCTAAAACGTTTTTTATTAGAAAAAAAAATCCCATTATTTTTTAATATTTTTTCCTAATAAAAAAATCCCAACAACCGGTTGACGGTCTTTCTCGATTCTGGTGTAACAGTACAAAGTGGTTTCAAATTTTCAATCACCGTCTTCACCTTCTCGAATATTTTCTTTTAGTACACTCGTTCGTCCCTTTGCTTCTTCAATCTCCTGTTTCCCATTCGAGAAGCAAGAACAACAGTCGAGAAAAGGACAATGTCGTTCATCAAACCGTGTTTGATCTTCATAGCAATGTTTTTCGTGATCCACTTTGTTCAAGCTGACGGTATTCTCTGCCTCTTCTTTTAGTCTCTTTCCTATTCTGTTGGGCTGATTTTTTCTCGCAATTTAATTGCTTAAAACTAACCCATCGCTGCTGATTTATTGCTTAATTGATTGCATTAATCTTTCTGAATATAGCTTTTTGGTTGGATAGTGATGCGTAATGAATTAGGCCGAGATCTGGACACTTTGGTCCCTTCAAACTAAACTGTATGTTTAGATCTGAACTATAGATCTGGACACTTGAACCATGTTAAATTCCAGCCAGCACATTCGTAGATCTAATTAGCTTGCAGAATAAAAGAATGCATGATTATTTGTGTCTCCTGTTCTTGAGCTAGTGAAGCTTTGATGAATTCCTAAAAATATTCGGAAAGGCCTGAAGAAGGATTATTATCGTTGGAGATAGATTAATGTTTTTAGAAACAGATAATTTTGGTTGTTCCTCTCTCTCACTGTATTATTAAACTAGGTTCGATGCTTTAATTTATCTGTTTTCGTTCTCATTATTAGTTCCTTTCTGGTATTGTTCATTTCAATCAACCTCATATTATCTGGATTTGATGCTCAAATAAAGAGCTAGATATGAACTTTGAATCTTTTATTCCTGACTATCCTTCATCAACTATGAGTTCTATCACCTCAAAACAAATTTGCTTGATTGATTGCATTTCTTTAATGAAATTTTAATTAATTGCATTAATCTTTGATGAACTATCCTTCATCAACTATGAAGAGCTAGATATGAACTTTTAATTTATCTGTTTATGTTCTCATCATTAAGTTCCTTTCTGGTATTGTTCATTCAACCTCATCTGTATCTGGATTTGATGCTCAAATGAAGATCTAGATATGAACTTTGAATCTTTTATTCCTGACTATCCATCATCAACTATGAGTTCCATCACCTCAAAAAACAATTTGCTTGCAGATGAAGAGGAACACCTGATGCAAGGCATTAACTCCTACAGGAAGTCATTAAATTTGACAGAACTGACTCAAAACGACAATGCGGAATGTCTAGCTAAGCAAATCGCTAAGCAATTCAAGGACAGCCATGTAGCAAACACAACCGGGTCCAACACGGTGCCTGGCACCGAGAATCAGTTTTCCAACTACCCAGACCTCTTGTCTAATTGTCCATCTGGACATCAGCAACACAAGGGATGGGGCCATACTGCCTGCCTGTGTACCTGGCCTCGACTCGAGTCTTTGTCCTAACAAAATTTCACCAAGAGCCAATACTCGAGCAATCTTAATGACACTAAGTACACTGGAGCTGGATTGACTCCGAAGGTGATTGGATTGTAGTCATGACAACAAACACGTCTGGTGGCAGCTTTGACACTGCTACTGCAACTGGGGATTCCTTTGTTTCCATACCAGGCAGGTTTATCTATCAATTTGTGTTTGCCTTATGTGGATTTGTTTTTCTTATGAGCTGAAGCTGAAGTTTCCCTTTGATTGATTTAACCCTCTGTTTCTCTAATGAGGTAAAGATGAACTTTGGTTTATTGACCTGTTCAGAAATATGTCTTTTTCTTTTCTTGGGAGGAACATTGGTGCGATTCGGGTGCGATTCTTGGATCTTGTAACGTTAATAAAAACACCTGCAGAAGTATGAAACTCTGCACTTGTAGTCTTTGTACATACTTGTTTTGCTGTCGTGTTTAGGCCTATTTGCTTACGAACAAAGGTAACCATTAAGAAAAGAAATGAATACAGTCTTGATAGATTCGACGAACAATACTAAAGTTAATTTATAATGACGGAACTCTTTAAGCATGTAATTACAAAAACAGATATATCTCCTTTAATTCTGTATAATCAGATCCAATGAAGCTCCTGTAATTTTAATGCAAATCACCACTAACCTCAAGATTGTTTCTATACACGAATCCTCGTCTGTTAAGCAACTGCTAAAGCAATCACTAATGTACCTTTAATCTGATTTTCACCATTGTTATATACTAAGATACCAACACCTCAACTTCAGAACGTCGTTTCAGTTGTAATCGCAACGTCTCAACCATCTCATATATCCCTTCTGATTTCGAATGTGAATCCCCAAACACTCTGAACTCATGAAATTCATCATCCATCTCAATCAAGCTAGCACCAGAGGGTTTTAGGGTTCCAATACTTTTTATTCTTTTCCTCGCATCTGCGGCACCATGCCAATCTCCTACAGTTGCACATACATTAGACAACATAGACAAATTTCCAGCATTCATTGGCTCAAGATTAATCAAACAATCAAGAACTACTTCTGCAAGATCCACTGCGTTATGCATCCGACAAGCTACTAAAAGCGTACCCCAAATCACAACATTCGGTTCCATAGGCATTGTGCGAGCAACTTGCATTGCTTCTTTAAGATGGCCGCCGCGGCCTAGAAGGTCAATTAAACATCCATAGTGTTCAATTTTGGGATGATGCCATAGTCTTTTTCCATTGAGTTGAAATAGAAAAGACCTTTATCATATAGCCCATGTGAGTACATGCACACAGTAAACCAATGAATGTAACTCCATCAGGTTCAATTCTTGATTCTATCATTCTGGAGAAGATAGCTATTGCTTTGTCTCCATTTCCATGCATTGCTAATCCTTGGATGATAGAATTCCATGATACTATATCTCTCCTTGACATCCCTTCAAAAATATCTAATGCTTTCTGAACTGAACCGCATTTTGAATACATATCAATCAAGGCATTGGATACTGCAGGGCTAGATTTGAACATTGTAGTGTTGATTGATTCATGTACAATTTTACCCAATACTAGAAATCCAGACTCTGCACATGCAGATAAGATACTTACATAGGTGATATCATCTAATCTCAAACCAGTCTTCTGTAATTCACTGTATAAGCTCATTGCTTCCTTGACTAGTCCTTTTTCAGCATACCCAGATATGATTATGTCCAAGGGACCAAGTTCTTGAATGGCATCTTGTCAAACAAGAGTCTAGCCATGTCCATGTCCCCTACTTTACAATAGCCTGAAACCATAGTGGACCATGAAACCACATTTCTCTCAGGCATTCTCTCAAATAGCTCAAATGCGCTTGTCATATCAGCCTGCTTTACATGCCCATCAAGATATACTGTTCCAGCTTACAACATCTCTTTCAGGCATTTCATCGAACAGCTTACGGGCTTCTCTTAATTCATCCACCCTAATTAGACCAGACATCAATGAATTCCAGGAAACAATATCCTTCTCTTTCATGGCATTAAACAACCTCTTAGCACAGTCAACTCCCGCAGAACCAAACCTGCAATAGCTATCAATCAATGAATTGGACACAAATATATCAGCATAAAACCCAACCTTCTCGATTTGGGAGTGAATCATTTCCACCACCTTAACGGAACACTTGGCGTTGATACAGGCTTTCAAAAGCAGAGGAAAAGTAAAGTTATCAGGGTAAACCTCAGACCTCTGCATATCGTAAAAAAACAGAAAACGCCTGAGAAGGATTAGAGCTGCGGGCATGAGCTTTTATAAGCGTGTTATAGAGATTCGCATTAGGGCGTTCAACCTGATTGAAAACCCTAACAGCCAGAGCGGTTTCTCGACAGAGGGATAAGGCGGAGAGCAGCTTTGAAACAACAAATGGTCTGCGTGAAGACCAAATTTGAAGAGTTGAGCGTGGATTTGCAGAGCATAGCTGAGGTTAGTACACTTATGGAGATTGGAAAGCTTCTCTTCGAACCGTCGACGAGGGGAGACCCATGAAGGAGCTCGGAAAGGAGAAGAAGCGGCCATTGAAGCAGAGCTTGAACGAAGTAAAAGCTTGAGTTACTTTCTCTGGTTAAAGTAGTCGAGGTTTTGGAGAGGATAATCAATGTATGACCATCAGGACAGGAATGAGAGTGATGCAGTGAGATGGCGATGAAGATTTGGAGGGAAAAAGGCCTGGTGGAGGTTGAGGATGAGGCTGGTTAGTGGTTAGACGAGGACACAACGATATTGCTCTAAAACCAGTTATTACATAACTTTTTTTTAGAAATTTCTCCTATCACAACGCGAGCGACTTATCACTTTTTTTTTTTTAGTTTTTTATGAGGAGAAAGTAGTGTTTGGTCCGGTTAAATTGTCGAACGCGGCGTTTTCAAACCCGTCCAAACCGTTGGCTTGACCAAACCGACGATTTAGGTTTGTGGCTTTAGGTTTTGGGGTTTTATGATTTAGGTTTAGTTAAAAAAAACATAAATCCGCCCAAACCGTCGTTTAGGCAAAAATAAATAAAATAAAAAAACCCTGCCCAAACGGCGGTTTGGGCGTTGAACGGCAAACGAGCGTTTTTTTTATAACTGGTGTGAGAATATCCGGTTTAGATTTAAGTTTGACTTTGGGCCAAACCTAAACCGGCGGTTTAGGTTTTGCGACCCAAGTCTAGGAATATGGTTGGGTAACTGGTAGGTCGAAAGATCATAAATGTAGTATACGTCAAAGTCCAACACACTTCGCGATCGATTGCATCATTCTTTCGAAACATGAGCATGAAGAGGAAGTGGCCAAAGTCATCGAAAACATCATGATGGCCAAAGTGAGAGCATCGACCATTATGTCGAATTTTTAAAAGGCATGATTGATAAAAACTTCTTCAAAGGTGTGTAGGATGAGAACGATATTAAGATCAAAATCTTAACTTGTCACGGATTTTCAAATCGTCGTAACACAGTTTATCACAGGTTCTCTTCAATTTCAAATTTCGAAATACTTAGGTCTTTGAGATTGTTCATTCCCTTTAGGTGATTGGTAGCTTTGTTTTTAAATATGATCCTTTATGCGATTTTTCCAAAGTAAGTGCTACTTCCTTATCAAACTAAACATGAATTCATATTTATTCTTTTTCTTTCTCTTCATAGTCTTATTTATTGGTTTACTATCATAATTTCCCTTTTGTTGGATTTAACCCAACTAGCTTTGTGATATGTTACTAATTCTTGTATTTTGTTGTTCTTGTAATATTTATAATCGTTGAAAATTATCTTATTTCGATGTATTAAATGACTCACAAGGTAAGTGAGACAAGTTTTAGGTTTTCAGTTTCTAATTTTTTCCTTTAAGAAGTTTAACTGTGTGTGATCGTCTTTTATGATTCCATGTGTTTGCGTTAATAATACTTACCAAATCAAGAATTTACACATTGAGAGTTCGTTTCAGAACAGCGCACTCTAAAACAATATTGTCTAGGTCTTTCAAGTTATGTTTGTAGAAACTGCATTCGATAAAGCAATGCATTGTTGTCCGGTTCGTTCTTTTGTTGGTATTCCCTTTTTCATAGCATTCTCGATAAAAAAAAATTTAATTTTCGGAGCAATGTCTAGTTTTCAAAAACCATGTGAACTCATGTTTGGACAACCCTTTTTCAAGATGGATTAGACTAACAACCGATCGTGCGAAGAACCAACCGTATGTGTCTAAGTCCAATATATTATTTATGTTTGTTATGTTAGCTTCAAGTATCTTGATGGCCTCACTCTTTCAAGATATGGTTCATCCACCAAATTCTCGAAGGACTGATATCAGTTTCTTCATATTTCAAGTGTTCTTTTGGGTAACGAAATCACACACTTCAATTAAGGTTAGGTCAATACCCGTATTGATTCGACAAGGTGGAATGAAGGTTTTGATAATACGACCCGAAATACAAAGCTTGAAATTAGAAGAGACAAAG
This sequence comes from Fagopyrum tataricum, assembly GCA_002319775.1. Lineage (NCBI taxonomy): Eukaryota > Viridiplantae > Streptophyta > Magnoliopsida > Caryophyllales > Polygonaceae > Fagopyrum > Fagopyrum tataricum. The sequence continues at coordinate 41,575,433 of CM008281.1, forward strand.
TTGAAGAGGATGCAAATGAGCTAACGAATGCACTCAATTTTTGTATATATTTTTTTGTATAATTTATTTTTTCGAAATCAACAAATCAAGCATGATATATTGAATTCAATGTTGAGTTACAAAACAAACTTCTATTAGATTGAAATATCATTTTTTTTTTTTTGTAAATCTCATATCTATTATATCTTACTAAAACAACTCACACTTATGTCACATGTCACCGTATAAGAAATGCCACCTAGGACTTTTTCAATATAGATATGCCACAAGATATTTACATATTTGCCATTTTTCTTTATAAAAATAATTTATGTAAGCATTAATAAACAATCAGCAATGCCACATCACATCCAAAACATTCCACATCGGAATTTTATTCACGGAACGTGAAGGGTTTCTAAGATCTCTAGGCTTTTTATTAGTTAATCTTAGTTTTTTTAATACTAATTTACAGTTTTATCACAATATTACAAACCAAATTTTAGAATTAAAAATCATAAGATATTGATAACAAACCACATTTTGAAATTTTTAACAAACAAGATTTTATAACTATTTTCCGAAAATAAATAAAAAAATTCTTCATATTTTTGATTTTTTTTTGTTTTGTATACATTAACTAGAGTTTAAGCAAAAATATATTTTCATCAATCAAATTAAGAATCGTTATCTTATCTTATATTTATTAAAGCGGACGTGTTTTTTGACACGTGACGCTCTCGGGATTAAATGTCAGCCCAATATCTATTTAAATTCTAAATTTTATTTATTTTTAAAAAATTAGAAGAATAATTCACATTTCCTGTGCAATTTAAATCAGTATAACTGTTACAAGTGTAAAGATAATAAAAAGATAAATCTATTATAGCATACTAAAATAGAATGCATTTTGTCCACATGTTGCGTACTAAAGCTAGCCACTTCAGTTTTTTTTTCCAATTTATTTACAATATTGCACAAATAGCAAACATCATGTGGCACTTGTTGAATGAACGACTCATGTTTTGATTCTCACATGCCTATAATGTCTACATAAGTTTAGTAACATACTTGTTACTGCAAATTTAAGTTCTCATCTCCTATTATGACACATCTCTTTTCATGTGGCTTCGCAAGGTTTGGAAAAACTATCCCCAACCCCTTATAGTTGTCTTTCAACATTTGAATAGCAAACACCACGTGAAACTTGTTGAATGGATGATGTATGCTTTGATTCTCACATGCCTATCATGTATACATAAGTTTAGTATACTTGTTACTTGCACATTAAATTCTCATCTCCTATTATGGCAAAACATCTCTTTTCATGTGGCTTAACAAGGGTATGGAGAAACTATCCCCAACCCTTAATAGTTTTTCATACCTTGATACTTGATTATAATTTGAGCTATTAGTCACTCGATCCATTTGTACTTCCCATGTCACTCACTCAATCGAAGTTGACTGGTCACTCGGTCTAAGTTACCGAAAACTCTGTTTTTTTGTGATCACTTGATCCTTGTTTCTAATTTCTTTTACACACTTTGTATTCCATTAGAAGACTTCTTAGAGCAAAGTAGGGATAACATGGTTTCTTGAGAGATGACCTTGATATGCTATATCATATACTTACATTGACACGGCCGTGCACTTGTAGTTTATATGATTTCCCCTAGTGTTTCATCTACACACTTCTAGAGGAGGCATGCCAAGATTTTGGCACCATTGTCGGGACCATTGAAGCCTTTACTTTGCTTGTGTGAAGTTGTCTCTAATAGTGTAGAATGTTTTGCTACTACCACTTGACTTGGAGATTGAAAGAACTTAACCAAGTTGAAGAAACAAAGAGACCAAAGAAGAGCCATGAATGATGAATCAAGAGAAGAAATGGCCTAAGCCAGGGAAATTTTGTTAAATATTAGGTTTTAATTTTGTACGTGATTTATTTTTATCAAAGTATCTCCAAATTTGTTTCAATAATTAAAATTTTAATTTAAGATTGTATTAAATATATTTTAAATAAATGAAATTTTTTATTTTAGAGTGAATCTCAATTTCCTTATTCTTTTTGCTCAATATAATTTTACGATCAAATATTATAAATATATCCATTATATATTTTAACTTTTGACTTTTTTAGATTTAATTTTAATCATTTTTATAATTTATTCATTTATGATCCCTTAATCATTTTAGGTAATATAGTAGTCCAATTTAGTTAAGATTTAAATTAATTTAGAAAAAATATAAAAACTTATATTTATTGACCCACTCATTACGAATTTTTTGAAATTAAAGAAACATAATTACTAACATTTTTTTTATGTTTGGTCCTATTTAAAATTTTATTCTATAATTATCTTTAACTAACAAGATTTTTTGTATCTAACTGGTTTGATTATACAATCTAACTAGTCTTAATGATAAGACAAATCATATATATATATATATATATATATAATACTATAGTAGTAATGGATATTACTGAATTGTAGATTATATCAAACCATATTTGAGATAGACTTTTGTGAATATTCTGTAAAAAAATTTAAAGATTAAAACCCATTATTGAATAGAATGTGAATAAGTTTTTGCAATATATTATAAAAATAATAATTTTTTTTTTGAAAATACACTAACTACTATTAATTAGTACACTATTTTTTTTGTACAAAAATATGTTTTTTTGCATTCTAAATCTCAACAGCATGACATGCCACAACCTCTTTTTTGAATCCTCGAAAATAGTGTTTTCGGTTTAATTATACATTTTAGTATTTAAATTCGAAATATCTATTTGTTTTTCTTGAATTCTAACTATTACTCAATTTTTTTTACTATACTCTTATACTCTTATAACTGTGAACATATTACCAATATCAAACTTTTTAAGATAGAGTTTTTAAACAAAACAAAATAATTTTTGTTTATTTATCTTTTTAAATATTTTTGTACAATTTGAGGCTTGATATCGTAAATGTGAAACTTATTGTATATAATATTGAAATTAATTTATTTAAAAATATATTTTAACAAATCCCTTACGACAAACTAGTAATACACTAGTTAATAGTTACGGAGATTAATTAAATAAAATTTTACGAATAAATCACATAAAAGAAAATTTTATCAAATAAAATTCAAAATCTCATATCATTCTCATCAACTAATAATTATTCATCGACTATTTTAAGGCAAAACAAATAATAATTAATATCAGCAGCAACAGAAAATAACGGAAACATAGAAGACCACGTAGAAGCAGTGGCAACACGCAACATATAATTTGAAAAAACTAGGTGCTCCTCGGACAGCTACTCTCCCTCTCCCTCTCCCTCTACCTCTACCTCTACCTCTCCATTTGAGTTGGTTGCAGAGCAGAGAGATCGATGATACATCTCATCTCACCAGCTAAAAACAAAATGAACCCATTTTCGGCTCTCTCCCCTTCCCAACAATTTCGGACTATTTGCTATCTCTGCTGCAATCCTCCTATTGGTTTTACTTTCCCTCCCGCATATCTCGAAGATTACCCCGGAGATATTTCATTCTTAGAGGAGAGCATCCATACAGATAAACCTAGGTTTGCCTGCCCTCTTTTATATATTTATCATTTTTGATTTGTTTCTCCTTCAAAGGGCTTTCTATTTGATTTTCTCCGACACCCACAATTTGATCTGGTGGGGAAGAAATCGTCGATCATCTTCCCTACCCTCCTCTGGATCAAATTATATCTGACTTGGAAATGGTGCCATGATCCGGATGGGAGTCGTTTAGAGTTGATGGGCTGCATCGCTTCCAAGCGGGCGACGCATAATCCGCCTGCTTCTCCCCTTCCCAGAGAATTTCGTTCCAATTCAGAAGGCTCCCTTCACCGTACTCGCCATTGGAATCTTAGTCGGAAGCTCAAATTCAGATCTCCTAGCTCCCGTAATTCATCTCCCCCTCCTGCTGCTGCTGCTGCTACAAATTATACAGATTCCACCTTCAGCGAAAGGGATGATTCTCTCTCTAGGGATAATAAGCCGTCCAAGAAGCTTAGGGCTGCTTCCAAGAGCAAAGGCGCCTCTTCCAATTTCTCCCTCAGCTTTAAAATTGGATCCTCCCTCAAGAACCAGGTCTCCGCCGATAATTCTTCTCCCGGCTGGCCCTCCTGGCTCTCCGCCGCTGCTCCTGAAGCCGTCCATGGCTGGCTTCCCCTCTCCGCCGATTCCTTTGAGAAGCTTGACAAGGTGATTTATATTTTATATAGAATAACATAATTTCCTTTCTTCTTAAACCCTTTCTGTTGATTGATTCCTCGGCATGCTATGGAAATCGATAAAATAACCATGCTCCATTATGGACACCCCCTCACAACCATTTCCCTAGGACGTATTATGGGATAACTGATGACAATGCTAGCTAGGAATGTGCTGTTGGTATCTGATGATTGATGAGCAATATTCTTGATTCCTTAAGGATTGACAAGGAAAATTGATATATATTTGAGGTATCATAGGGATAAGTATTACCTTAAATCCGAAAGTACTGATTGTTAGGTCTTAATTTGTTCTGTCATAATACATATGATGGTCTGCTTGGATGTACTGTAGAAATGGATCCACTCAGGATCAACAACTTACCCCATGGTGTATAAAAAACTGGATTTATCTACAAAATGTGTGTGTTCAAAGCAATCTGCAGAAAGAATTTGAATGGATTCATTTGCTTCTTTTATACTACCAAAATCTATAAAAATGATACACCTACTAAGAAATTAGATACAAACCACTTGCATTTTATCAGTATGCCAGCAAAGTTTGTTTTCATCAATGCTCAAGAGTATCTATCTCCACAAGAAGTTGATGATGATAAAATTTAGGAGTAGGATATGGTAAAAGGCCTAGTGGCACTATAAGGAGATCCTTTTTCTTTTGTTGACAATATACTAATGGAGTGGTTCTACAGTATAAGCTGAAAGATTTACTTTCTGTTGTCAATCACTATACAGACTTCATGATTCCTTTATCATCAAATTTAGGATGACTAGCTCTTTTCTGTCTCAGAAGTCTGTGATGGACTATCTTTCTATGTCAATGGATTTCATTTATTTCTAATAAGATGGTGTTGAATTCTTACCATGTCTGAAGATTGGGCAAGGTACATACAGTAGTGTTTTCCGAGCACGTGAACATGCAACAGGGAAGCTTGTTGCTATAAAAGAAGGTCCGGTTTGACAACTTTCAACCAGAAAGTGTGCGGTTTATGGCTAGAGAAATAACAATTCTTCGCAGGCTTGACCACGAAAATATAATGAGGTTAAATGGTATCATTACCTCGAGATTGTCTTGTAGCATATACCTTGTTTTTGACTACATGGAGCATGATCTTGCTGGACTAGTCTCTTGTCCAGATATTAAGTTTACAGAGTCACAGGTTAGTTTTCACAGTGTTTAGCCCTCAGTTCGTTCATATAATCATATCCTTAGCTAAATTATCACTACAAAATTTGGTTCTTTAATCTGATCAAGATATAAACTGTCAATTTGGTGTGCAGATCAAGTGCTTCATGCAGCAACTATTGCAAGGCCTTGACTATTGCCACCGCCAGGTGTTTATGCATCGAGACATCAAAACATCGAATATATTGATGAACAATGAAGGAGTGTTGAAAATTGCTGACTTTGGTTTGGCTAATTTTATAAGCACAAGGTACCGGCAGCCACTTACAAGCCGAGTTGTGACATTATGGTATCGTCCTCCCCGAACTTCTATTAGGTTCTACAAACTATGGGGCATATGTAGACCTATGGAGTGTGGGATGTGTATTTGCAGAATTGTTTGTTGGGAAGCCTATTCTGAAGGGGAAAACAGAGGTAAATCAAACATATTCCATATTGTCTTAACATTTCTTCTTTTTTCATCTACTTTTATGTTCAAATACTTAGATGATATAATGCTTTTCAAGAGTTGTGGACCATCTTAAATTCCAAACTGTCCTATTGTGTCAATATATAGAATTAGAGTTCCTTCCTGTTAAGAAGACATGTGAGGTGGAATCTTTGATACTATAGGATGATAATTTTGGATTCTGTAAGTTCTGATTCTTGTTTAGTTTAGTTTAATTCATTCATATATCAGAGGCTCATGCTTTTTAATGTGTGTATGCAAGATTTCACTTGAACTATAATTGTGCACCAGGGAACTCTTGTTCTGTTTAAGTTACACTATCACATTTTTCTTCGAGTTGATAGGATCATATAATATCCACAGGTGGAGCAACTACACAAAATCTTTAAGCTATGTGGCTCACCACCTTCTGACTTTTGGACAAAGTCAAAGCTACCTCGTGCTACTATATGTTCAAACCACAAGCTCCATATGAAAGTACTCTTGATGAGAGGTTCAAAGGATTCTCAAAGTCATCAAAGAAGCTTCTTGAAACTTTGTTATCCATTACAACACAAAACCGTGGAACGGCTGCCTCCTTGCTTTTGTCTGAGGTACAAATGAAAAAAGGACTCTGCCTCAATGCAACTTTCAGGCTTAGTTCTCAAGAGTTTTTCATCATTGTTTACTGAGATTTGAGGAATATTTCTTACACTAATTTCAGTATTTTGCAACAACACCTTATCCATGCGATCCATCAAGCTTGCCCAAATACCCACCTAATAAGGAGATGGATGCAAAAAGTCGGGATGAAGCACGAAGGTACCTTTTTCAGGGCTCACTTTCTTGGTCTCTATCGGGAAAATTTCGTTTTATGTGGATATATTAGCAACTTTATCTGAGTTTAATCAGTAATTTAGACATCTCAAACTTTATATTCCATAATTTCTACGACAATTGATTGGTTGTGTTACCATCAAAAATTGAAATATTATATATCAAATCTCGGAGTTCTTATAGATAAGATGTTTGAGAACCTTCCATAAGGACTGTAAGAGTGGTCTAAAGAGCAACTGACCCAACAACATTCCTTCCCTGTTCTGTCATTAAGTATGAAAGTACAATACCCGAGCTTAGATTGTAAGTCTATTGTTGAAAATGGTGACAATCTGTCCATGTGATTTCAGGAAAAAAATTAATACGGCCCAAGATTTGTCCTTGTCTAGTAGGTTGCCTAGACGCAACAAAGCTTTGGGAGATGCCAGTAGCTTTAGCATGATTGGACGAGTACCTGATGTCAGTCTTCTCTCTTTCTTTCAAATCAAACATGTATAAGAATAACATTCATATCCGAATCTTTTGTATGTGCGTTTGTGCAGGAACATCAGATGAAAAGAAAACATATACAAAGAAATCCAACGAATGTGCATGTTTCTGAAGACAAGAAGGTTGATGATACGCATTTAACAGGAAGTATATCTAATGCCTCTGGAATATCTCCAGGGTGCATCTCCTTGAGCGGTTTTGCATTGCACGAGAGGAAACAAGAAGATGGTCTTGTGGGTGCAGTCACAAGAGCAAGTAGTGTGTCTGGTAGTACAAGAAGTCCTATTTTAGACCCATCAAGTGTGCTTCATGCTGGTGAAACACTAGAGCTTGTAGATGCCAAGTCCAAGGCCCATATTGAGCAAGGCTTCCTGTCTCATCACTGAATGTTGTCTTAACAATGTCAAAAGGGTACAGATGGCTGAATCTTGACATTATCTGGTAAGCCTAAGATCTCTAATAGTAATTACACATTACATTTCTCTTTGGTTTAATGTATTAGACTACCCACATTTGTTGATCTTGTGGGTGTTCTTGTATTTCATTTAAAAATGTGACTTACATATCATTATATAATATAATTTAAAAAAAAATATTTACAATTTTTAAAATAATTTTTTATCCATGACATCCATTTTTTATACACTTATTTAATTTAAAATTTTATAACTTTTTACATATAGATTTATTGATATACGTTAAATATTAGGTTGTGTTTTTGAGGTGATGTGAATGAAAGAGAAATCGGAAAAAGTAATAAAAAACGAGTTAAGATTAATCTTAGTTGTTCTCTAGTGTGAATGATCTCATCCATTTCACTATAAAAGTCTGTTTGTCTTATAAATATGTTTCAGAATTGACAGCAACATGAATTTCTAATGTTCAGTGTGTTTTCAGTCCTCCAATTTTAATCTTGCAAAGGAGTTTAACTTAACGGCAGATTATGATTCCTCACAGTTTAACACCACCATGGATCATCCCTTTTAGGAGGATATTTGCATCATATATTGGACTCTGTTTGAAACTCATAGCTTGTCTTCAAACATTTCTTAGGATCGATGATGAATCATTTGAACAATGCTGGAAATTGTAGATCAAAACTTTAAAGCTACCAAGGGCCTTGCTAAGGTTAGAAGTTATCAACTACCTTCTCCATTCAAATGGAACATTGTTCATACCGGAGGCATACAGATTTCCCATGCACAATCCTGATTTGTATTTGAAGTTTGCATCTTGTGCAAAGAAAGTGTAGTTTGAAGTTGCCCTTGCCATAACTGATATCTTGTATTACAAAGTCTATGATACAGATGAGACGGAGCAGCAGATGCTTTTAAGTCTTTTTTACCCCCAAATTGTTTGTAAATTTTGACGAGGGACCAACTCTTGAGGTGAAGGAATGTTTGTGTTTGAGTTGAAGCAAAGAGAGAATGTAAAAAACCTATTTGTTTTGCTTTAGCACATGAGTTTGATTAGCAGGCGTGATTTCAGTTCAATTTTTTGCCCCAACTATTGAGAAAGCATTGGAAGTGGACAAGGTAGTATTAGCAATAAGGAAACAAATAAGATTTAGGAGAGACTAAGTGCACGGTGATAAAGACGACAGCGGCCGTAAGAGATCAAGAAGCGATTCAAACCATTTTCAAGCAAAATCCGAGATCGAGAGGCGATTCGAGAGCATGAATCAAGGTGGTGATGATGGATGACCATTCCAGAAGCGGAAATACAATCCGAGGGAGGGTAAATTTACAGCTTTTTTCGATTACGAGTTTTTGATTACGAGTTTTTAGTTAGATTTTGTTGTAATTTGGCTTGAGTTGAAAACTGTAGGTTGGAATCACGTAGAATATGTTAGTTTAGGTGTGATCGGAACTTATCGATGTTCGATTTCGAAGCCCGAACGAACGCCATCAATGGCGTTTGTTCGGGGGAGATGAATAGTGGTTTCCACACTTACGGTTTTCGTAACCGTGGAGCCACTGTTCATCACATAATGCACTTTATGCATTATTTTGAATTATAATTCATAAAATGCATTATTTTTGGATTATAATGCATTATTTTGAATTATTTAGCATTAAGTTGAATTAAATTGAATTAAATTATATTCGAATTACATTAAATTAAATTTTAATTAAATTCGAATAAAATTTAATTGCATTAAATTAATTTCAAATTAACTTTTTATAGTTAATTTTGATTTATTAACATAAATTACAATAAATGAAAAAATTTGTATTTAATTATTTTAAATAATATTTTATTAAAAAATTGTATTTAATTATTTTAAATAATTAAAGTACATTTAGTTAAAGTACATTTTATTAAAAACATTTAGTTAAATAAAACATTACAATAGCATATTAATTATTTTAGAGGCGATGGAACGTCGGCGTCTACGGTCTCGGCTCGTAAAGCCCGGGAAGAGGCTCGAGTTACCGCGACATAGGCCGTGCAGACACCGGTTCAGGTGCCTCGACCAACCAACCTTCGCATGTCAACCAAAACGTAATGAGTCCACTCCCATTTCTCCATGACCTACTTGTGACAAACACCATATTCAATATTCCTCCCATGAAACGAGTCCAATCAACCATTGTCTCTCGATCATAGAATATCCGTTAATTTCAAACATTCGAGTATAATCAGTTCCTTCATCGCGAGAATAAATCGGTAGACCCTAATTGAAAATAAATAAAATAAGAATTCTTTTTTTTTCCGGTATAGTTATAAACTTACGAAAAAGTTATACCTTAAAATGTGAAAGAAATTCCTCCGGTTGTCTAAATTTTGAATCATCGAACGGCATCAACATCTCTTCGTCGTCTTGTGTTCCGCTACCAATTTTTTTGAGAATTTGGGTGAAAATTTATTCACTTCCTTCCTCTATCACTCTCAATATATAATCCACCGGCTAACCTTTCAACGTTCGAATTACAACGTTCGAATTATAACATTCAAATTACAAGTTCGAATTCCAACGGCTATTTTTCAAAGCGGGATTCAAAATTTTCACGTTTACGGTTTCCAGAGACGTCACAATTCCAGAAACCGTAAACGTCGTGCATTTGTCAATTCCTCCGCCGTGCCTTTAAAATCGCCCTATTTTGAGGTAAATGGTGTTGATTCGTTGCTTGTAAGTGTAGCTATCAAAATTTTAAAACCTTGTGTTTGTTGGTGGTATACATTATTTGCTTAGATTAGATTAGATTTTTTATTAGCTTTTTTTACGTAGGTTTTGGTGTGGTTTTGAAAAGCTTAGAAGTATTAACGTTTTTTGGTTAGATTATTAAAATAACTTCCTCCTAAAAAATATTTTTAATCACTTGTACAATTTAGTCTTGGTTCACCATAAAAATATGCCAACAAATCTACTTTTAGCAAACACCAACTTGATTTTTTTTGTTAGATTTTCATAACTTATAAAATTTTTCGAAAACTACATAATCAACTATGAAAAAAAGCTAAACCTACTAAACAAGTTTTAGCTATATGAAAACCTACCGAACACACCCTTAATTAAGATGAGTCAAATTAAAGATGAATGTTTGAAGAGTATATTTTGAAATCCCATATCAATGCTTGAATCAATCCATATAAAACATGAAACCGGGTCTTCGAACTATGGTAGGAAGGTAAAAACATGTCATATTTCTGAATGTATGAAATAGAGTTAGTTTGAAAGAAATCGAAAGGATGAAAGGAGACCCTTTTAAGTAGAGTAGGGCAGAAACTCTTACTAAAGTTAGTTGCCCAGCACAACATGTGAAACAATTGACGCAGTGGTGTGGAAGATATGGTAGTGTTGTTGGAGATATTATATGATACACATACAATAATGGCGGAATACAATGATATGCATGAAAAAGTTTTTCAAAGAGGGAATGAAATGGGATGGAATGGAAAGTCCATGATTGTGACATGGACTAAACCTCATGCGGGTTATATTAAATTGAATTGTGATGCGTCTGTAAGAGATGTTGGCAGGTGTGGAATAAGGGGTTATAGCAAGAGATGAGGAGGGGGGGATCTTTGATGGAAACGGATAAGGTTCTGAACGGAATCACTACGGATGAGTGGTAGAAGGTGAGGCAATAGTGTAGGCATTTCAACTTGAAAAGGACAAGGGATGGTGACGGACTGACCAGGTAGTTATCGGATCCGAATCAACTGTAGTAATCTACAAGACTAAACATTATATCAAAAACGAGGACCATATAGAGTTCTACTAGGATTTTTCAAGGAGAGGGGGAGATGGTTTGATAATTGCCGTTGGGCGTTGTTGACATCAAGGGAATTTAGCGACTCACTGGTTAGCGTCTTAATATCCTCCATATGTTTTTAATTTTTAGTTTGCCTTTACTTTTACCTAAAACATTGAGCCTTTTGTTACAAGATGACTGTTATGTTGAAGAACATTACTCTTTCTAAAAAAGTGACATAATTGTAAAACGTGTTACTTGTGAAAAGGCTTCACTTCTTATTAATGAATTTACTATTGTAATACCCTTACATGACATGAATGTGATATAATTGAGCCTTTTGGATGTTTTTTGGGAGCATGTGGTTCATTGTAAAGAACTACCCGACTTTAAATATAGGCATGATCTGGTTCGTGATATTTTATATGATGTGTTTAAGAGAACAGAGATTTCGGCCAAGAAGGAGGTGTATGTGCCCATCTTGACTGATCCGCGTGAAGAAAGGTCTACGTTGAGGCCGGCGGATGTGTTAGTGTTTGGATGGGTGGGTGGAAAACATGCTTGTATAATTTGACGGAAGTCTCCCCTGGTTTGTTTGGAAAACGTGCCTTTTGTGGTGGGTAAGGTGGCCCTCAATGCGGCATCTACGAAGGTAGCTAAGCATGAAAGGACTTTCATCGAAAACCAACATGTGTTTCTTCCGTTCGCTTTTGATACGTTTGGTTTTCTTGTGTCCGATGCCATCGAGATTCTCAGAGAGTGCAATGGGTCTGCATGGTAATTTTGTGCCGCCTAGGTCTTTAGATGTAGTGTTTAGGATGATCGGGTTGCTATTCAGAAAGGATTTGTGGCACACCTTTTATCCGCCTACCTTTTACCTCAATGTAAATTTTTAAGGAGTTTTCGTAATAAACAAAATAAATTGTAAAATAAAGATATTTTTTGGAGTATAAAAGTAAAGTGTGTTAACTGACATTATAGTTAGGGAAAGTAAAAAATAATTAAAGAATTTGCTAAAAATGTACGTAGAAAGATATTTGAATTGAGTAAAAACATTTAGTACCGTGGTTTCTAAACGTACCGGCGAAAATTGCTATTTGTCATCTTAACTAGGCACTTCGTGTGCGTAGTAGTAGTAAAAAAAAAATCTACCACGCACTCCAAGTGCGTAATTCAATTTTTTCAATTTTAATTTTTTTCATGGACTCCAACTACGCACCCCATATGCATAGTTGGAAATCACTTAGCTACACGCGAATTGCGTAGTTACGGTGACAAATAGTGATTTTCGCCGGTACGTCTAACAATCTCCTTAGTATCAATATTTTTTTAATAAAAATTTCTAAAAATGAGAATGGGTAAAAGAATGGCACATGGAAAAATGCACAAATAACCATATATAGCGTTAAGGGCTTATGCTTAATATTAGTATATAGATAAGTCAATGTCAATCAACTATTTGTAAAGATGATAGAGAGAAATAAAAGTAAAAAATTTTAAAAAAAAGTTGAAATGTAAATGTTAAAAGAGAGAACTTTAAACAATTCAATTAAAATAATCTCTCCTAGGTAACTTTATATATTATCCTAAGGACAGATTACCTAGTATGAGAAGTTTAATGCGTGTCGATGTTATCCTTCCTACTCCACTTCCTAGCATCTAAACAATGCAATTCACAAACATTGAAAAAACGGGAAAATGATCAAATATTTCATCGCAACATTAAGCCCATTCATAAGCTCTATGGCTGAGATGGAACGTCAATTTTACTATCCAACACACATGTACTTCGACTTAAGTTAACGTCCAAATCAAAGAATCATAACACGGGAAGTTGTAAACTGTTCTAGGGAATACATCTACTAAAATTATGCTCATTCATATTCCCTATAAAGGAGATGACATGTCACTTTTACCATTCCATTAATAAGCGATTCAACAAAGTTTAATATTGAAACCCTAAGTTCTTACTTGATAGCATGTTTTGGCCAAAAATGGAGCTCAGATGAAGATATCAAGCCATCCAAGCACCAAGCATCATCTCATCACTTAGCAAATGAGAAAGTAAATTCAACCAAGAGATCAAGGACGAAGCAATTAGAGAAAAGGAATCAAGCAAGTAAAGGCCGTTGAGTTGCTAGACAACTCGAGTAAGTTAGCCTCGAGTTGTGCCCAAGTTCAGAAGAAACACATGAGGAAGGCAATGCTCCTTCGAGTTGACCACTGAGTTGCACTTCACTCTAGCCACGTTGAACTTTTACCTCGAGGCACATTGAAGTCTCCTTCGAGTTACCCTCTCCACCTCAAAGTAAGGCTACCATTTACTTAAATCAAGTTCTAAGTCGGCGGGAAAACTCAAGAGAGGAAGCAACAACTCGAGCCAAAGCTACCATATCCCTTCGAGATCTCCTTCAAGTTTTTGAACAAACTCTTTTTAGGAGCATCTTCCTCACAAACTCTTGCAACTTGATCCACTTGGAAGAGGGGACCATCTTATTTGAAGCCTATATAAAACCTTTGGCTGAATGTATTTGAGATGAATCTCACTCCTTAATTCATACACCACTCTTATTTAGAGCATTGTGATTGGATTTTTGGATTTAATCAAGAGAAATTTTGGCGTTGATCTTCATTTCGTCAATCTTGTTTTACTCATAAGTTTTGATTGGTAAGTCTAAATTCGTCCATTGTTTTCCTACATCTCTATTTTGTTGTCTACTTTCTTTCTATAGATTTAATTCCATTGTTATTCTGCCCAAATTTACGATGAGTGAGTAGTTCCCATCTAGGTGTTGGTGTGAAAATCCCCAAATCATGCGAGATTAATGTTGTTCTAGTATTTATTCATGATATGAAGGGAACTCAAGTATGATTAGTAGCATATAGGAGGGATGAAAGTTTGGATTTATCTATCCTTTATATTGGATTTACTTCAGTGTTGGTGGTTTAGACTATTACTAGTTTAAATCTATTTGTTAAAGCATTGTATTCTTCCAAGCATGAATGATTGATTGCTAGATTAATCACCTAAGTTGAGACTTAGAAGGTAATATGAGGATAATTATGCATTGTTTAGATCCCTATCATGCTAGAGTAGAATTGGTTGGGGCCGAAAAGATTATTTATTCTATTTGTGACAATCATCCATGTTTAAGATTATGCTATATAACATATGCAAATAGCAAACACCATGCAATGCTTACGTTGTTTAGTATGATCATGATTGCGATCTAAGCGTAGTCAATTGAATTGTGGTTTGACCATAGACTAATTTGATTGATATGATCTATCCCATGAGCTTGAAAAGAGGATTAAGATGCTTTGATGAACTCACCTAACTACATGTCATTTAACATTGACTTATTATTTTCACTAAGAATGATATCTATTTATGGTTTTGGAGGATTAGCCCCTAAACCTAGTGCTTTCTTACACATTAGATCACTTATGTGTCACTTTCTTTTGGTTAACTACATGTCATTTACCCTTCATAGCTTGTTATCAAACCGTGATCTAATCCAAAATTTAATATGTTCAACTTGGATATAATAACTACAACATATTTGAATACCAACCGTAAATGATGAGTTTAAAAAAAACAAAAATGGAACCTCACTCCACTGTCAACATTCTCTCAAACTTCAGAATTTTACACAACAACTTCTCAAGCCTATAACTTTTAATTTGGCCGTTGGATCTTTTCAGTTCTTTCTCCACAATAAACTAAAATATACCTTCTACAACATATCCAAAATTGAACCGTTAAAGATCAATGTAACCAAATCGAAACAATCTCACAACGCATGTTCTAGAATTTGACAGCAAAAACAAATTTATGAGACAAATTTGTAATATACATATCTAAAGATCTAACAATTGGGATGTCCTGAAATTTATCACCAAGTCCTATACATATCCAAAAAGTATATATCCGAAAATCAGCCAGATTGGAGATGTATAACATACCTAACGAAAGCTAGCAAGTGGGATGTTTGTCTATTACATATTTGAACTAACAAACCATATACACACTAAAGAAGAACTTGGTTGTTGTTCATTGCTCAAATCCAAAAGAGGAGAAATTGGGGTTGTTGTAGCATTTTTACAAAAGGAGAGAAGATGTTGGGAGAGCGGTTGCATTTTATAGAAGGAGAGGATAAAGATGTCGTGGTTACTTGTTGCGTGAAGAGGATGAGGGAAGGATGATGTGTGGTTGTTTTTGGGTTTTACAGGAGATGAGGGTTGTGGCTGCTTATGTCTGTGTTTTTGTAGAGGGAAAGAGATGGTTGTTGTGGTGTTTTTTCCCAGCTGAGGCAAGAGGGTAGGTGAGGCTAAATGTTCATGAAAGAGAACAAAAGGAGTTGAGTGTTGTGGCTAAAAAAATATGTAGGGTAGGTTTGTGTAGGAGGGAGGGAGGTGAAATTAAAAAATCTGGAAAATTTATAACAGCAGCAGGAAAAAAAATTAAACGTGGTCCCAATGAGAAGAGAGAAGATGGCATCAAACACATTGATTGACAAGGGAGAAAGAGAAAGAAATGAACCTAATATAAGGATGCTTAAACCATACATTACTACACTAAACTAAGCTAAACATGTACCTAAGATCCTAGCATGAAAACATGATATCATTTGACAGTAAATTTACTCATAAGACCTTGCAAAAATAAGTATGGATAAACTATAAAAAAAAAAACATTTAACATATTTATGGTAAAAATATTTATAAAACTTCGTGTGAGTGCACAATCACAATGACATAACACAATTTTACAGTAATAGTCTTCATCCTACAATACGAACACAACGCCGAGTTCATATGAGTGTATATCTGGTGACAAATGGTTTTAAGAAACCTACTACTCTTCAAGTTATTATCCTATGTGACACCTTGCATCGACCGAACTTCAACTCCTGACATCATTGAAATGTTTCTATTATCATGATTACCTAAAAACAGGTTAGTATAAAAACATTAGCTATTGAGCTATCCACAAGATATCGTAAAAAGCATATTAAGAACAAGGTTAGTATAAAACCATTAACTATCGAGCTACCCGCAAGAAATCTTACAAAGCATATTAACAACAAATATACTTCTCGTCATACATGTTCCCCAACAACTTTTAATTACCATGTCAACAACATGTTCAAAGTAGGGATATGACAATGGGTCGGGTGATGGATTGATTGTATACTTCCATCACCTAACCCACACTAAGAAACCGTTCACCCGAACCATCACTCGTTCGAGGATCCATTCACCCTAAACCATTATTGCAGGCGATCGGTGAGTCGGGTTTTTTTGTGTTCACCCTAAAAATTAAGAAACTTTCAAAACAAAAACCAAATATAACATAATTTGATAACTCGATTATTCAAGTGGCAAACTACCAATTCAAAATTACATGTCCCTTCAAATCCAAAAAACATTGGCTTGAAACTCACACAAAAAAAAAACATTAGCTTGAAACTAAGTTTGTAAATTAGAATCCTAATTATTTTTTATAGATCGTCAACTTGTTTTGGAATTTGACTTCCATCAATCCCTCGTACTTGAAAAAAATGTTCAAGCTTGTGATAGTTAGAAAGTGAAGGAATATTTTGGTAGAAAGTGAACGAATATTTCGGATTACATTGCCATCCGTAGTTCAAAGTGATTGTTAAGCAAAAATATGTTAAAAGAAAACAAAATTACGTAACACATTTCTTTTGAATTATGTTTATAAATGTTTGATCCTTATTCGTATAACTCATGAATTGAGCTTATTTCTGTTTGGCCAATCTTATATTTGGCTTTCAAGTATACATCTGTCAAGTTTAAAACTACCAAAATATAAACCTTCCAAGTTTGAACATGTCAAGTATAAACCTGTCCAATTATAAACCTAGGGTTGTTCATATATATATTGTAGGGTTCTCTTAATTTCATATCATCTGATCATTTGTTCATCTGATAATTTGTTAATCTATATGGGATAACTTAGTTATCATCTATTAATCCTCTCATCTGCACTATGAAATTCCTCAAAAATCTCTTTGGGGAGTAAGGGTAGCCTTTATTGGGTGAACCACTATAAACGTGTGTGTGCTATCTTTCATGTTTGTTGAATTCTATTTTTTCTCAGTGATTCCGTGCAAAAAACTGGTATCAGATCTTTGGGTTATTTGGTTTTCTGTAATTTGGGAGAAAGATGTATTCTTTCAACATGACGATCGAGAATTTCACAAGGAGGAACAATTTCAGTCTGTGGCAGATCAAGATGCGAGCATTGCTGAAACAACAGGGCTTATGGGGGCCGTTGTCAAGGAATGAATCCGATAAAGAAAAGGGGATGCTGATGAGATGACCACTAAGGAGGATAAGGCGCATTCGATCATCATGTTGTGTCTCGTATGTGAGAGCCCTTTCTTTCGGACCGAGATTGGACCATGGCCGAGATTGGCTTTGGGCGAGATTGGTCTTGCCGCACCCGGGCACGTGTGCCGCCCCTGCGGGCCCTGTGATCCGCCCCTGCGGGTTACGGCGGCTGCAACGGTTTTGTTGACTCTTTGAACCGTGCTTTACCCTTCTTTACCTCCTTCGTTCCACCTTGCTGAGCAAGGGTTTCTTCACATTCCAATCCAGTTTCACGTTCTTGCTTCTCTTCTTCTTTCTCCTTGAGCTTGAGTGGGTTTTTCCCTTGTTTGGTAGAGTTGTGTGTGTGGTTGTGTGGCTGTTGATGCTAGTTGTGGTTGCTGAGCTTGTGGAGCCAGCTGAGTGTGCTTACTTGTGCCTGCCTAGACCTTCAGCAGTGGTAAGCTTCTTCCTCTTGCCTTCTTCATCCTTCCTTCTTCCTTGCTCCTCCTTCCTTAGCTTAGGAATAGATGTTTTGAATATAGGGTGATGTTGATATGTGTATGTTGATGCTTGTGTATGAATCTAGAAGAGAGTGGAAGGGATTGATCACGGGAAGAGCTAAAGAGAAGCCCCGAGACTGCATTCTGCACTGTCGCCGCCCCCGCGGCTGAGAGTCACCGCCCCTGCGGTTACGATGTCACAGCGCCCGCGTTGTGCCAGCGGCGTGTCTGCGTTTGCCAGCATCCCTTGACACCGACCCCACGGCTACGTTCCGCCGCACCCGCGGTTGCTTGCCTCCGTCCCTGCGCCCCTTTGTTACGCAGGTGCGCTTTGTCCCGGGTCTATCTAAAGCTAGGTAGATCCTTTCCTTTCCTTGTTGAGCGGTAGTAGCATGCTAGGATACGGATGTTGATGAGTATGATATGGAAATGCCGGTTAGGGCTTTGAGGTTTACGAGTTGGAATATGATCCCTTATGGATCCCTTGGGTCTAGGTGTGACCCTTTGTGTGATAGGAGTTTGATATCTGTGTATGCCTTGTATAGACCGTGTTATCCTCCAGTTGGGAATGGACTGAGTTGAGGTTGATCCAGTGAGACGACTATGAGGTTGAGGTAAGTCCGTGGGACTTACTTAGCTGCCATTCCTTGATAGGATGTTGTGCATGAGTGGTGTGTGTTATATGCTTATAGCATGTGTTATGATGGTCACCGACCTATGGTATATTGTTTGCCCAGTGTAGGGTCGTGATAACTTGCCCTTTCATTCCGCTGGGAGTCTAGGAGGTTCTCTGTAGGCAGGCCAGACCTGGTAAACGGTTCGGGCACTTCCCATTCCCTTAGGGTACACGGGGTAGTGTTCCAGGCACCATTCCAGCTGGTTACTGGATCCAGAGGCGAGGTTTATATTCCTCGTGTCACTTATGTTCATATGGATATTTATATACGAGTTGATTGCTGGACTTTATAAAGATAATGAACAGGGTAAATGTGTGAAAGCATGATGATATGTTAAGATTTCTGATGTGTGTTTGTGCTCTAGCATATTCCTATATTTGTGTGTGGTTAGCTAACGGTTTTATACCGTGTTGTAGACACTTTGCAGGATAGGAGAGCTGCAGAGTGATTTAGAGTGGGTGATCCGCTGAGGCTCCGTACACTGGGGCCATATCGGGGATATGGTCTTTTGATGTATAGTTTGGTTTGTTTGTACTCAGCGGTACATTATATTACCTTTTGATCTATATATATATATATATATATATATATATATATATATATATATATATATATATATATATATATATATATATATATATCAGTTTCATGTTTTGTTATAATCTATCGGTGCCTTGTTGTAAGATCTGTGAAATTGTTGTCAGGCTAGGGTCAGGATCCATTGTGAGATCCTAGCCCAGTAGCACTCCGAGTCCTACGGATTTGGGGTGTTACAAAGTTGGTATCAGAGGCCAGGTTGACAACAATGGCACTAGTAATCTGCAATAAAGGTCGAATAGATAACTAAACAGAACCCGAAAAGGGGTCTGACTTTTCAAAAGGTTTTGGTTGAATGAGTACAAATGTTTTGGGATACCGTGTACGGAGCCATTACCCCTCTAAAGACCTTGACAGTATATATATATATAGATATTCTGCTGTGATTGATCTGTGATATATCTATACATATGGCATATATATAGCCTTCTAAGATAGGTTTATGTCCTTTGCAGATGGTTCAGACTAGAGCCTTAATTGCAGCTGGACGAGGTAGATGTATAGGTAGACCCCCTCTAGGTAGAGGACGGGATAGGATTCCTGCTGTTGAGCCACGTGTAGCAGAAGAGGCCCATGAGGAGGTTGCTGAGAGTGCCATTCTTGAGGCTGGGAACGGTGCAGCTAAGGGACATGGGCCACAGAGAGCCTAGACTGGTGATTCTGATCGCGTCTCTATGGATAGAGCAGAGTTTCAGGCTTATATCAGACGTGTTGAGGAGGCTGTCAGGGCAGGTAGTGTGCCCCGGATCTGCCAGCACAGGAGGGACCATCTGAGAGGTCCCATACCGTTACTCAGGTACCAGCTGTACAGGTACCTGCTACTGAGATTGCTCGGGCTCCAGAGGAGCATAGAGGGCCTCGACCAGACACTTGGTTGAAGGCTTTTCATCAGATGGGAGTACCCCCTTTCACTGGGAAATGGGGCTAGAGGTGGAACTGTGGATAGGACATGTAGACTCAGCTTTGGAGTCTATTAGATGTCCAGTTGATAGGCAGATTGAGCTGGTGCAGACCTTGTTCAAAGATTTGGCACAACACTGGTGGTGGTCTGTGCGAGCACAGGTTACTAGTTATGAGCAGATGAGGACTCTGATCCGAGAGCGTTTCTGCCCTGCCTCTTTGAGGGAGAAACTACGAGACTTTGTTGAGGCTGGGTTCGAGGATGTCCCGGTCTCAGAGGCCATTAGGAGATTCCAGGAGGAGCTGACATTGTTGGGTCCAGCTGCACCTGCTGCAGATCAGCACGTGTATTTGTTTTCCCGACGTCTGAGGGATACTACCCGTACCTACATGGCGGGTTTTAACTGTGCGACCTTGGTCGACTATCAGGACCGGGCTTCTGACTACGAGAGGGAGAGAGCTAGCCAGAGGAGAGCTTATCAGACCGGAGGGTCTGAGAAGAGACAGAGGACTGGTCAGACCAGTGGTACTGGTGGAGCTGCTGGTTCCGGGTGAGGCCAGAGTCGCCAGAGTCGTCCTCCATCTGCACCGGGTGTAGATAACGGAGTGCAGTGCTTCAACTGCAGTGAGTATGGGCATATGAGGTCAGAGTGTACTAGGCAGCCGGTGACCTGTTTCACTTGTGGCCGACCTGGTCATAGAGCTACCTTCTGTAGACGAGGGAGGGCTTCATCACAGCAGGATTCTTCTCCTGCTAGTGCAGCGGGAGGTGGACAGAGACCACCTCAACAGCAACAGCAGAGTCAGGGACAACAGAGGGTCCCAGATCGCCCTACGACTCAGGGATCTGCTCCTGGGCCGAGTAGAGGCAGAGGTCGTGGTGGGGGCACCATTGATACCAGAGGCCCACAGGGTCGTGTTTTTGAGCTGAGGAGTGCAGAGGAGCCAGCTGCACCTACTGCTACAGGTACCATTCTGATTCATGGTTTACCTGTTAGAGTTTTATTTGATACTGGTGCTACGCATTCTTTTATTTCTGATGCCTGTGTAGAGCGTCTGGGTTTAGATACAGTTGAGGGGATGCCCTTTATTATAGGGTTACCCGATGGTGGTAGGGTCAGAGGTACCCGTGAGATTCACGGTTTTCCCATTTCTGTAGGGACTCGTGTGTTACTAGTTGACTTCTTTGTCATGCCGTTAGAGCATGAGGAAGTTATACTAGGTATAGATTGGATGGCTAGACATTCTGCAGTCTTAGATGTAGGTAGGAGGATTGTTACCCTCTCTACCGAGTTAGGCCAGATAGAGGTTTTCCGAGGTTGGGACCTTGGAAAGGTAGGCACAAGTTATCAGTGCTATACGGGCAGCTAGACTGATTGCACAGGGTTGCGAGGCCTTCTGGTGTTACGCCATGAAGGAGGGGGAGAGTCCAGCGTTAGAGGATATCCCAGTGGTCTGTGAGTTTACTGATGTTTTTGCTGAGCCGTCCAGTTTGCCGCCTCAGAGGAGTGTGGATTTCAGTATCGAGTTAGAGCCTGGTACGAGACCCATCTCGAAGGCTCCATACCGGATGGCGCCTGTCGAGATGTCTGGAGCTGAAGAAGCAACTCGAGGAGTTGGCTGAGAAGGGCTTCATTCGCCCTAGCGTGTCCCCATGGGGAGCACCTGTCCTCTTCGTACGGAAGAAGGACGGATCGCTGAGACTGTGTATTGATTACAGAGAGCTGAACAAGGTGACCATCAAGAACAAGTATCCACTGCCGCGCTATTGATGATTTGTTAGATCAGCTACAGGGAGCGACTGTGTTCTCCAGGATTGACCTGCGTTTCGGGTATCACCAGCTGAGGGTGAGGGAACAGGATGTGCACAGGACAACATTCCGGACCAGATATGGACCACTACGAGTTTGTAGTGATGCCATTTGGCCTTACGAAATGCCCCAGCCGTCTTTATGGAGTTGATGAACAGTATCTTCATCGACTTCCTGGATCAGTTTGTGGTGGTTTTCATTGATGACATTCTGGTATATTCTCGTAGCAGTGAGGAGCATGCAGGACATCTGAGGACTGTATTGCAGGTTTTGCGGGATAGAGAACTTTATGCAAAGTTCTCTAAGTGCGAGTTCTGGATGCCAGAGGTAGCATTCCTGGGTCACATAGTATCAGCTGAGGGGATCAAGGTGGATCCAGCGAAGATAGAGGCAGTAGCTGCATGGCCTACACCGACGAACGTCAAGGAAGTACGTAGCTTTCCTTGGCCTAGCCGGTTATTACAGACGCTTTGTGGAGGGATTTTCTGTGATTGCCCGTCCACTGACGAGTTTGACTGAGGAAGACTACCAGGTTTGTGTGGTCTGATCAAGTGTATGTAGAGTTTTGAGGAGCTGAAGAGACGTTTGACTTCTGCTCCTGTTTTGGCACAGCCAGAGGGTATAGAGGATTTTGTAGTATACAGTGATGCATCCAAGCTACGCTTGGGATGTGTGTTGATGCAAAGAGGCAAGGTGATTGCATATGCGTCTCGACAGTTGAAGACGTATGAGGAGAACTACCCGACTCATGATCTGGAGTTGGCAGCGGTAGTTCATGCACTGAAGATCTGGAGACATTACCTGTATGGTGTTACATGTCAGATCTTCACAAACCATCAAAGTCTGAAGTACATTTTCACGCAGCGGGGATTGAATAACCGCCAGCGTAGGTGGCTTGAGCTGATCGAGGATTTTGATATGGAGATTCTGTATCATCCGGGGAAGGCGAACGTAGTCGCCGACGCCCTGAGCAGGAAGACGCCTCGAGAGCAGGCGATTGCGATGCTGACAGTTCAGCAGCAGTTATAGAGGGATTTGATCTGGCTAGAGTTGGACATCCAGTTTTCTGATGAGGATGCCCAGTTGCGTACATTAGAGGTCCTTCCTGATCTGTTGGATGAGATCCGACAGAAACAGGAGACTTGCCCGACCTTACAGAGGATCAGAGATAGGATGTCTCGGGATGAGGCACCACAGTTCCTGCTGGGAGCAGATGGAGTTTTGAGACGCCAGGGTCGCGTCTGTGTACCTGCTGATACAGAGCTGAGACAGAGGATATTACAGGAGGCTCACTGTACACCTTACTCGGTACATCCAGGTACGAGTAAGATGTATCAGGACTTGAGACGTATATATTGGTGGGGAGGGCTGAAGCCCGATGTGGCCAGATTTGTAGCACAGTGTGCGACCTGCCAGCAGGTCAAGATAGAGCATTTCAGACCTGGAGATGAGCTCCATCCACTTCCTGTTCCACATAGGAAGTGGGAGGACGTCGCCATGGACTTTATGACTGGACTGAGGCTGAGCCGGAGTTTTGATGCCATATGGGTCATAGTTGACAGACTGACGAAGACGGCACGTTTCATTCCTATTCGAGAGACGTGGCCGGTTAGCAGATTAGCAGAGGAGTACACTAGGCAGATAGTGAGACTCCATGGTGTACCGAGGATGATCGTCTCTGATAGAGATGGACGGTTTACCTCGAGATTCTGGCAGCAGATTCAGACTGCCTTGGGGACGAGTTTGCATTTTACGACTGCGTTTCATCCTCAGACAGATGGTCAGTCAGAGAGGACTATTCAGACCCTGGAGGATATGTTGCGAGCTTGTGTGTTGGATTGGGGACAGGTGTGGACGGATCATCTCCCACTTGTTGAGTTCTCCTACAACAACAACTGGCATGCATCTATTGGGATGGCCCCCATATGAGGCACTATATGGACAGAGATGTCGTACTCCGTTATGCTGGGATGAGCAGAGCAGTGTCAGTGGTTTAGCACCTGATCAGATTCAGGATGATATGGCTCGAGTAGCATTGATCAGAGAGCGTATGCTGACTGCGCAGAGCCGTCAGAAGTCGTATGCTGATAGGAGGCGTAGACCTCTGGAGTTCAGAGTTGGAGCCCATGTGTGGCTGAGAGTGTCCCCGACACGAGGTGTTAGGTGTTTTGGCATTAAGGGGAAGTTGAGCCCCCGATATGTCGGACCGTTCGAGATTTTGGATCGGGTCGGGAGCGCAGCTTACAGATTAGCCTTGCCTCCGAGATTAGAGGGTGTTCACCCTGTATTTCATGTGTCTCAGTTGAGGGAGTACATACCAGATCCGAGACACATTGTGAGTTATGAGGATTTGGTGGTTGAGCCGGACCACACTTTTGTTGAGCATCCGATTGCAGTCCTAGAACGAGGTATGAGACACCTGCGTTCGAAGGACATACCTATGCTTAGGATACAGTGGTCGAGACGAGGACCCGAGGAGGCTACATGGGAGACTGAGGATAGTATCCAGAGGAACTATCCAGAGTTCTATGCAGAGATAGGTGCACCAGTAGGATCACCGAGTAGATCTTAGTACTAGCTTGGTGAGTCTTATGTGCTTACATGCTTATATGTTGTGAGATGTTATTTCATGCTAGTTTTGTGTGGTTATGATCTTATTAGATCTTGTTGTGCTAGTATGACTTTTATTTATAGCTGGAGATGGCTCTTTCCTCCATGCTATTGGTTTATGTTATGGTTTGGCTAGAGATGGTTTTCCTCTAGGCCTTGGACAGTATAGGTTGTTGCTGGAGTGGATGGTTTCCTCCATGCTTATGTTGAGGTTATAGAGAGAGTTGTACCTCGGCTTCTGAGTCCGAGTGTTTTCTGGATCTTACAAGTTTCGGGACGAAACTTGTTTTTAGGGGGGTGAGATGTGAGAGCCCTTTCTTTCGGACCGAGATTGGACCATGGCCGAGATTGGCTTTGGGCCGAGATTGGTCTTGCCGCACCCGCGGGCACGTGTGTCGCCCCTGCGGGCTTCCGCCCCTGCGGCCCTGTGATCCGCCCTTGCAGGTTACGGCGGCTGCAGCCGGTTTTGTTGACTCTTTGACCCGTGTTTTACCCTTCTTTACCTCCTTCGTTCCACCTTGTTGAGCAAGGGTTTCTTCACATTCCAATCCAGTTTCACGTCCTTCTTGCTTCTTCTTCTTTCTCCTTGAGCTTGAGTGGGGTTTTTCCCTTGTTTGGTAGAGTTGTGTGTGGTTGTGTGGCTGTTGATGCTAGTTGTGGTTGTTGAGCTTGTGGAGCCAGCTGAGTGTGCTTACTTGTGCCTGCCTAGACCTTCAGCAGTGGTAAGCTTCTTCCTCCTTGCTTCTTCATCCTTCCTTCTTCCTTGCTCCTCCTTCCTTAGCTTAGGAATAGATGTTTTGAACATAGGGTGATGTTGATATGTGTATGTTGATGCTTGTGTATGAATCTGGAAGAGAGTGGAAGGGATTGATCACGGGAAGAGCTAAAGAGAAGCCCTGAGACTGCATTCTGCACTGTCGCCGCCCCCGCGGCTGAGAGTCACCGCCCCTGCGGTTACCGTGTCACAGCGCCCGCGTCGTGCCAGCGGCGTGCCTGCGTTTGCCAGCGTCCTTTGTCACCGCCCCTGCGGCTACGTTCCGCCGCACCCACGGTTGTTTGCCTCCGCCCCTGCGCCCCTTTGTTACGCAGGTGCGTTTTGTCCCGGGTCTACCTAAAGCCAGGTAGATCCTTTCCTCTCCTAGTTGAGCGGTAGTAACATGCTAGGATACGGATGTTGATGAGTATGATACGGAAATGCCGGTTAGGGCTTTGAGGTTTACGAGTTGGAATATGATCCCTTATGGATCCCTTGGGTCTAGGTGTGACCCTTTGTGTGATAGGATTGTGATATATTTATGTATGCCTTGTATAGGCCGTGTTATCCTCCAGTTGGGAGTGGACTGAGTTGAGGTTGATCCAGTGAGACGACTACGAGGTTGAGGTAAGTCCGTGGGACTTACTTAGCTTCCATTCCACTATAGGATGTTATGCATGAGTGGTGTGTGTGTTATATGTTTATAGCATGTGTTATGATGGTCACCGACCTATGGTATATTCTTTGCCCATTGTAGGGCCATGATAACTTGCCCTTTCATCCAGCTGGGAGTCTGGGAGGTTCTCTGTAGGCAGGCCAGACCTGGTAAACGGTTCGGGCACTTCTCATTCCCTTAGGGTACACGGGGTAGTGTTCCAGGCATCATTCCAGCTGGTTATTGAACCCAGAGGCGAGGTTTATATTCCTCGTGTCACTTATGTTTATATGGATATTTATATATGAGTTGATTGCTGGACTTTATAAAGATAATGAACCGGGTAAATGTGTGAAAGCATGCTGAAGTGTTTATCCTTTTTGATGTGTGTTTGTCCTCTAGCATATTCCTATATTTGTGTATGGTTAGCTAACGGTTTCATACCGTGTTGTAGACACTTTGCAGGATAGGAGAGATGCAGAGTGATCTAGAGTGGGTGATCCGCTGAGGGCTCAGTACATTGGGGCGGTATCGGGGATATGGGTTTTTGATGTATAGTTTGGTTTGTTTGTACTCAGCGGTACATTGTATTACCTTTTGAATATATATCAGTTTCATGTTTTGTTTTAATCTATCGGTGCCTTGTTGTAAGATCTGTGAAATTGTTGTCAGGCTAGGGTCAGGATCCATTGTGAGATCCTAGCCCAATAGCACTCCGAGTCCTACGGATTTGGGGTGTTACATCGTAGATGATGTCTTATGTGAGGTTTCAGATCAGGATATCGTAGTCAAACTGTGGTTGAAGTTGGAGAGCCTCTACATGACGAAGTCTCTCACCAACAAGTTGCTTTTGAAGCAACGTTTGTTCAGCCTACGAATACAGAAATGTACGCAACTTCGTGAGCACTTAGATCAATTAAACACAATTTTTCTAGATTTGTATAATATAGATGTTAATATTGAGGACGAGGATATTGCGTTGATTCTGTTGGTATCTTTACCGTCATCATATAAAAACTTTGTTCAGTCATTTGTTGTTGGAAAAGATACTATTACTTTGGAAGACGTCAGATTTACCCCTTCATACAAGGGAACTATGCCATAAGGTGAATGAAAGTGGTGTATGTAGGGATGGTAAGACATATGGTCTATATACCAATGGAGGCAAGGGAAAAGGAAAATTAAGGAAGAAGGAGAATAAGCCGTATTTTTTTGAAAGGTCCTAAGCCTGATGACATCTACAACTATTGTAAGGAGAAAGGTCACTGGAAGAACGAATGTCCTAAGAAGAAGAAACCGCAGGATTCTGGTTCTACAACTATTGCAGAAGATGATTTTGAATCAGATGAGGATATAGCTTTGGTTGCCGGTGGACACACTTATCAGAACGATATGTGGGTTCTTGATTCCGGAGCTTCCTATCACATATGTCCTAACAGAGAGTGGTTCGAAACTTGCAAGCGGGTAGATGGTGGAAATATTTCCATGGACAATAGTTTTGGTTGCAAGGCGGTTGGAATTGGCTCTATTAAAATCAAGACAAGTGAGGGGAGATTATGTACATTGAACGAGGTCAGACATGTTCCATTTATTAATAAGAATCTGATATCTTTGAGTATGCTGGATAGGAAGGGAGTTTGTTTCAAATGTGAAGGTGGAGTTCAGAATGTGTGTAAGGGTTCTTATGTTATTCTGAGAGGTGTCAAAAGGGGCACTTTATATTTCCTACACTGTTCTACTGTATCTAGGCTTGTTTATGTTGTATCTTCAGGTTCACAAGGATTATATGACTAAGTTATGGCATATGATATGTGTTCATATGGGTGAAAGAGGGATGCAAACTCTAGCAAAAGAAGACCAACCATCAAGAAGCTATTCATAAAAGCTTAGTTGAGGGACCCTCAAGAAGGGTTGGAGTAAGACCTCCACAAATGTACAGCCTTGAGGATATGTTTGGTTATGTTCTACATGTTGTTGAATATGTAGATACTCAAGAAACATCCACCTATAGAGAAGTTGTATCTGAGTTTGAAGTTGCAAAGTGGTTTGCAGCAATAGGAGATGAGATACATGATCTGGGAGCAACTCGGAAAATTCTAGGAATGGATATTCTTAGAGATAGAGGTACATCTGGCATTAGGCTCGTTTCATTTATTAATAAGAATCTGATATCCTTGAGTATGCTGGATAGGAAGGGATTTTGTTTCAAATGTGAAGGTGGGGTTCTGAATGTCTGTAAGGGTTCTAATGTTATTCTGAGAGGTGTCAAAAGGGGCACTTTATATTTTCTACAAGGCTCTACGGTATCTAGGCCTATTTCTATTGCATCTTCAGAGGTTCACATGGATTATATGACTAAGTTATGGCATATGAGACGTGTTCATATGGGTGAAAGAGGGATGCAAACTCTGGCAAAAGAAGATCAACCATCAAGAAGCTATTCATAAAAGCTTAGTTGAGGGACCCTCAAGAAGGGTTGGAGTAAGACCTCCACAAATGTACAGCCTTGAGGATATGTTTGGTTATGCTCTACATGTTGTTGAAGATGTAGATACTCAAGAAACATCCACCTATAGAAAAGTTGTATATGAGTTTGAAGTTGCACAGTGGTTTGCAGCAATAGGAGATGAGATGCAGGATCTAGGAGCAACTCGGAAAATTCTAGGAATGGATATTCTTAGAGATAGAGGTACATCTGGCATTAGACTCGTTTTTGGAAATGATACACGGTGTTTGGACACAGGGTACTCTAATTCTGATTATGTAGGAGATGTTTATAGTAGAATATCTATGACCGGACATGTTTTCACTCTTGGAAGTTCTGTTGTGAGTTGGAATGCAACCTTACAACCCACGGTTATTTTGTCTACTACAGAGGAAAAGTTCATGGCATTGACAGAAGCAGATAAAGAGGGAATTTGGTTGAAGGGATTCGTAGTGATCTAGGTATACATCATGATCAGGCTATTGCATACTATGACAGTTTGAGTGCAATTTGTTTGGCCAAAGATCAGGTTCATCATGAGAGGACTAAACATATTGACGTCATGTATCATTTCTTGAGAAGTGAGAAGAATTGGGGTGAAGAAAGTAAGGACTACTGATAATCCCGTTAATATGTTCACCAAGCTGGTACCTCGCAACAACTTCCAACATTGCTTGGACTTGCTAAACGTCATAAGTTGTTGAGTGCCCAAGGGGCACATCTGAATAGAGACAGGAGTTGGTATGGGCATTGATTAATGTATTTGGTTTGGGCATTGAATATTGCATCTGGTATGTGCATTGATTAATGCATCTGGTTTGGCCATTGATTAATGCATCTGGTATGGGCATTGACTAATGCATTTGGAGAGGAGTTGATTCGGACATTGACTAATGCATGTGGTATATCCGTGAGGATTCAAGTCAAGGTAGAGATTTGTTGAATATGCCTTGAATTGAGCTTATTTCTGTTTGGGCTTTTTCACTATGGCTTAGTCTTATATTTGGCTTCCAAGTATAAACCTGTCATGTTTAAACCTACCAAATATAAATCTTCCAAGTTTGAATTTGCCAAGTATAAACTTGTCCAATTATAAACCTATGGTTGTTCCTATATATATTGTAGGGTTCCCTTAGTCTTCTGTCATCTATTAATCTACCTAAGGTTGTTCATATATATTGTAGGGTTCCCTTAGTCTTCTATCATTGTTAATCTATTTGGAATAACTTAGTAATCATCTGTTTATCCTCTTATTTGTAATCTAAAATTCCTCAATAAAATCTCTCTATAAAGTGGAAGTAGTCTTTATTAGGTGAACCACTATAAACTTGTTTGTATTATCTTTCTTGTTTGTTGAATTCAGTTATTTCCCAATAATTTCGCACAACAATACCGATAACATGTTTTACGACCTCTTAAATTTTCTTTTTAGGGTATGGGTTACACTCGACGGCTTGCATCGGCGCATACCTTCGATGGAGGTTAAAGTCGGCCTATGTCGATGTTTTGTATAAATAAATGAGAGTTTGAAGGAGGAAGATTATGACTTAGGAAAATACCTCTAATTGAATCATACATGATACGGGGATAAGCCGTAAGGATTCCCGATCTTTCAACATCAAGGTCGTAGGCTAAAGAGAAGATGAAATAGGCGTGGAGATGGGATGATAGATTTGTGGTGATTGGATGGAGGAAGGATCCGGTGGTTGGGATGGACCGTGATGGATAGGCTGGTTGAGTCTCCCCTTCGCAGATCGACTCTTCCGCTATAATCTTAGACTCCGGGGAAGAACGAGATTGTCCGGGAAGTATAAGAAGTTGTCTGGAAGATCAAAGAGTGATCAACCCAGCTTCGCACCGGGGCTGGACGTCTCTTCTAGCTACCAAACGAGACTGGATGCGCTTCTCACTCGTCCAGGGTTTTGAAGAGGCTTCGCACCTAATCAAGACTCGAATCACTCGAGAAGGAATACTTAAAAGTATCAATGTGTTTAATAATCTGAATGAATAAAACTGACGTCCAGTTTGGCCTTATATAGGCAAGATGGGACATCCAAAAGGTTCACATGGGTTGCGGGCTTGATCCAAGATCAAGCTCGAACTTATTAAAAGAAATGAATTAAAAAGCGAAATGACAAGATCGAATCTTTGAGAGATCTTCTAGAAGGAAAATAAAACAATTAAAATAAATGCAAAAATCAATTAAAATTGTCTAATAAAACGGCTGAAAATAAAATATAAGACTGGGATTAATAGAACTGGTTTGCATCTTCAAGCCATTTTGCTTCTTCATTTCCTTCCCTCCCTCTTGGCTCATATGGACTGACAGATTCTCGATCCAGTTCGTCTTCATTTTGAACACCATTTCTCTGACGTTGATTCAGCCAATCTTGCACTTTATTCTTCCGAGTTTCACTTTCATAACTAGTAGAATTACTATCTCTCTCACAGCTAGTATCCCGACTAGTATCCTGGCTTCCCAATTTCAAACTTTTATCCTTGGTCTCCATAGTCTTTTCTGCTGATTCCTCTCGCTCGAGTCGTCTCTTCTTCGTCCTGCATGTTGAGACAAGGCTTCCGGATGCTCCCGCATCAATACATTACCTCGATCATCCTCCATACACAACTTTAAAGCTCACACATTTTATAAACTATTATGCAAATAATCAATAATGTATTTGGGAGGGGAATCCAAACGCCTTTGTACAACTCTTGGGGTTTACAGGGTTCAGGTATTAGCTACTACAAATTAAGAAAACAAGTACACAAGGAGCAAGAACTTCACAGGATCAGCACATGCGAAATTCACTCCACAAGGAATCAATGAACCAAATTGGCAAACTTGCAAAAGCGCTACACAACAATATCACCACCCACACACATAATAGCAACAAGCAGAAGAAATGCAAGAGATGAGTTTTTCATTTGTTCTTCACATAAAACTTGTATCTCAACTGCACAATTGCCTCAACTTATTTAAGTTTGAAATACAAGATGAGACCAATAGCAATCAGAAGGACTACCACGATGCCGCCTATGATATATTTGTTCTTGCTCATACGCCTAGACATGTCGTTCAGTATTTTCTTGCTGCGCACAATGTTGTTGTCAACACCATGGAGCTGTCAAAAGGAATCACCAGAAAACAGTGAGAATCTTCATTTGTCTTATAAACCAAAAACATTGTTACAGTCCTACAAAAGTGACAAAATCCGATTCGAAAACCACAGCTTCAGGACATCACCGTTTCATGGGCTTGTAAAAGAGCCTGTCTCTGTCCATGCAAATCTTGAAGAATCGAAACTCCTAGCTCTTCTGTCTCAAGCAAGGTTCTTCTGCCATCCCTGATTCTATCACTAGACTGGTTCAGTCTCTCTGTTGACACCATCAATCTTGCTCTTTGGTCAGAAGAAACCTATTCAATTGAACAGCGAAGTCAGGGTTTTTAGCATAAAAATAAACATACCTCCCTCTGAAAAGGATTCTGCAGATAATGCTGACACAAACAAATACGGTTGAGAAAAGTGGTAAGCAAATGTTATAGGCACAGTCAAACTGATCATAGAGAAATAGTACTATACAGAAATATCTGCTTATTACATTTGATTACTACATAGTTATTTATGTGAACCAAACTATCATTGCATACTTGCAATATATCAAATACTCGATTACTTGATTGCAAGTTTCTGCTGCAACGCATATACAACACAATATGAATATTTTTCACAGTTGTGTATTTGTTAGAGACACTTCTGTGGAAAATTTCATTCACAATGTATCAGACTCTCATATATATTCAAAATCAGGACCATATAAACAATTGATCTAGCATACTTCCAAGTAAAGCATCAAGTATCAACCAGGAATGCTAAACTATAAAACACCAAGATTTTCAATTAATCAATCCCTCAGAACTATTTAAAATCAGGACCAAGATTAGTCTAGCATACTGCCAATGTATCTGCCACTCCGGACTCCAACAATTCATCACGACCAGCCTGATAAGCATTCCCTGATGAGAGCCTTTTCACCTCACTTTTCAAGTTGTTCAAATCGGATTTATATTCTCGCAGTTTGGCAAGCAGCATTCCCTTAACATTGGGCTGCAAATTTCTTGCCTCAAGGTCCATTTTCCGGATCTGGAAAGTGTCAAATTGACAGCATTTAGGTTGGGCAAAACATCAGAAAAGAAAACAACCAAAGAAACTGCGAAAAGTCCAAGATTATACCAAATTTTCTGCTTCTTCAATACCAGCTTTAATTTCAAAGATCTTTTGCTTCTTTTTTTCTGCAGAAAATAAGTTTATGTTCAACAGCTTTCTACAAAACATGACACATAAAATATCAGGCTGAAAAAAAAGAGGGAAAGAGGTAAAGAAAATATTGATGTACATGAATAATACTTTAAGCTAGATATCCTAATATAGTAATATGTTCTCCTAATCTTTTTGTAAGTTCTAAAACCTTTCATCCATCAATATTAAGTTTAAGCCAGGAGGCTGACTCTCTGGCTGTCATGGTTCCATGCTTATAATATATTTTCATTTGAGTTTTTTTGTATATAAATTGAATATAAGTACACTATCCATTCATCATAATTTATTTCCTCTAACGGAAATGGTTTTCTCTTTTATGAGAGTTTTTGTTCTTCATGGTTAAAAACCAAGTAGTTTTCAATTTGCAATTTGCTCCGCAGATTTGTAGGTAATATGGTTTCACATACGATATTTGTGACATTATTCATAAGCATGTTGATTAATAAGTTAATTTTGCAGTTCAAAAGAACTAAATATTCTAAAGTAATATGTTATGTTTCAGATATTTTAGTAACATCATTAAAGAGAGTGAGGCATAATTTTTCTAATTATAAAAATAAATCTTAGATGACACAGTCTATATCATATAAATTAATCATCATGCACACACACACACAAGTAGAAAATAAAATCTTAAGAGGCAGCCGGATGTTCTCTAGTTGATTTATTTGACTTAATAGCATCTCTTTACCCCGCGTCGGACAGTTGTTTTCAGGAAGGAGGCAAAAAAAAAAAGCATTCTGCTACCTTAAGTTTATGAGAGGCTAACCTAGAGACTTGACCCCCCCTATCACTTAGGTGCAAGGCAAACATCGAGGCATCACTTATCATTTAGTGTGGCTTATGCCTCATTGTATACTATTACTCATGTTCAAGAAACCAAATCCCGCTAATTTGACAGGTCAATATTACTAGTAAGTGCAAAGATGTGAATCGAGTTAATAATTGAGATATCATGTTATCATATATATGAGGAAAATACACCCTTTTTAGTACCATTTCACAACTTAGCAAATCAAGTAGGTATGCACTAGAATAAGATATTAGGTGACAGCAGCAAGTAGTTCAGTGGATAATACTATCAATAAACCAACAACTATTGCCAGAATATCCCATATATAGGAGAGGGTAAGCTAACAAAAATCAACTTCTAGTGTCATGTTCAAGTATGACAATCT
Source organism: Fagopyrum tataricum (assembly GCA_002319775.1). Taxonomy (NCBI): domain Eukaryota; kingdom Viridiplantae; phylum Streptophyta; class Magnoliopsida; order Caryophyllales; family Polygonaceae; genus Fagopyrum; species Fagopyrum tataricum. The sequence continues at coordinate 41,609,633 of CM008281.1, forward strand.
ACCTCTAACTAACATGACCTACTAATTTCATATTAACTAGCACAGAAGAACATTACAGCTTTACAGCCTTAACTCTGTAGAGACGGTAGAGTAGTTGAAACCAAGTTTACGCGCTCACCCAAGGTTACATTTAAGGCAGAAAACCTCTATTCCGACAGTATAACCACAAATGCAAATTCTAGACCCACACCTAATGTGGTTCGGGGATAAAAAGGCTGGCCCGATTTTTACGATGCAGGTTTCATGAACCAATTCACACAGAATCCTCAAGGATTTTAGCACAAATTGGGTGTTATAAAATTGTTTTAAATCACCACAATTTTGTGTCAAACCAAATTACTCAAACAAGAGAAAGACTCTCCATTCAATGGACAACTCCATTTTTCTTTCATTCAACCTAAAACTAAATAAGAATGAAAGCCTAAAAGCCCAATTGATAGAAATAACATTACTTGCGAAAATAAGAAAACTAATTCTGCTAAATGATATCCAAACATCCTTAGATGAGGGTAAACACCAAAAATATAAAATATTTAAGGTAAGATGGTACTATTATGTCAATTTAGGCTTGAATTTAACACTAAGGTTGGTTAAACTCCAAGCTCGTTTCTTGCTCTTAAAATTTCGTGAACCGCTCACTTAGACATTTTGGCTCAAACCACAACTGACATCACCGCCAAGAAAACAAAGAACCCGATAGGACCGTGAACACACCTCTTATGATCAGGAACACGTCAATGTTTCCGAGTAGAACCAAACGGCAAATGAGATAGGCTTATCAACTGGTTCTATAGACCATGGCAGAAAAACTCAACATCCAATAATATTAGATCCTTGACGATGTGAAATCCTCTAAACTAAGGTTGTGTTTGTTGCATATAAATATCAGAACATTTTTCATTATAAGTGCTTATTTTCTAGAGAAGTACTTTTAATGAAGGATAAGTACTTTTAAATTTTATTCTTTTCCATCATTACTTATAAATATTTTTAGTTTTAAACTACTATAATCACATATAAATACTTATTTGTAGTCTTTATTACTTAAAATAACTTATTTTAGATAAACCTGATACAAATAAATACTTATTAAAAGCAAGTAGCCCATACACAACCTAAAAGCAAATTTTTTTAAAAAAATATAACCAAATCAAACTAGAAAAAGGCTTAAACTATTAAATTCCACATACACCTACTGAAATATTTTTCATTTCTCTATATCTGAGACTCTAAACCAGTTAGCACCGCAATACCAACCATGGAACTTGAGGTTTGCTACTAAGAAATTCGTTATCCTTAGCTCATTCCAACCCCATGGAAAGAAAGAAGCTAAAATTCAAAGAAAACATTATGGCCGAACTGAAATTAACAGCAAACGGATTTATTTCAATTGTTCGTTTCTATGTTTACTAATTTTTACCTCCATCAAGAAGAGCAGCAGAACTGCACTTTTTGGAGAGATTGGCAGAAGTCTGACAATACTGGCGCTCGTAACCTTCGAACATCTCGCTCATTGTGCCCTAAATTTCTTCGAAACTCTTGACCTGTTCAAATTCAAAGATTGCAAACACAATAAACGAACAATTCCGTTGATAATCCATGTGAAGTGAAATTAAATAGGGAGGCTGAATTAACCTTGTTGAGAATTGGATAGCAAATGATTGATCGCCAGCGACAGATCAAAAGAACAGGATGCTGGTCAAATGTAGAAGGGGAAAGAGGGAAATGTGCTCCAGCGGTGCGTGGCCTCGTGGGTCGTGTGTTTTTGAACTAAAAGAAGAATTTAAGGTGAATTGGACTAGGAGCGCTGTGGACTGAGGTGAGGAATCATACTCGATCTGTCAAAAGTTTACCGGCTAAATTATGTAATAGATCCTAAACTTTGAACATTTTTATTACTAACCCTAGTTTAAGCTTAGTTTATTGTCCCTAAACTTTAAAATATTTTTCTTATTAGTCCTTAAAGTTTAAACTTCTCTTACTAAGTAACTAAACTAATGAATGTTTTGCGTTCATGGTCTTTCCGTCACTACAAATTGACATGACAAACAACATGTAAAAAGCCATTTAATGATTTGAAATTATTTATATTTCCTTTTTTTTATAAAATTAAAAAAAAACACACACACATTTATATTGATTAACATCAAGGTTTAAGAGGATAAAGAAGGAAGTACGGTTTAAGTTAATAATCTACTGCGATTGAAGGTTTGAAGTTAATCGTGAAATTTATGTTTTTTTTATGTTAATCGTGATAAATTTATAAGAAATTTGTAAATTTATTACGTTTAACATCAAATAAATAGCACTAGTCCACTAGAAGGGAAAAAAAATAAATAAATAAAAGTTTAATCATCAAATTTTGTGATTTTCAATCTTAATTAAGGGTCTAAATACTCACTAACAATTTTTATTTTAAGCCAATATGACTTTTTTAAAATTCGAATTAAAAAATTTACGATTTTTATAAGTCGCATATTTCATATTTGGTGATTTTCAATTTTAAAATTTTCACTTTTAAAATTATTTATTTTTAAGGTATAAATATTCACTAACAATTTCATTTTTTTTTAATTTTTAGTTGTTATTTTGCCATTAATGTGCTTTTAAGCTTATACTGATTCAAAATTATTTAGAAAATTTTGATATTATACAAACGAGACGGGACGGTTCTAACAAGATCAATAATTTAAGGTTGTACACGTCCCATATATTTATTGACGGGATTGCTATTTTTATGAAATTTCGTCGGGATTGAGACGAGATCTGGACTTGGATAAGATCGGAATTTGCAGGATTTATTTTCACCATTTTTATATGCATCGAAAATACTCGTGCACATCACGGGTCCCAAACCAGTTAACATCAAACATTCAATCACAATATATTATTAACTTAAACCTTCTTTTTATCCTCTTAAACCTTAATGTTGATCAATATAAAAAAAATTATTAAAAAAGAAAGAAATATAAATTAATGTCAAATCATTAAATGATTTTTAGATGTCATCTATCACGTCAATTTGGAGTAACGGAAGGGCCATGAGCGCAAAACATTCATTAGTTTAAGGACTTAGTAAGAGAAGTTTAAACTTAAAAGACTAGTAAAAAAAGCATTTCAAAGTCTAGGGACTTAGTAAATGAACTTTAAACTTTAGGAACTAGTAAGAAAAACGTTTCAAAGTTTAGGGACCGATGATCAATTCGACGTAATTTGAACTATACCTGATTTTTTAAAAAAATTGAATATTCGAGATCGATTCGACGTAAATCGTTTGAACTCATAATCAAAGAACATGAACCTAATTTCTTGACGTATTTTTGTGTTTCTTTTTCTCTTGATATTGTTCTTCGTGACGGTTAGTCCGTCTGTTGATCTTTTTCGGTCTTTCGACCCACTGGACGGCTAAGGCTGTTACATGAGACGAGCTACTCGGACTCGGCTCGCGTTCGGCTCGTTAAAAGCTCGTTTCGGGCTCGGCTCGTTCGGCTAAAATAGCACTATATGAGCATTATTTTAGACAAGCTTGAGCATGTCACTATCGGCTCGTATAACACAGCGTATCGTCTAGTGCTTCGAACTGCTTTCCCTTTAAAAAAAAAAAAAAGAAGAACATGAACCTAATTATATCAAGTTGAAATAGCCCGACGACACTCCAAAAGTCGAAAGCATCCGACCCAACCCATTTAAGGACTACTCTACAATAAAAAATGACTTGACCTGAACATGATATATAGAACTAGAATACTTTTATATGAAAACCCGAAGTATTCCAACTCAAATTAATTTGGGATAAAATCATATAAAAATTCAAAGTATCTTGAAATAATTTACAAAGAAAAATATAATGACACTAGTTTTATAAAAATTGATATCAGTTTGATTACAAAAATATTTGTAAGACATTGATATGTAATATACTTGTTTTATTGTTTGGTAAATTGTAGGTATAGTCGTATCTTATATTTTGAATTTATTCCAAGGTATGCCTTTTAAATTTAATTTGTTCTAGGGTCTAGAGAGTTAGACTGCATATCAATGATGTTGATAATGATGTATATATATTGCTTGAATGCATATTTATGAAAGTTATGGTAGGTTTGGATTGTTCTATGAAATCTTGATTTTTTTAACACCATTTTGATAGTGTAATATTCTTTGACTTTTAAAGCTATGAATTTATTATAAGGTATGCCTTCTAAATTCAATGTGTTCTAGAGTCTAGAGAGTCCGACTGCATTGATCTATGATATTGGTAATTATATATATTGCTTTAATGTTGATCTATGAAAGGTACGATAGTTTTGGATTGTTTTATGCAAAATGGGAGAGTCAAGTGTGAAATCTTTTCATAACTATATGTATTTCAAGGTGTTGATGGCAAAATGCAAGAGTCGAGTCATTCATGCCTAGAATATTCCGCTCAATATGTGGCAATAAAGCGGTATTGTCCATGTGACATTCAAGCATAAATATCTCGCACATAACATGATTAATTTACATTATGCCTTGGATATATCAATTGAGATCTACATATGTATGTAGGGATGACAATTTCACCGTACCTGACGGATATCCAGCCACCCGATCCAACGAAAAAGGGTGAAAACCCGATAATAGACGGGTGAAAGCAGGTGGTGGATGAAGCGGGTGGTGGATCGGGTAGGATGCGGGTGAAGGTTTCATCCACCCATCACCCGATCCATCATCCACTCATCCATCCGACACGTATCCACCCGCTTAAAAATATATTGTTTTAAAAAAAAATATTTGTAGTTTTTATATTATAAATATTTTACCTTTATTTCCTTATTATATAAACTATATTAAAGTAAACCATATATTTTCTTTCCTAATATATTTTGGTTGTTATTATTGGTTCGTTATAATTTGTTTATTTTAAATCTTGCTTGATTATAGTGTTCTACCTTTATATTATGTAAAATCTTATGTTAATTTTAGTTTAATTTAAGTATTATCTTGATACATTACCAAAAAAAAGTAGATACATTACCAAAAAAAAGTATTATCTTGATTTTCATTAAAACATTTGATTTTTTTACAAATTTATAAATAAGGTGTAGAACACCCGAAATCTCACCCGATCCACCCGCTTCATCCGGTGGATGCGGGTGGATTGGATGCGGGTGAGATCCTTAGCGGGTGATGGATCAGGTGGGTGGACAATTTTGGGTGATGGATCAGGTGGCGGTCAAGGTCATCCACCCGCCACCCGATCCATTGCCGTCCCTATATGTATGTTATGGTGATCTTGATCTTGAAACTCTTTATTAGTTGTTGATACCTTCTTCTTGTCGTGCTACTTTCGAAGTCCCTGATATTGAATCACACAACACCCAAATTCTCCCTCTCCCTTACTACTATTGTTGTTACGAGTTTTCTATGTCGGTCGATTGACTAGTAGCCTACCAGTCTATTAACCGGTTTGTGTGTCTCTTCCTAGTTGTTTCCATTTCATATTTAGTTATTTGTTTGTGTCTAGTGTCCAAGATCGGTCGACTAGTGACAATCGATCAACTAACCCTTTATTTTTATTAATTTGTTTATGTTTCTTTTATTTGTTTAGTTGTTTCATAATTAATTTCTCAAATCAAAACATCACCTTCACTAATTTCAATCATAACCCCCTTGCTATAATCGAGTCTTATAAATTTTTTAAGTATTTGCAAGATTTAAGGTTCATGCTTCAGCCCTCGTCATATTGACGTCGTTGTCGAGGAAGGTTTTCATTTTGTTTGACATATTAATTTTTAAATCTTGAGGTTGGAGTGGTTGAGGAGTAGTTTATCGTTTCTTATGTCACCTACAAGATGATCGGCTTATGATATAGTATGTTTTGTGTATGGGGTCTAAAGTATTATCTCTTGAAGAAAAGTATGGGTTTCCCTTAGAGAGGTGACCGGTTTATGATATAATGTGTGTTTTGTCTATGGGGTCCATAGTATTATCTCTCGAAGAGAAGTATGGGTTTCCCTTATAGAGTGGTTCAACGGTTGTCCTATGCCATGGCTTGTCCTAGGTGACTTTAACAATGTCATGTATCTAGATGAACGGGTCAGTAGTGAACCCATACGCATGTACGAGTGTAAGGATATGTTGGAAGTTTGCCATGAACTTGTTCTCTCCAACGTTTCGTTCACGAGTGATAATAAATTCTCTTAGAAAAATGAAATCATTTAGAGTAGGATCAACAAATTCCAATCCTAGTTGTTCTCTCCGACGTTTCGTTCACGAGTGGTTCAATAGTTGTCCTCTCTGACTCTTATGTTTCTCAAATTTGAATATGTCTAACTAATGCTTCTCTATTATGGAGTTTAGGGTACCAACTTAACTTTTGTGGTTAATGATTGAAATTAATTGTTTAGATACCATTTCTATTTCTTGTAATTATTGATTTTTCCATAAAGTCTAATAGACCGAAATTTAGATTGTATCCCTCTTAAATATTAATCGGACAACTAGGATAGAATTTGAGGTTAAATTGTGATAATCACTTTTCTAAATATCTTTCATGGAACAAAATATTAACAATATATATATATATATAAGTTAATTGGGTAGACAACGATCGTGAATAAATTTAGGGCCCGTTTGTTTTGAATTTCTTAAACGGAAACGGAATGGAAACGTATTTAGTCCATACGTATATCCATGTTCATGAAGTTTTTGGGAATCATTCCTTGTGATTTAAAGTAATTGTAGTAGAAATTGATTAGTTTTGATACCCTATAGGGTAATAAAATGAGGGAGAATAAGTGCATTTTGCATAAAATCACATGGAATGATTTCATGAATAAGGCACCAATATGGACTGGATTCATTTTCATTCCGTTTTTGATTCCGGAGTTACAACCAAACGGGGGTTAATATATCGATCAATAAATTTAATATAATGTCTTTTTTTATGCTAAATCCCTACCACTAAGCACGTAGAAAATCTGACAAACGGAACTTGATTGTCGGTCACTGTAAGTTTGTGATGCACTGTAGTCTCCGCGCGCTCACTTCCCAGTCACTTGCATATAATTGCTCCATTTCTCTTTCTCTTATTTCTGTTCGATACAGCACCTGTCTTGTTGGCTTGCGTCCCTCCTTCCTTCACCCCTCTTCTCTCTCCCTCGTTCATTCGCGGAGATCGAAGATTAGAAATCACCGATGCTCTTGGAGAATTATTCACAAAAAGTAATTCTATTCATCTTACTGATTTTGCTAATGAATCTCATTTATTAACTATGATATGCAAACGAAAAGTGCGGTTCTCTGATTGCGCAAAAAAGTGACATAAGTACAAGTTTTCTTCTTTAATTTTGCATCACCGAATGCCATACTAGTGAAATGATGCTTTGCTTTGGTCTGGTTCGTATGATCGAAGAATGAAGTCCTGGAATTTGGACTAAAATGAGGGGAATCATCTATTGCGATAGTGCAATTTGAAGTTGGTGTACAGTTTGATGATATATGTCGATATTGATCTTTACAGTCTTCTTTTTCTATTAATTTGTTGTGTGGAGTAATTTCTTGTGTTTCATCAATGCAGAGCTGGTTCTATGGAAGGCTATTTTGGGAATAACAACAATTTTGATCACGCTGTTCCGCCGCTCAACCTCTCAAATGACAACATTTCGCCGTTCGCTTCTCCTAGGGATTATGATCCACTCGCTAGGGTTCGTCGCTATGATGAATCGATGATGATGATGATGAGGTACTTGCTCTCCGCGTCATCACCGTCCGATGAGACTCCCAGGAACCGTCCAATGGGGGATATCAGTAATCAGCTCCGTCGCATGAGCAGCGGAGGATCATCGAGCGCAAGAGGATCACCATTGTCTCCTCTGGATAATCTTGCGATTTTCCCATTGAAGAGGTCAGAGTTGCCTCCAAGTGCGGTGAAGATTGAGGAGGATGTGCTTGTGATGGACGCACTTCCTGTGCGGTCTGTGGTGCGTTCTGGTGGTGGTAGTAGAAGTAGAAGGATGAGATCCCCGTTGTCTTTGTCTTCGAATTCAGGCTCACTGCAGTCCTCATCTTCCGTGACAAGCTATAGTGGTTTGCATAAGAGGGAGATATGCCCGTCGTGGGAGGAACTAGGCACTTGTCGACATGGCACCAATTGTGTGGTTAGTGTTTCTTGCTATTGTTGTCTCATTTTGTCAACACATTCATTATGCTATAGAAAGAGTGATTTCACAAATTTAGACGTTTGAGCGTTGCTGGGAAAACTGTAGCTAAATTTTAGCAGATCACGCCAAGCTGGACTTATATCACTGCATATAGGAGAACTGAACAAGGAATACACAATTGTCACCATGTCTGCAATGAGATGAAATATGCAACAATCTTGAAGCTTTATAGGAGCTGCAGAATTTGGATGACTGTCAAGATATATACCATACATTAAAGTTAGGTCCTTAGTTATCATGCTTAGAATGACCTGTGCAAATCATTCTTGAATTCTCTTGTGATAAGTCAACTCAAACAATAGGGCTCTTTCTGTTTTTTCTATACTGGGTTATAGTAGATAGAATTTGTCTCACTATTCAGATTTGCATGTATTTTAGCTGTACAGTTTTTATAATAATTTGGGAAAGCAGAATGTTATTACTCCACCGGGAATATGACCTCTGTGATCTTTTTCTCTTCCTTCTACTCCAAGTGGAGAATCATATTCATTGATTTACACAAGACATTGCATTGATGTGAATGTTTTAGTGATTACTTGTTCTGATGGGCTCTACTCAACACTAGTCCATGATCATCAATTTCAATTGATTTACACAAGATATTGCATTGATGAGAACTCTCCCTAATCACTCATGTGGAGTTCGTTTTTTGTGACAAACATTTCAGTAACTTCTATTTAATTTTACTACTCACAAAGCTGGAGCTTTTTGTTCTATTTTTGCAGTCACTGCATTTCGGTAGTTCTCTCATTTCTTCTTTTGCCTTGACAATACATTACATTGACGTGAAAGTTACTAAGCTCTTACATTAGTTTTCAAAATTTAAGCTTGTCAAAGTTGTTGGTTATGCATGACAATGACATGACTTGGAGATGACTTGGGAATTGGACCAGAACTGCTAGAGGTTGTAGTAGGTACTGACATATTATAGTAAACATTCCCAGGACCCGTTGGTGCATTTCTGAGCATGTCCTTCATAAACCCGGAAACTTCCTAGATATGAATGAAACCTTTCCCGTATTGGAAGGAAGGAAGAAAAATAAATTTTTTCTTCCTTCCTTCCACTTAGCTTTCTCAATTTATTATTTCGTTATAAACCCGGAAACTTCCTAAATATGCCATGGCTATGGTTTCCTAACATTTTATTTATTATTTCGTTATAAATTTTTATACTGTACTTTTTATTTTTATGTTAAAATTGATTTTCTGGTTTATTGGGTTACACTTAGCTTTCTCAATTTCGTGGATTGACCCTACAACAAGGTTTTAGTATTTATGGTTCTAGGGTTTGGATTTTGCTTTTAGAGTGCATGACGGTTGAGGGTTTTGTGGGTTGATTATATAAAATTTATTCTGCAACATATACTAAAGAATAACACACTTTATATAATGTGTCATTCTCTTTAGTAATTAGTTTCTTAGTCTTGTTCTCCTTGTAATTAGTTGTCTTGCTCTCTATCTCTTCCTCTCTGGCTTCCTTGTTCTGTCTCTCCATCCCTTCTGTTTTCTTTCATAATTAAACAGACCTCAGATTAATGGTTGAGTGAGCAGAAGTTGTTTCTATATTACGGTATAGACTTTTAGTAGTTTGGTTCAGGATTCTTTTGTTCAGATTTGCTTATGTTTGGTCAACATTTTTCTTGGGCCGTTTTTAGGGATTGCGGACCTTTTGTGTTTAATATTTTCAAGACTTCAATATTGATTTTTGTTGATTCATAATAGCTTTTATGCATTATATTTGAGAAATAAAAAATACTTTTTTGTTCTGGTCGGAATAGAAATAGCATATACAGTCTAGGAGACAGAATATTATGATTCAACATTTGTTCTTCCTGATGTATATCACGAAATCTTCTTTTACCATTGGTTAGGATTTGAAGTTGGATACACTAGTTTTTAGGATGAATGTACCATATTCACTTTGATTTCCTTAATACGGTTCTGGGTCTTGGATTTGAGAAAAGCAAGTCAAAGTAATTGTTGACAATATAGCTCTTAACATTTATCTTCATTATGAAGCCTTATAGTGTTTTAGGCTAATGTGTAAGTTGACTACAATGTTTAAAATGTAAATATAAAGGTCATAAACGAATGCACTCATAGCAGAAGTGAATGGTTAATTGCTCAAATGTTTGTTTATGTGTCCTATAAAGGATATCTCCCCATTATTTTCTTATAGTAATATCATTGCTCATAGTTTTTCACTTTCTCGGTATCATGGAAATTCAGATACAGAGAAATGACTGTGATAAGAGGATCTCAAGAACAAAAAATCAGTAATTCTAATGTATCTTTTCTTTCAAAAATATCTTGTCCTTGAGAATTTACTCTTTTTGGAGCTATCCTGAACCTTTGATTGATTAGCTTGCTAGTATAGTTTCCCATTATCATGAGAAGTCTCAACACTAGATCAATCATCATATGGGATTTGTGTGATTTCCCACAAATAGAGTGATTTGGCCATGAAGGATTATATGAATTGACAGATATCTGTTCTTATCAGACTATAATGATTTGCATGTAATGGCTTCCATCCTCTATAATTATTCTCTTCCATCCCGTCTCAGTTTGCACATGGTAAAGAAGAGATAGATCCTCGTTTCGTGACCGGAATAAAACCTGAGGTAGGTATTGTTGGACCACTTTTATAATCATGAGAAACAAAATAAAACCCTCAAGTTATCATTGAATTTAGTGATTTCTTCTTCTTCTTTGTCAACAGATAAACATGTGCAAGTCACCTTCAAATGCTACAATCATGTATGGCCAGAAGAACTCCCCTTTAGATAAGGGCAAGATGAAAACAGATCTGAAAGAAAAGAGAACCTCGAGGCTATCTAGAGAAGGGACAGTCAGGCCTTGTTCAGTGAAAGAGCGGGATTGGTCACCTCTGGATGATTTGAGTGAACTGGCACTACCTTACCCAGCTGAGTATCCTCCCTCAGCTGAAGCTGTGAATGAATACATAGACAAGATTCTGTATGGAAGCCGTCCATCTGAGAAAAAGCGGCTCCCTGTGTTTGAAGAAATATGCCCCTCAAGTACATAAATGGTACATATATGGACAGACTTCAGACTTGGTAGCTAAGTGTAAATAATTGGGCTATTTTGGGTCTAAAATTCTTCATGCCTATTCATGAGATTCGGCGGTGGCAGCCTCTGCATACAACAATAGGCAATAGCAATACTTTGATTGAGGAGGCTGAAGCTATCTCAGTTTCCCATCTTTGAAGCAGGTAAGCAACCTTTCCTTTTACTATTTTCTTTGATGGGTCTTTGCATAACTGAACCCCCGAGTTTTTGCTATATTGCGTTACTTTTGAGTAATCTCATCCTCTACGTTAATTGGTGCTTCCTGCTAACTATATAACACGTGCATGCTCCTAATGGGGGGCAACATGCCTCAACTTGGAGACTGGAGAGTCTATTTCGCAGACCGTGGCACTCAAACGACAGACCTAATCATGGACATATATGACTCCGGCCTGCATTGAAAAAATTAAAAAAATATGTTTAGGGGAAAATAAAACCTATCTACTCATCCATTCATTTTCAATTCTTATACATAAAATAGTTTATAGCACGCATTTTGTGCGAATTTGTTGATAAAATATGTTATCGTATGTTATGTCAAATAGTATGTTCATGTTTAGCTAATGGCATATAAAATCAAATGATTTTATTAGTGCTAAATAGATCAATTGACACATTTTTTGATAAAGACAAAATAGTCACGAATAGGGTGGTTAACTCATTATACAACACACCAGCAACAAAAATTATTTCTGGGTCGAGGAACATACTAAAGTTTCTGGGAATAGGAGCCGTGTTTGAATACGTGTTATGTTGGTGATTTAAAAAAGTTAATTAAATATAAAATTGTGTTTTAAAAACAGGGTTATTTGTTAGTGTAATCCACATGAGATATCTGTGTGGTTTTTTTTTAATATCATAAACAGTGATTTTAAATTGCGGTTTTACTTTTTATTTTTCACAAATCGTTTCCTCTTTTGGATGAGCCGAAAATGAACTTGCAATATTTACTAAATTATGTTTGAAAATGGCACGGATTGAATTTGTTAGACTGTAGTTTTAAACTGCGGCTCATTTATCACCCTCCGTCAATGGCCACTATTACAACAACTATGTAGTTTTTTGAACAAACTCAATGCATAGAGACTCTTCCTTCTCCTCCTCCGCAATAGAGGTTATAATTTAGTTCTCTCTCCCTCTTCCATACAACAATTACATGGAAAAGAAGAACTATTTCTCCATAGCTATCAGTACAGCCGGAAAAGACCTTAGTTGAGCGGATCAATACCTCTTTTCCAATTCCGGCAAATCACTATCCCTCGCTTGTGCTCACTTTGCCGCCTTCGTCACATTGTCTAATCTCGACTCTTGTTTGGTATTGTTTGTCACCGATTCACTTGCCTTCTCCAACACTACAATGTTGGCCTCACTGGTGGTCGGATGATCAACCACATATACGGTTGCCCCATTCTTGCTGTTGGTAGAAAAAACTCGATTACAATGCTCTTTCTCCCTTCTCCCCCCTCTGTTAATTTATTTACTTTTACGTATTGTTTGTCTTCAATTGTCGATTGTTTTTTCTAGAAGTGATGTAATCCTTAGAACATTTTTAGAAATTAGATCGAAGTTTGTCTTAGAAGCATGATTTGCTCATAAATCAATGAAAACTTGCAAAAGGTAAAATTGTGGTTTGAAACCACGGTTTACGTGATAAAAAAAAAGGCTAAATCGTGGTTTTAAGCCACATTTTATATAACGAAAATAATTTTCACACAATTATTTGTGAATTACATCACCAAAAAACCAAGAACCATGATTTCAAAATACGATTTCGTATTTAATAAAAATTTTAAGTCGCCAACATAAGCCACGTTTTGAAACGACTAGTTAAAAGTTAGAGTTTGAACTATGACTTGTCCGTAACTTGACATTACTTCATACGGGGTGTGTGTTAAGATCTAAAACAAAAATGTTTTAATAAATTATTTGAAGTAGATTACTTAAAATTGTTAAGATTTCAAGATTTTTATCGGCAGAAGTAATTATCACAACAAAAAATTATAATCAACTTCTGCGCACTATATTAAATGAATTTATCCGTAATATTTGATGATTGACAAAGTTTTAGAGCATAATTATAATGTTGGATCAATAATTAGTTGAGCTATAAAATTTTACTATTTTAAATGAATTTATCCGTAATGAACATTTGATGATTGACAAAAATTTATAGCATAATTATAATGTTGGATCAATAATTAGTTGAGCTATAAAATTTTACCGAAATTACTCATTCTAGATGAATTAAATGAGAGATTGCACCTTTGACATGTCTTGCATGTATCTTTGATACATTGTTAATTATGACTTGTGAGATACCATCGTCCAATATGTTACTTACTCAGCTTCATGTTTTTAACGGCCACCAATAAAGTATTTTTTTAGACTGTCTCAGGGAAATTGCACTATATAGGGTCCGTTTGGGAGACTTAAAATTGTAGATGAAGTTAGATGATGGTAGATAAAAAAAATAAAAATTCTGAAAATAGGTGTTTAGAAACCACACGTTTAGGAGTTGATGGTAAATAAAATTATACAAAGGATGCCGAACAATTGAAAAATTCATTATCTATCAAATGTTAGATTAAGGAGACGAAGACCCTTCAAAATTCATTTTTTTCCAATATTACCCTAGAAATCGATTGTTCTTTACTTTTTGTTTAGGTTTTTATCGTTCTTTTATTTTACTTTCAGTGAATAATTTCTAGAAGCCCCTAATTAAGTTTATATTTGTGAATAAAAAAGAAAAATTATTTATATTGCTCACTAATAATTATGATTAATATTAGTGATTTTCATTTTTATTATATTTTTGTAACGATAACTATAAAGCAACATAATTATTAGAAAATTAAACTCGAAACAAACAAATAAAATAAAATAACTTATAAATGAAAGGATGAGTTACTTAAGTATGCTTTTTTTGCCTAATATAGCGTCAAGTAGGTTAATTTGTTTATTACGTGACAAACTAAACCCCTCTTATTTATTTTTAAAGATTAATTGAAATGGCTAATTGGTAATTTTAATTTACGACAGACCCTGTCATCCTTATACCAACTATGACTAATTGAACTTGTGTATTCTTTTTTTTTTGTGTGTAAAGTTATACTTAAAACGAATATTAATAAACAATGTTAAATGTTAATGCACAATGTTAACACACACTTCCTTCGTTTACACAAGTCCAATCGAGTTACACAAACCTAAGCCCAATAAAGTTACGCAAGCCCTTATCCGGCCTGGAAAAAGCAGCGAACTCTAGAAACTAGGGCTTTGTTCAACTTTGGACACGAACACTATTCCGTGCTCAGCGGAAGCCTTAGAGGTTGAACGTCGACTTATTGCCGTTCAATCTAAGACATCGCGGATACCTAGAAGCGAACTCACTTTTTCTTGTATCGTCGGAACGGTTCTACTATGCCTGCGGTGACCAGCCCACGTGAGGCACTTTGGGCACTGGTTGTTCGATCTGATCCTTGAGACGAAGAGCATAATGAAAACTTCTATTTTGTTTAAAAAAACATCTACGAGACTGACCGCATTGAGTTACACAAGCCTTAGGTCTGTCAAGGTCCATCGAATTACACAAGCCCAAGGTCTATCGAGTTACACAAGTGTGGGTCATTTCTCTAATTACAAACTTAGACCATATTTTGTAATTACTCAATTTTGTAATTATCCTTTCAAGGGCATATTTACAAATTTTTAAAAATATGGGTCATTATTAGAAAGTATAGGTTTCTTTTTATAATTAATACAAAATATGAGGAACCCTAAGACCGGGAGATCCAACACGGCGGCCGATTTGCCACCATCGCAAATCTCTCTTCTTCGGCCTTCTTCCGCCGCACGATTCCAGGGCCAAAACCATATTCCTAGATCTGGATGATACTATCCATTCGAGCCCTTCTCCGACCTTCTTCTGCTGCTGCGCCACTGTCTCCGGGTGTAATCGCCCCGCTCCCTACGCTGTTAGTCGATCGTTGTGCAAATTGTTGTCCGTTTAGGCTTCCGAATGACATCTGGTGGCCAACGGCGACGGTTTCTGGTGGAAAATCGAACATGGAGTTGATTCCTAGCATTGATGGCGACAATGGACGACGGTTGTTGGTGCATTCTTCCAGTTTTGAGCTAGATCTGGTTTTGGTTCAACAGGGCGGGAGAGGGAGCGGCTTGTGGCTCTAGATTTGGGTCAGGTTTGGCGGATTTGAGCGGCGGGTCGTCTTCTCCAGCGAAGCTCGAGGGCGGCAAGCTACATAACGGACTCGGCGGCGGGTGATACAAAGAAGACGAATAACGATTGCGGAATCAACTAGGGTTTCGGAATGTGCGGCTAGGATTTTCGGAATAGGCTAGGATTTTTTTTAACTAAATATGAATTGTATGTACAGGCCTTTTATTTTTGTTAAACACAAAAAGATAACTGTATTTAAATTGTTCAATTTTTTTTTTATTGTTACATAACTCTTGGAACATAACAAAAAAGGTTTTAAGGTAATTATAATATGTTGTTTATTTTGTTAAATTTATTGAAATTAATGATAAATGAAAGGGTGTCATTTTTTGTAAATTTAGGTTTACGGACCGTAATATCATGGTCCAGTCCAGTCCAAATGTGTGCAGTCCTACTTTTCATCAAGTAAGATCCAAAGATATCTTTTTGTGCAAGACTCATATTCTTGTTTCAGCTGCAAAGATAAAGCTCGAGCAAAACTAACTCATCACACGTCGTCGTATTAATGATAAGTCAAAGCTCATCCATTTCATGACCGCTCGGTGTAATGTGTTTAACCCACTCAATCATGTGTTTAGACTTTAGGGTGAAGAATATCGCTCAAGCTCAACAAAATATACAATTATCATTAACCATATGGACCGGTCTGGTCCGGGACCATAACTGTAAAATTTTAGTCCGGTCCAGTCCATGATATTACTGTCCGGTCCGGTCCATGATATTACCGTCCGGTCCGGGACCGTAATGCTCCGGACCAAATCCGGTTCGGTCTGGTCCAAACCCGGACTGGACCGTGGGTCCTGTCCATGGAGCGTTTCATACAAAAATGAAACTGTCCGGTTCGGACCGTTTGAACAACCCTAATGACAAGTAAGTTTCGGTAGGGGTAATTTTTTTATAAGGGTTGAAACGTGAACCTTAGATTTCGCAAATACTTGCAGGACCCGATTGCAGTAATAGATTCAATATCGAACTTAGGAAAATCAATGAAATGATTTGACATATTAATAATGAAACCAATGAATAATAAAACGAGGACAAAAAAAGAAATAAAAAAAACATGAAGTCAGTCGGCCTATTGTAGTAGACTAGTAGTAGGATTTTCCATCTGTTTGACTATGTTAGTACATATTAGGTACTTCTGTAGTGGAACTGGAAATCACTTCAGCAGTCCTGAAATATAAACTCAAACACACTTAGTAATTTTACATTAGGTTTGTCATATTTAAAACTTAGGGGTAATTAAGTACCATGAACATGTCATTGACTTCCCAAAGTAAGTGGTATGAGTATTAGGACATGAGAGATAGCCATCAACAAAGACATACAGCTTTAAGCATACGCTTTATGGGGAGAGAGATGTTTTCTTTGACGAGGTCATTTGGTTGTAGTGGCGTTGAGGAGCTTGGTCCTGCGTTTGGGAACCAACAGATTCATTCGTCAATTTTGAGAAGAAAAAAAAAAAAAGGTGGGCACTGGTCCCAAGAGCTCTAATGCCATAGTAATAGTAATGCTGAGCAAGAAGATGAAATGTTTTCATATACTAGGATGGTGGCAAGGCTATAATCTTACGAGAGGATGGTTAGGTTAGGGGATATTGTCCTATCACATTCTATCCTCCTGTTTTCATTCAGAACCACATGCCTATTTATAAATTGACACAAATGGATAACAAAGCATTTCTAGCCAATGGATGTAATTTCTCCAAATATAATCAATTCATAGACGAAGCAATTCACATTATCAATCAGTTTATACAAGGGGGGGTTATAATCAAATGAATCAAATAATTCTACAAGTGAAAACCCGATAGAAATAAGTTAGCTTTTTGGGGATACAAGATGTTTCTTACGTACCTGTTGAATGTATTCGATTGCTACAATTCTCTATGTATATATGCTCTTTTTGCATTCTTTGGGTCAAATTTGATTACCGTGTTCATGTCCCAGCAGTTTCACTTGTGAATCAGACCCTTATCGGCCGCCAACACTCTGTAGGTTGCATGTGGCCCTTCGGATGTATCACGGATAGATGCCCGCCAGCCCATTGCTTTTGCGATGGCATAAAGTTCTTCTATCATGGAGAGAGTGTCACGGATGTATACATGTCCACCCGGTCGAAGCATCCTGTCCATTTCAAGCATGATGCTAGAAACATTGCATCTGTACAGAAATAAAAGGCCCAAGTGAACACAAAATATTACATACCATAAAAGAACTATTTGGACAAGAAAGTACTTCCTCCATTCACAAATTATTGTCGGACTTTTGTTAAAGAATAATTGCCATTCTGGCTATTTTGGACTTTACTTTACACATTTACCCGGTTAATAATTAGTGTTTGGTTACTTGTGATTTTCAATAAAGCAAAAAATAAAGGAATTATTAGGGATATAATGCTATATTTCATAGCTTTCTTAATTAAATGTGCAAAATGCTAAAAAAAACAATTATTTGTGAACAGAGGGAGTATTATAGGAAGAAAAACCTTTTTCTTTCAACGGAAAAGAGGCCAGCTGCATGTAACAAATCATAAGTCCTTGGATATGTATCAAATGGCTCACACCTGTCAAATATCCATGTAAACGAAGCTACTGAGCAACTATATATAAATATATGATCACCAAACAACTAAATCACTTGTGTCGGTTACTGTCGCATGTATTTTGTGCAGATAATGGAGGAGAAATAACATCAAATATATAAATATATGGTATGTATACCAGTCATGCATAACTCCTATAAGCCCACGATCATATATAACAGGCAATGTATTAGGTCCGCTAACAGGAACAACGTTGAGAACCCATCCATCTACCTTCTGGTTGATTAGTGCAGCTGCAAATCTGCAGGACAAAACAGGAAGAGTGATGAATCAAACAAACTCTAAGTACAAGTATCTTGAAACTCAAACATGCACACGAGAGTGATAGATTCAAACCCTCCAAAGCCAGATCTCATGTCTAATATGTTTCTCAATCCCATTTTCTTCCAGTGCAAAGCACGGACATAACCTGCTATAATGTCATCCCAGTATTTATATTCAGCCTTGAAAATTTCCTTCCTAGATATATAGGCATCAAACTGTATACTCTGCAACCTATCGGGAGGATTCAGCAAGCGTGCAGGCCACGTGGAAACATTTGCTCCATATCCATTCTCAGGAAGACGGGTGATGCATGCCGTAAGATTCACATACCTACATAATCATTAACACAACAATTTTGTTAGGGAGGTCAAAGGAAGAAAAATGATTGTATGTCGGAGCGGTAATTTCCTATTGAACAGGAATTTGGCTCCTTGGTTAGTTGCCACCAATTCAGAAACAAATTTCAATTGCAGAAGGTTCATTATTAGCTATGTATTCAACTTAAACTATATGCCTTTGTATATTTCTCAGAGACTTATGAAGAATAAGTAGATGTCCAGAAACTTATTAGAATAATTACTATGAATAATTTGATGGAGATGTCCAACATAAGAAACTAAAAAGGAAGGGGGATATACCAAACTTTGTCAGGGTCATCATCTAGAGCACAAAGCGGAGGTTGAATTCCAGGCTGACGGCTCCTATAACAGCTATTATCCTTTGGCTTCTGCCATATTGCAATATATCCTTCCTTTTTCACTAGCTTCCAGCACAGCCGAGTGGTAAGGTTAACCATATCTGATCACAAACCATGAGGGAATTACACTTTTAAATAAGTAAAGCAAAAGCACCTCACCTAAGATTTCGTTGATGCATATATTAGAAGAAAAAAATCTGACAAAAATGCAAGATCAGATTTTTTTCCAGACTGCATTATAGGCATACTTAACACTTGTGGGCAATAATTATTGAAATTCACGAATCTTTTAACTCCCTAATTGGAAACTAAATAGTCTTTCACACCCATACTGATGCAAATAAATTGGAAACAAGCAGAAGCAAAAGGATGTGAGAAAACAAATGTATTTTGACAGAAGGTTCCCAAATATCCGTCTTGTGAGGAACAAATGTATATTTAGTTCACAAACTAAATATATAGAACAAACATAGTCTAGTTCACATCTTCTGGTGCTTCCAATAACAACATAGAAATGAAGCTAAGAGCTTAAGCAACTTGGGGTGACATACCTGTCCACTGTTCCTCCAAGATTGGTTCATGCTTATAAACAGGCTGTGCCGCCCAAACAAAGTAGCCCCCTGCCCTCAGCATCCTATTGATCTCAAGTAGCAGAATGCCATCTTTGCGGGAAAATAGGGAAAGTAATAGAAAAGAAAATTGATCAGTAAATGCATCCCATCTTTATCCTTCTATCTTGAGTTCGGTTTCTTTATTTTTTTTAATCAAATGCAATATATATCCTCAAGAGATTCTCAACTAAGAGAAAACTTGGACCACAAAGAAGTTTCTGTATCAAAATCTTACCATCACGCGTCCAGTTGATTCGGCATCTTGAACAATGGATCAGCTCGAAGGATTGGCTTGCAAATGGCAAACGGTGAGTGGCAAAGGCTGCCACCATGGCAGGCACACCACGCTCAAGGGCAAATTGAATCTGATTTTCATGTACATCCTTGGGTGCAACAGATAGAGTGATGACATCACGTGACATTAAATAAGCACCAAAACTTGCCACACCACAGCCAACATCCAACACAACATGGGTATGCCGACCAAACGCAATATCAGGTATCATCTAACAGGGGTACATTAAGAATAAGGTCACGAGACAATAAAAGCCAGAACTTTTCAACCAAAGTTATAAGCACCTGTGAAATCTGATCCAAGTATGGATTTGCACCATGAATGAACTGTGTACCACCTCCTGGAAACTTGAACTTGTCCTTCAATTTCACAATCCAGTTTTGACCACCTTTATCTTGAACTAGACGAGTATGCGGAATATTATCAAACCATACCTGGGAATTACATACTTACTAGATAAGCCTACATTTCGTAATTCTAGGGGAAATGAAGTTGGATAATAACTAAATATATTTTATATATAAACGGCACAGAAGTTGAAGGAAAGTGACGAACCTCGTCTCGGCTTCTCGGCCAGGGGATACGAGTCTTGTACTTCTTAGGAGCTGGAACCAAGCAGTCCAAACCCTTCCCTTTCACGGGGCAATGCCGCTCGAACCTCTCCCCTTTCTCGGTCGAAATCAGCTTCGTTATCGCCTCCGTGTTATCCATACAAGGTATGTACTCGCTCATGCTCACCGGACACATCTGGAATCTCTTAACCCTAACAGCACCATCTACCGCACTCTCCTTGGTACTGTCCTCAGTCTCGTTACTCAAATTCTCCTCCGCATCCCGATCGAACGTCCCAATCTCAAAATCGTCAGTCATCACCCCATTCTCGTCCACAATTCCAAACCTCTTCAAAGCTGGAGGGGGCGGAGGAGGAGAAAGTGAAGGAGGAGCGGTGGGGGGAGATTCAGTTGGATTGGCCGGGGAGGATGAGCTAAGGAGAAGGGAGGAAAGATTGAAGTGTCGGTGGAGATTGGGGGAGAGGGAGACTGAAGAGGACGAGAAGCCAGTGGGATTGAAGAAGATAAGCTGAGGGTAGGAGTCGGACCAGCGCAGGCCGACGTAGAAGAAGGCGACGGAGAGGAAGGCAAATGCGAAAACCTTCAAAAAGAGAGACGATTTGGTCATTAGCTCTCGTCCGCCATTGAAGACACCGTTCATGGCTCCTTTGCTCTGTCTCAGGGTAACCTGTGTTCTGCCGTGGCATTTGATCAAGCACCGAAGATGATAATTGATAAATAAAGCATATTTCCAACAAAACAACCTCCATTTTCAAATTATTCCAAATGCCCCTTTAATTTTTCCAAATTACACTAGACCCTCTGTTTCTGAATAGATCAATATAATCTAGGATCAAATCAATGGTCAATATTTATTTTGACCATTTTTATCAATGATACTAAAAAGATTAAATAAAATATTGTTTCTCTCATGCTACTATTTTTTCACGCTAGTTTTCTTCTTGAAAATCGTCAAAATGCTTCCACCGAAAGTCACCTTGTTGCCGGCTGCCCACTCTTACCTTGACGATAGAAGAAAGACGAGCAACTAACTATACACTAACTAATAAGGTCTAAAGTGTGAGTTTCACATCCCACAAATTGATTACAGTATTCGATCGTAATAAAGGGTCGGACTCAAACATGGGAGCATGAGCTTAATAACTCATGGAGTTAATTGTAAATTTGTAAGGGAGAGAAGACATAAATAACACACAATCAAGTTGATTGAACAGTGGATTATCAACTTGATTAAAACAAAATTCGAGAGGTCATGACAAACAAAAAAGAAGACACACATTTGAGTCGATCGGTAGTAGGGATCGACTCGATCAAGAAGGAAACACAAAACGAACAAGTAGCAATAAGGTTGAAGAAAAGAGGTTCTTATACCTTGTAGGCTATCAATATAAATCACAAGAAATGACTATCAATTGAATATCAATTATAAGGAAATTATTCCAAAGTCTAGAATAACCACAACATGCATAATAACAAATTTCATATCATAATTTAAACATATTAATTATCATGACAATCATGTTATCTAAATACATTCATACACAACTTTCGCATCTTGCAAACAACAATCTTTAAGCACTTAGAACCTAATAATCATTTATAAAATAAAATAAAAACTCTCACATCTTGTTATAAACAATAATATACTATGATAACGTATAGATAATGGACAATCATAAGACATATATAACCCATAAAGATAATAGATTCATAATGCAATTATGATAATTCAAATCCCGAAATAAGGGACTTATCCAGTCATAACTTACAAATATTATCTCTAGAATTGAATCGGGAAGATTGTCAGCTATCTAATGAGGCTTGAAGTGTGAACCTCAGGTCTTGTAAAGGTTCACACTTAAGACCACATCATATCGTTGCCAATCCAATCGAGAGAGTTATAAACATTCCCTTAAGTGGTCATGTGTATCATTTGTACTCCCCAATCGCCTAGAATGCTTACAAATACATAAACTAACCGATAGACCTTCAATACACTAAAAAAAGGAAATAGACCGATAAGATATGGTATTTAGCCAAAAGAGGTAAGGAATGAAATAGAATGATGATGAAAAATATGTTAAATAGAGTGTTATCAACCCATACTTGAGCCTGCCCTATCGTTGTAAAGTTATAGCTCGAAAGCTTACTTGTCATCACGTAAGGTCCGTTGATATCTCTCGATTGGATTCAAATACTTGTCTTAGATGCAACAAGATCAAGCACTCGAAGCCTCATCATCCTAACACAAATCATCGTATAAGGTATAAATAATCCTACAAGCGTTATGTCCACTCAAGGGAATGTGTATTACTCTCACTTGTGTTTAAGGGATATATATATCCCTTAATCTCCACTACGTAGCTTTTTTTGCAAGTACAGTTATGAATCAAGAGGTCTTTTATAGGAACTTGGTCAGGTAATGAGAAAGGTTGAGGGGTTTTTATTTGGTTATGTGGTGCAATAAGATCCGGGAAGTAAGACGTTTCGAATCTCATAATGAATTATCTTCTTGCAAGCCGGATTTCTTCACTCTTGCTCAATACACTTACTTTTCTTATTTCATCGCTTTGTACTTTGGCAAACTTCATTCCTTATTCTCTTTTTGATAGATGATCGGGTGTAAATGTACACTCAATAATCACACAAAACCGCAAGTGCATGGTCATTATCAATGTAGTAGTATGATATAGTCATCAAGGTCGAATTTCACAAGAACTATATATAGTTTAATTGGTAGTCAAGATCAAAACAATAAAGGCATGAAAAAGGTATAAAAGGGGGTGATCATGGATCAATAAAATTCAAGGGAGAAAGTAACCAAGTTCAACTGACAAATATGGGAATCAAATATACGAAGGAAAAAATAGTTTTAGGGGCTAATCCTCCCAAACCATCACTAGCTAGCATGTTCTAGTGTTTAAATTCAATCAATGAAGGGTAAATATCATGCTTGGTGAGTACATCTAAGCATCACAATCCTCTTTTGAAGGTCATAGGATAGCTTATATCAATTAAACTACGTAATGGTCATGACACGATTCAGTTGATCAAGTTTAAGTCACGATTATGATCATACTAAATAACATAAGCATCATATGGTATTGATATTTGCATACATTATCTAGCATAGTCATAACATGGATGAGTTATCACAAATAGAGTTCAACTCATCCTTGTATGCTTTTCAATTATATATGCATTGCGAGATTGTCCTGAGTCCATATGTATAAGCAATGATCTTGAACCCTTGAACGCAATTCAAAGGTTCAAGAACATTGAAATCTTGAAAAACAAAAGGTACCTGTACCCATGAACTGCGTTCTATGCCAACACCCATATGAAAGTGTCAAACACATTTTCCTGAAATGGCCATATACGTTGAGCAACATAATCAATGACGAAATGCGAAATTACCTTAACAACATAGACATATCAAGTGGGAAAGTATCTGAAATCATGCACCACTTACACATGAAATTCGATGATAAAACTATGGCTCAAACGGCTGCTACATGGTGGAATATTTGGCACATTAGAAACCACAACATCTTTTGCAACAAGAAAGTAGAGGTTGACATTAAACAAATAGTAGCTACCCAGATCAATGACTGGAATAACTCAAAAAGTAAAAACATGATAAAAGGAACAACGGTCCACCCAAAAAGAAAAACTAAAAGACTCCACTGGGCAAGACCTTTGGTGGGTAGCATAAAATTAAATTTTGACGGGTCCTAAAGGAGTAACAATCAATGTGCATTTGGATACATTCTAAGGGATCACAATGCTTCAATTATTGCAACTGAACATGGCCAGTGTGGAAATACCTCGGTACTTCATGCAGAAGCATTTGCTCTCAGAAAAGGCTTATTGAAAGCAAAGGATATGAAGATCAAGAACATTGAAATCGAAGGGGATAATCTCACGATTATTAACTCTGTTAAAAACACATGGAAACCCCCCTGGGAATTGGATCTTATTATATCAGACTATCAGACATCTCTATTATTCTTTCTGGTTTTACACAGGTACAAATACACCATGTTTTCAGGGAAGTCAATGGCGTTGCCGACAAGCTCGCAACATTAGGCCACGACAGCCCTGCAGCCGAAGAAGATGTTCCGCGTGAAGTCGAAGTCCTCATCCGCAAGGATGTCATAGGATGGTTTACCAACCGACGGTGACCATCCTAATTTCTTACCCATGTAGTCAAAAAAAAATGATCTTGAACCCTTGGAATCCAATTTCTTTTCTTTAGTTTGATTATCTTTTTATTTGCTTTCTTTTTATAAAAACTGCTCTTGATTAAAGGTGACATTCAATTGAGAGCAACCCAAAAATCCTCCAAAATCTTTGACTTCTTTCCCTTATCTTTTCCAACCCCCTGTCTTTATTTGAGAACTATTATATCCTTAATCATTGCTGCAAATTAATTCTCTCAATCTTTGTGTTCGACCCTATAATACTTGTCATACTTCGTACGATTTATACATTGTGGGTTTGTTGCTATTTAGGGGAATTATTTACAGGTTATAAATTTAAAACTATCCCTTCCTTGTATTACTATCCTATGAGTTTCTATCATTATTAATAGGGATTTATAGGGTTGTAAAACCAGCAAACAATCCTCTTCTCGAGGATAGAACTCGTCATTTTCCACATTAAGGGATCGAACAACCATGGAAGATCTCAAATGATTTGCTTTGTCCATGTAAAATCTCTTTAGTATTTTCTCCGTGTAATTAGATTGATGGATAAAGATTTCATCCCTGAAGTGCTCGATTTGTAGGCCAAGACAAAACCTTTTTTTGAGATCTTTCATCTCGAATTATTTCATTAAATACTTTGCATATTCTTCAATTTCGTTGGAAGCTCCGACGATATTCAAATCGTCAACATAAATTGCGATTATAGCAAATCCACTTTTGGATCTCTTAATGAAAACACATGTACATATAATGTTGTTCTTATATCCTTCTTTGAGAAGATATTCACTAAGACTACCACATTCGTCCTGATCTTTTAGTCAATACAAAGATCTTCTCAATTTTATGAAAACACATGAACATATAATGTTATCCTTATAAATATGCAGGCACGACATCCGTAAGGCCCATCTATAGATTTTCAAATACAGTCAAGCCGATTAGGAATGTAAATGTGGTTGCATCAATAATTGGAGAGTATGTTTCATCATAATCGATTCTTGGTATTTGAGAAAAACCTTGGGGTCCAAGTCTTGCCTTATATCTCAAAACTTTGTTTTTTCTCATTTCGTTTTCTTACGAAAATCCACTTATAGCCGACTTGTTTTACATCCTTTGGTGTATGAACTACATGCCCAAAAACTCACATTTTTTAAGTGATTATAATTCTGTCTAAATTTCCTCTTTTCATTAGTCAATCCTTTCTATGACGATATTCATCAACTATCTTTTCTCTCAATGTTGTCATCTTCGGTTGATATATCAATAGCCACTGAATAGGCAAATATATCATCGACAATGATATCATTTATATTCCACTATATCCATGTATCAACATAATTTATAGAGATTACATTACGATTCTTTCATCATCATAAGGGGTATCATCTTCATTTGGGATGTTCTCATCCTCATTTTTTGTCTTTCTCATGTTTCTCATTTGATTCAGTCACTATAACATCTCTTGCTATATCCTTTTGGTTCCATGTTTTTCTCGGTTTCAAGTCTTATGAATCAAGTGGTCTACTACGTTTTCGACGTGTCATAAATTCATTTTCAGTGGACACATTTGATTGTTCAATGGGTACATCAGTTCAGAGCATTTGTTACAAGTACATGTGACTTTACCACGTTCTTAATGTTTGTAATTGCATCTGATAATTGATTTGCAACACTTTGTAAGTGAATGATTCGTTGAACTTCTTGTTCACACATTTTTCTGCTTTAATCAAAGTGTGATAATAATGTTGCATCCCATGTAATTTCTTCCATGCTTGGGTCCGCTTCTTATTCTCTTTCCTTGTTGTGAATGTATTTTCATCAAAATGAAAATTAGAAAATCTTGTTGTAAACAAATCACTTGTTGTTGGTTCAAAATATCTAATTAATGATCGAGGAGATTCAAAACCAACATATATTCTCAATCTTCTTTGTAGACCCATCTTTGTACGTTGTGGTGGAGCAATAGGAACATAAACTACACATCCATATATTTTTAGATGTGATGTATTTGGCTCCTTACTAAACACTAATTATAGTGGGGATTGCTCATGGTTTGCACTTGGTCTTAAGCGGATCAAGGTTCCAATATGAAATATCGCATGTCCCTAAGGAGGTGGTGGTAATTTAGATTTCATCTATAATTGTCTAACAATTAATTGTATTCTCTTTATAAATTATTCAACAAGACCATTTTGTGTGTGATCATGAGCTATTGGGTGCTTCACATCAATCCCCATGTTTGGGATGTGAATTCCCTTGTATTGTCAAGTTGAATTTTCTTTATTGTATATCTAGAATTTGAGATCTCAATCGGATTGTTTGAGCAAGGATTTAGCAAATGCCGCATTTCTAGTCAATAATAGGCTTACATGTGACCATCGTGTAGATGCTTCAATTAACACCATAAAATATCGAAATGGGCCATACGGTGGAGAAATTGGTTCAATCCTTTGGATTATATGAGACATATATTCATCCGGTTGAGGCTAATGTAATTTCTAACAAAGGGTTGGATAATTGAGTTGAATTTACATTTTGGCATGACCGATTGGATCATCCAAAATCGATGATGATGCACAAAATTATAAAGTGCTCACTTGGACACCAACTAAAGAACATGAAGGTTTCACCGCCAAGTAATATTAATTGCATGGCTTGCTCACTTGAAAAACTTATATTCGACCTTCTAAAAGCAGAGTTATAAGTGAGACTCCTACATTTTTTGAAAGGATTGACATTTTTTTAAAGGATATGTTTCTTATCACATTCATGTGTTGTGATGCACAAATATTCTCTCTCATTTTAATTCATGGTTTTCTATGAAACTCATTTTGACACACATCCTTAAAACTCAATAAATTTCTTCGAGATTTACTCGAATATAATGCGTCATTTATTGCTATTTGTGTTCCTTTTGGGATGAAAAAAGGATCTTCCCGAGCCTTTGATGAGTCTAGCCACACCGTATATTGTATTCGCATTGCCATTAAAGGTTTTTGATTGTGTGAAATACTCTTTTAATTCCTTAAAATGGTATGTGTGATAGCACTGTCTACAAGACATTGTTCATTCTCATTGAGTCTTCCCTTAGAAGATTTCATGCCTTCTATATAAAGAAGACAATAGATAAGTCAAGCCATTGACAACAAAAACTTCATATATTACATTAGGATAAACATATTTTACATAGTCCTACAAGTTCTTAAGAGAAGAAATTACATTACATCATATTATACAATAAGGATAATGTCATAAGTTCTTAAAACAATGCTCCAGTCCAAGGTATAACATCGTCATTCTCAAGGTTGAGAACGTGAGAGACATCTAGGTTGGTCATGAGTAAACTACCAACACCTTTGTTTCCCACGAAGTTGGTTTCATTAGCCTTTTTTGTTTTTTTTTAGCTTGATAAGCATCCACCAAGTGTGGAGCTGTGCGGCATATTTTTGTCTAATGACCAACTACACCACATCTGTAAAACGCAATTCTTGACTTATAAGAGGGTTCCTTTTGACCCGTTTAGACCTTTTGCTTATCATTCCCCATGTTTCCATTGTTACCTCAACTATCATAGCGACCGTCATTATAATTTTTCCCACAACCACGACTGCGACCACAACGTCCACCATGACTACCGTGACCTCGGCCACGACTATTATAGTGGCATGACGGTTGCCCACATTCTTTGTATTCATCTTCGGATGTCTTATCAACGACATTGGTTTATAGAAGTGTTATTGATCCGGAGGGTCTGATGTTGTGGTTTGTCATTAAGAGCTAATTATTCTTTTTAGCCACTAACAATACTTTCAAAAGGTCCGAATACCTCTTGAATCCTCTTTCTCTGTATTGTTATTGTAACAACACATTTGTGGCATGCATAGTGGTAAATGTTTTTCTAACATTTATTTTTGGGGGATCATATGACCACGTAGTTTCAATTGGGAGGTGATCTTGTGAATAACACTATTAAAATCAGAGATGGACTTGAAATCCTAAAACCTTAAGGTGTTCCATT
Organism: Fagopyrum tataricum; assembly: GCA_002319775.1. Classification (NCBI taxonomy): domain Eukaryota; kingdom Viridiplantae; phylum Streptophyta; class Magnoliopsida; order Caryophyllales; family Polygonaceae; genus Fagopyrum; species Fagopyrum tataricum. The sequence goes on from CM008281.1 coordinate 41,638,433, forward strand.
CATACCAAGCTTGTGGGAGAAGGACTTTTGATATGCCATCGGATGGCGAGGCCATCCGTCTATCCGGCTAAGAGGACCCCGCAAGCAGCATGTCTAGCCATGGCATGAAGTTTGCCATTTTGAGTATTTTCCTTAGTTATTTCACTTTATTAATTATGTAATAAAAGAAGGAATATTCTTGTGGAATATTCCCTCTTGATCTTATCTTTTAGGTTTTGATCTTATCTTTTAGGTTTTTCCTTTTTGGGCTTTTTCGTTATGAACTTGTGTTGGCCCGTTAGCCCATAAGTAGGCAACACCCTCTATATAAGGATGTGTTGGCCTTCATTGTAAAGCATGTCTAATTTGAATCCAAGAATAGAGAAGAGAAATCATCCTCTTGGTTTAGGCATCACTCTTCTTCCACCTCCTCAAATATCTATCTTGGATCTAGTCTTTGATCCAATAACTCATACTCGAAGATCCTTTTGAAGGATCAACTATCCCGCTCCACCTCGTGGATGATCCGATCGATCTTGATCGGATCAACCGTACGCTTCCGCATCCGTTTCTAAAGCCCCATCAACCAAGTTCTATCGTTTGATCCGCCTCGAACGACCAAGAAGAAGTAGTTAAAGTTTCTCCTCGATCTAGATCCCCCCGTTTGTATCAACTTTATTTTGATGTTCATATCGTTCATTCAAGCTTTCCCACAACTCCTTAAGATCCTTCACAAATAAGTACTCAGTTTGAGACTTTCGTGGATGTGATGGCAAAGGAATACAATTGTATTTGCCTTCTCTTGTGGAGTGACATCATTGTTATCCACAATTGTTTTTCCAAGACCACTTGTCTCAAGATGAGTTAGTGCATCTACCTTCCATTCAAGATAATTTTGGCCAAATAAGTCAAGTATGTCTAATTTTCTCTTCGCAATGCTTGCCATTTGTTTACTACATAAAATTATAAATTATGTCAATATTAATCATGTATGATTTTATTAGTCACGAATTAATAATGTGGATGTCAATTCATTTCATAGGTGTAGATGATTTGTATCAAATATTAAAGAATGCATGTAGAGTGTTAATTGTAAGAGCCTTAGTCTTTGGGAGCTAGTTTAGCCTTAGCCGCCCCCGCGAGTCTGTGAAGCCGCCCCTGCGGCTCCTCTGTTGTTCCGCCCCTGCGGTTTCCGGCGGCTGCAACCGGCTTTGTTGACCCTTGACTTGTGCTTTACTCTTTTCCCTTCTTATTATTTCATTGGCTCGTGATCAAGGGTTCCTATTCCATTTCTTCAGCTTCCTACGTCCTTCTTGTTTCTCCCTTCTCCTCTTTGATCTTGTGTTTGGTTTCCTCTTGGTTTGGAAGAGGCTTTGTGTTGCCTTGTTGAGGTTGATGTTGTATGTTGTTGTTGAGCTTGGAAGCCAGCTGAGCTAGTGTGTGTTGGTCTTCCTGGTAGCCTAGGACCACAAGCGTGGTAAGTGATCTAGCTTCTCCTTCCTTTCTTTCTCTTTCTTGTTCTTCCTTCCTTAGCTTAGGATTAGATGTTTTGGATATAGTTTGATGTTGGAATGTGTATGTATATGTATGTGTGTGAATATGGAATGATGAAGACGTGATTTGATCACGAGAAGAGCCGAAGAGGAATCGCGGGGTCACATTCTGCACCGTCGCCGCCCCCGCGCCTGGAAGCCGCCGCCCCTGCGGAATCAGTGCCGCAGCGCTCGCGCCGTGCCTGCGTTGCCTGCAGCCTTTGTCACCGCGCCCGCGGCTGAGTCCTGCCGCGCCTGCGGGTTGCTTGCTCCGCCCCTGCGTCTCTTGTGTCACGCAGGTGCGTCTTGTCCCGGGTCTACCTAGAGTTAGGTAGATCCTTTCCTTTCCTAGTATGAGCAAGTTAGTAGCATGCTAGGTACGTGTATGAGGATAGATTGAGGATGATCATGTTATCGTTTATGCAGTTATCGCTTTGAGGTTTACGAGTTAGGTTACGATCCTTATGGATCCCTTGGGTCTAGGTGTGACCCCTATGATGGATATGAGTTTGATATATGTTGTTATGCCTTGTTTAGGCAGTGTTGATCTCCAGAGTTTGAGCTTTTTGGGTTTGAGACTTCGAGGTTGAGGTAAGTCCGTATGACTTACTTAGTTGCCATCCCTATATTGGATGTGTACATGAGTGGTGTGTGGTATATGCTTGATAGCATGCGTTATGGTTTATTACTGATCTATGGTATATTGCTTGCCCATTGTAGGGCCGTGATAACTTGCCCTTTCATCCCGCCGGGAGTCTAGGAGGTTCTCTGTAGGCAGGCCAGACCTGGTAAACGGTTCGGGCACTCTCCATTCCCTTAGGGTACACGGGAAGGTGTTCCAGGCACCATTCCAGCTGGCTATTGGACCCAGAGGCGAGGATTATATATTCCTCGTGTCACATATGTTTATATTGATATATATATTTTGTGTTGGACTTTATAAAGATAATGAACCGGGTAAATGTGTGATAGCATGTTGACGTGTTTAGTATTATTTGATGTGTGTTTAGTATTATTTGATGTGTGTTTGTGCTATGCATCTCTTATCTATGTGTATGGTTAGTTAACGGTTTTATACCGTGTTGTAGATCCTTTGCAGGTTAGGAGAACTGCAGAGTGATCCAGAGGGGTGATCTGCTGAGGGCTCCGTACACTAGGCCGTCCTCGTGGGATTGGGATCTTTTGATCTTGTATATATATTTGTTATGTTTTGATTGTACTCAACAGTACTCTGTATAAACTTTTGAGATTTATATATATCAGTTTCATGTTTTATTTTAATCTATTTGTGCCTTGTTGTAAGATTAGTGAAATTGTTGTCAGGCTAGGATCAGGATCCATTGTGAGATCCTAGCTCAGTAGCACTCCGAGTCCTACGCATTTGGGATGTTACAAAGTTGGTATCAGAGCCCAGGTTGACAACAATGGCACTAGTAATTTGCAATAAAGTTCGAATAGATAAATAAACAGAACCCGAAAAGGGGTCTGACTTTTCAAAAGGTTTTGGTTTTGAAATGAGTACAAAATGTTTTGGGATATCGTGTAGTTAGCCATCGCCCCTCTGAAGATCTCGACAGTATATATATAGATATTCTGTTGTGATTGATTTGATATATACATACGGCATATATATAGCCTTCTGAGTTAGGTTTACGTCCTCTGCAGATGGTTCAGACTAGAGCCTTACCTGCAGATGGACGAGGTAGGGATAGATCCCCTCTTCCTCCAATAGATGTAGGACAGAGTCAGATTCTGGCTGATGATCCATCTGCAGCGGAGGAGGTTCAGGAGGTTGCTGATGAGAGTGTCGTTCCTGAGACTGGGAACGGTATAGCTAGGAAGTATACACCACCGCGAGTCCAGTATGATGACTCGGGTTATGTCATTATGAGGGGACCAGATTTCCACGCATACATCAGACAAGTGGAGGAGGCTGCCAGAGCGGGTAGATATACCCCGGATCTGCCAGCACTTGGGGAATCGTTTGAAGGACTTCATAGAATTACTCAGGTGCCAGTTATACCGGCACGTGCTGCTGAGATTACTCAAGTTTCAGAGGAGCATAGAAGGTCTAGGAAGAGACAGAGAACTGGACAGATCAGTGGTGCTGATGGAGTTGTTGGTTCTGAACTAAATCGGAGACGTCCAAGTTACCCCGCAGCTGCACTGGTTGCAGCTACGGGTCGACGGTGTTTTAACTGTGATGATCCTGACCATCTACGACCAGCGTGCACGAAGCCGTTAGTAACTTATTCTACTTGTGGCAGGCGAGGTCACATAAAGATTTTTTGTAGATGGGGTGGAGTTTTATCTCAGCAGGATATTGGTGGAGTTGTTGGTTCAGGGCAAGGTCAGAGCCGCCAGAATCATCCCTCATCTGTACCAGTTACAGATAAGGGACCACAGTGTCACAACTGTGGTAGGTATGGACACATTCGATCAGAGTGTACGAGGCAAACAATGATGTGCTACACCTGTGGCAAACTAGGTCATAGGGCTGTTTTCTGCCGACAGGGCGGAGCTTCATTTCAGCAGGGTTCTTCTCCTGCCAATGTAGCGGGAGGTGGGCAGAGGCCACCTCAACAGCAGAAGACACAAGGACATCAGAGGGTCCCAAATTGCCCTACGATTCAAGGATCTGATCCTGGGCCGAGTAGAGGCAGAGGTCGTGGTGGGAGCACCACTGATACCAGAGGGCCACAGGGCCGAGTTTTTGAGCTGAGGAGTGCAAAGGAGCCAGCTGCACCGACTGCTAAAGGTACCATTCTGATTCATGGTTTACCTGTTAGAGTCTTGTTTGATACAGGTGCTACGCACTCTTTTATATCTGATGCATGTGTAGAGCGTTTGGATTTAGATATGATTGAGGGGATACCCTTTAGTATAGGGTTACCCGATGGTAGTAGGGTCAGAGGTACCCATGAGATTCGTGACTGTCCCATTTCTGTAGGGACCCGTGTGTTACTAGTTGACTTCTTTGTCATGCCATTAGAGCATGAAGAAGACATACTAGGCATGGATTGGATGGATAGACACTCTGCAGTCTTAGATGTAGGTAGGAGGACTGTTACCCTCTCTACCGAATTAGGTCATATAGAGGTTTTCCGAGGTTGGGACCTTGGAAAGACAGGCACAGTTATCAATGCGATACGGGCAGCTAGACTGATTGCACATGGTTGTGATGCCTTCTGGTGTTATGCCATGAAAGAGGGGGAGAGTCCAGCATTAGAGGACATCCCAGTTGTCTGTGATTTTGCAGATGTGTTTGCTGAGCCGTCCAGTTTGCCGCCTCAGAGGAGTGTGGACTTCAGTATTGAGTTAGAGCCTGGTACAAGACCGATCTCGAAGGCCCCATACCGGATGGCTCCTGTCGAGATGCTGGAGCTGAAGAAGCAACTTGAAGAGCTGGCTGAGAAGGGCTTCATTCGCCCTAGTGTATCTCCATGGGGAGCACCTATCCTCTTCGTATGGAAGAAGGACGGATCGCTGAGATTATGCATTGATTACAAAGAGCTGAACAAAGTGACCATCAAGAACAAGTATCCATTTCCGCGTATTGATGATTTGTTAGATCAGCTTCAGGGAGCGACAATGTTCTCCAGGATTGATATGCGTTTTGGGTATCACCAGTTGAGGGTGAGAGAGCAGGATGTGCACAAGACAGCATTCAGGACCAGATATGGACACTACGAGTTTGTAGTGATGCCATTTGGGCTTACGAATGCTCCAGCAGTCTTTATGGAGTTGATGAACAACATCTTCATCGACTTCCTGGATTAGTTTGTGGTGGTCTTTATAGACGATATTCTGGTGTACTCTCGCAATAGAGAGGAACATGCAGGACAACTGAGGACTGTATTGCAAGTTTTACGGGATAGAGAACTTTATGTTAAGTTCTCTAAGTGTGAGTTCTGGATGTCAGAGGTAGCATTCCTGGGTCATGTTGTATCAGCTGAAGGAATCAAGGTGGATCCAACGAAGATTGAGACAGTAGCAGCATGGACTACACCGACGAACGTCAAGGAAGTACGTAGCTTCCTTGGCCTAGCCGGTTATTACAGACGCTTTGTGGAGGGATTTTATGTGATTGCCCGTCCACTGACAAGTTTGCTGAGGAAGACTACCAGATTTGTGTGGTCTGATCAATGTATGCAGATTTTTGAGGAGCTGAAGAGACGTCTGACGTCTACTCCTATTTTGGCACAGCCAGAGGGTACTGAGGATTTTGTGGTTTACAGTGATGCATCCAAGCTAGGCTTGGGATGTGTTTTGATGCAGAGAGACAGGGTGATTGCATATGCGTCTCGACAGCTGAAGACGTATGAGGAGAACTACCCGACTCATGATCTGGAGTTGGCAGCAGTAGTTCATGCACTGAAGATCTGGAGACATTACATGTATGGTGCTACATGTCAGATCTTCACAGACCATAAGAGTCTGAAGTACATTTTCACACAGCGGGAATTGAATAACCTCCAGCGTAGGTGGCTCGAGCTGATCAAGGACTTTGATTTAGAGATCTTGTATCATCCAGGGAAGGCGAACGTTTTCGCCGACGCCTTGAGCAGGAAGACGCCTCGAGAGCAGGCGATTGCGAGGCTGACAGTTCATCATCAATTGCAGAGAGATTTGATCTGGTTAGAGTTGGACATCCAGTTTCCTGATGAGGATGCCCAGCTGCGTACATTAGAGGTTCTTCCTGATTTGTTGGGTGAGATACAACAGAAGCAGGAGACCTGCCCGACACTGTTGAGGATACGAGATAGGATGTCTCGGGACGAGGCACCACAATTCCTGCTAGGAGCATATGGAGTTTTGAGACGCCGTGGTCGCGTCTGTGTACCCGCTGATGCAGATCTGCGACAGAGGATTTCACAGGAGGCTCATTGTACACCTTACTCGGTACATCTAGGTACGAGTAAGATGTATCAGGATTTGAGACGTACATATTAGTGGGGAGGGCTGAAGCCCGATGTGGCCAGATTTGTGGCACAGTGTGTGACCTGCCATCAGGTCAAGATGGAGCATTGCAGACCTGGAGGTGAGCTCCATCCACTTCCTGTTCCACAGAGGAAGTGGGAAGACGTCACCATGGATTTTGTGACCGGGCTGAGATCGAGCCGGAGTTTTGATGCTATCTGGGTTATTGTGGACAGATTGACGAAGACGGCACGTTTCATTCCTATTAGGGAGACATGGCCAGTGAGCAGATTAGTTGAGGAGTACACTAGGCAGATAGTGAGACTCCATGGTGTACCGAGGACGATCGTCTCTGACAGAGATGGGCGATTTACCTCGAGATTCTGGCAGCAGATTCAGACTGCCCTAGGGACGAGTTTGCACTTCACGACTGCGTTCCATCCTCAGACAGATGGTCAGTCAGAGAGGACCATTCATACTCTGGAGGATATGTTGCGAGCTTGTGTGTTGGATTGGGGACAAGTGTGGACGGATCATCTCCCACTTGTTGAGTTCTCATACAACAACAGATGGCATGCATCTATTGGGATGGCTCCATATGAGGCACTGTATGGACATAGATGCCGTACCCTATTATGTTGGGATGAGTAGAGCAGTGTTAGTGGTTTGACACCTGATCAGATTCAGGATGATGTGGCTCGAGCAACACTGATTAGAGAGCGTATGCTGACTGCGCAGAGCCGTCAGAAGTCTTATGCTGATAGAAGGCGTAGACCTCTAGAGTTCAGAGTTGGAGCCCATGTGTGGCTAAGGGTGTCTCCGACACGAGGTGTTAGGCGTTTTGGCATTAAGGGGAAGTTGAGCCCCCAATATGTCGGATCGTTCGAGATTATGGATCGGGTTCGGAGTGCAGCATACAGATTGGCTTTGCCTCCAAGATTAGAGGGTGTTCACCCTGTATTTCATGTGTCTCAGCTGAGGGACTACATACCAGATCCGAGACACATTGTGAGTTATGATGATTTAATGGTTGAGCCGGACCACACTTTTGTTGAGCACCCTATTGCAGTCCTAGAACGAGGTATGAGACGCCTACGTTCGAAGGACATCCCTATGCTGAGGATACAGTGGTCGAGACGAGGACCTGATGAGGCTACATGGGAGACTGAGGATAGTATCCAGAGGAACTATCCCGAGTTCTATGCTGAGTTAGATGCACCAGTAGGATCACCGAGTAGATCTTAGTACTATCTTGGTGAGTGTTATGTGCTTATATGCTCACATGCTATGATGTGCTTATTTTCATACTAGTTTTGATGTGATATATGATCTTATTAGATCTTGTTGTGCTAGTATGATTATTGTTTATAGCTGGAGATGGCTCTTTCCTCCATGCTATTGTGATACGTTTAGGATTCAGCTGGAGATGGCTATTCCTCCATGCTATTTTGATGGACATAGTGTTGCTGGAGATGCTTTTCCTCCATGCCTTTTTGTTATGGTTTGGCTAGAGATGGTTTCCCTCTATGCCCTGGATAGTGTTTTGTTGCTGGAGTTGATGGTTTCCTCCATGCTTATGTTTGAGGTTATAGAGAGAGTTGTACCTCGGCTTGTGAGTCCGAGTGGTTTGAGGATTTTACAAGTTTTGGGACGAAACTTGTTTTTAGGGGGGTGAGGTGTAAGAGCCTTAGTCTTTGGGAGCTAGTTTAGCCTTAGCTACCCCCATGGGTCTGTGAGGCCGCCCCTGCGGCTCCTCTGTTGTTCCACCCCTCCGGTTTCCGGCGGCTGCAGCCGGCTTTGTTGACCCTTGACTTGTGCTTTACTCTTTTCCCTTCTTATTCTTTACTTGGCTCGTGATCAAGGGTTCCTATTCTTTTTCTTCAGCTTCCTACGTCCTTCTTGCTTCTCCCTTCTCCTCTTTGATCTTGTGTTTGGTTTCCTCTTGGTTTGGAAGAGGCTTTGTGTGGCCTTGTTGAGGTTGATGTTGTATGTTGTTGTTGTTGAGCTTGGAAGCCAGCTGAGCTAGTGTGTGTTGGTCTTCTTGGCAGCCTAGGACCACAAGTGTGGTAAGTGATCTTGCTTCTCCTTCCTTTCTTTCTTTCTTGTTCTTCCTTCCTTAGCTTGGGATTAGATGTTTTGGATATAGTTTGATGTTGGAATGTGTATGTATATGTATGTGTGTGAATATGGAATGATGAAGACGTGATTTGATCACGAGAAGAGCCGAAGAGGAATCGCGGGATCACATTCTGCATCGTCGCCGTCCCCGCGCCTGGAAGCCGTCGCCCCTGCGGAATCAGTGCCGCAGCGCCCGCGCCGTGCTTGCGTTGCCTACAGCCTTTGTCACCGCGCCCGCGGCTGAGTCCTGCCGCGCCTGCGGGTTGCTTGCTCCGCCCCTGCGTCTCTTGTGTCACGCAGGTGCGTCTTGTCCCGGGTCTACCTAGAGTTAGGTAGATCCTTTCCTTTCCTAGTATGAGCAAGTTAGTAGCATGCTAGGTACGTGTATGAGGATAGATTGAGGATGATCATGTTATCGTTTATGCAGTTATCGCTTTGAGGTTTACGAGTTAGGTTACGATCCTTATGGATCCCTTGGGTCTAGGTGTGACCCCTATGATGGATATGAGTTTGATATATGTTGTTATGCCTTGTTTAGGCAGTGTTGATCTCTAGAGTTGGAGCTTTTTTGGTTTGAGACTTCGAGATTGAGGTAAGTCCGTATGACTTACTTAGTTGCCATCCCTATATTGGATGTGTACATGAGTGGTGTGTGGTATATGCTTGATAGCATGCGTTATGGTTTATTACTGATCTATGGTATATTGCTTGCCCATTGTAAGGCCGTGATAACTTGCTCTTTCATCCCGCCGGGAGTCTGGGAGGTTCTTTGTAGGCAGGCCAGACTTGGTAAATGGTTCGGGCACTCTCCATTCCCTTAGGGTACACGGGGAGGTGTTCCAGGCACCATTCCAGCTGGCTATTGGACCCAGAGGCGAGGGTTATATATTCCTCGTGTCACATATGTTTATATTGATATATATATGAGTTGAGTGTTGGACTTTATAAAGATAATGAACCGGGTAAATGTGTGATAACATGTTGACGTGTTTAGTATTCTTTGATGTGTGTTTGTGCTCTGCATCTCTTATATATGTGTATGGTTAGCTAACGGTTTTATACCGTGTTGTAGATCCTTTGCAGGTTAGGAGAACTGCATAGTGATCCAGATGGGTGATCTGCTGAGGGCTCCGTATACTATGTCGTCCTCGTGGGATTGGGATCTTTTGATCTTGTATATATATTTGTTATGTTTTGATTGTACTCAGCAGTACTCTGTATAACCTTTTGTGATTTATATATATATATATATATATATATATATATATATATATATATATATATATATATATATATATATATATATCAGTTTCATGTTTTGTTTTAATCTATCTGTGTCTTGTTGTAAGATTAGTGAAATTGTTGTCAGACTAGTGTCAGGATCCACTATGAGATCCTAGCCCAGTAGCACTCCGAATTCTACGGATTTGGGGTGTTACATTAATAGGTGGCATATGTCAAAGCAATAATCAGAAAGGTAAAGACAAGTATTATATCGTGTGACACCCAAAAAAAATCTTACGGATAAATAAAAGTTACAATAGCAAATAATTAAAACCGGTTATTTTTTACCCTTTAATCTCCATCCATCCATTTTACTTTTTTCCACCATCTTTATCTTCTTCCTCTTTTACTCCACCTCCATATTCCATAAAAACAATTTTCATGTCCATGACAGATGATGATATTACTCATCGGCTTGTTGCTAATAATAATCGATTTTTAATTGAGCTTTTCATTTGTCTTGTTCTTATTTACATTATCATAATCACTATTTTGGTGGGTAATCTTCGTTCATACTCCAAGCGGCGAAAACAAGAAATTAAAAGTTGGGTTTTGTCAAAAGAGGTAAGCAAATCTCAATCTTTGTTTGTATCTTAGCATAAATCTAAAATCATGATGTTATTTCGACAAAAGCTATTTTATATCTCAAGAGTTTTTGATGTACAGATTTCCACATTTGGACAACGACAAAGCATACTCCTTAGATTAAGTTAGTTTCCAAAAACTTTTTGTTTCTAATGTAAAAGATTCCGTAAAGATCAACTACAAAACATGATCCCCAAGTAAAATATGTGTATTATTTTTATGTAATGAAAGACAAAGAAATGTTTACGACACATACTTTAGTATCAAAGCTCAGTTGAAACTTAGAACCTTCGTGCTGATAATGTGTTATAATTGATTACTTCGGTTTTCCGATTACTTAGACATTTGTAGAATGTGTTCGATCAAGAACACTTAGAAAGAAGCATGAAGAGAGGAAAGAACAAAAAGAGTAGATTTTTTTACTTGTTCTTTGTTCATCTTGTTATAATGAGAATGACCTCTATTTTTAGGCTAAGATTTGAAGAATTTCCCAATTAATTAAACTAGGATGTAAGAAGTTGAATTATTCACCTTGTACAATTTATTTATATATTTTACAAAAAGAGCCGTCATAATGCTGACATTGCGGCATCGCAAATTTTCTCTGATTAAATCTTTTTATTTAATTAATACTTAAATAAAAAATTAACTAAATCAATATTTAAGTTTTACATCAACAAATATTTTTGATATTTCCGATTCAAATTTTAACGATAGGAGAGATTTCAAAATTCATATTGATAAACTTCTCAGGTACGTTACAAGCTTTTTTTTTTCTTTTAATTTTGCAATTAAACAAAAATCTTTTAACTAAACTAATATCTAAATTTCATGTCAACAAATCTTTTTTAAATTTTCAGATTTTAAATTTTAACTATATGAGCGATTTCAAAGTTCAAATTGATAAACAAATCTTACAAGCTAACTTCTCCGGTACGTTACAAGTTTATTTTATTTTATTCATAAACTTTACATCAACAAATCTTTTTTTTGTTTATTGATAAACTTCTCTCATACATTACAATCTAAACTTTCATGGTAATGAATATCTTGGTTTTGGAGATGTTTAACTTCTCACATACACTTATCGATCACATTATTTTCACTATATGTACGGATTATGCTTCATCGTCCTCCATCAGATGTAAATCTACAAATTTCTACATCTTCTATTTAGTTCCAATTCTCCTATATTCATCATGTTTCATCATCTTTTTAGGACTCCGATGCTTTGAAGATATTTTTTAGGTTATAATTACGCATCGTTTCGTCGTATCTTTTATGAATAAATTTCTACATCTTCATCTAGTTTATATTTTACGTCTTCCATCCGGATCCAATTCTTCTATATTAATCTGTTTATTGTTTTTTCATAAACATTGATCGTTTGTTTGCAATATTATATATTGTGGACTAACAAATGATCAACATGTAGGCTATTTTATAAACAAATTAATCCGCACAAGGTGTAGGCTATGCACTGATTTTTCTAGAATTCATCGTATAATAATTCGTATTAGAGGACATGAACTATGTACTAGTAAGTTGTGCATGTATATATGTCATAACAATGCATACATTATTTATAAAAAGCTAATTGTTACATCTATTTTCTAATTTATAATATTTTTTAAGATTTTTTTTTAATAATGAAAAACTGTTAAACTTGCTCACTTGAAGTAGTCCAATATAAAACCACTATATATTTTTTATAGAATAAAACTATAGATTATTGTTATGTTTGTCAAATAGATTGGTCCTAATTCCTAAACATATAATTTTCATAAACCTTTTCAAAGAAAGGAAAAATAAAATCATTTCCCCCATAATAATATCACTTACATTTTCCCCGCCATTTCTCTTCTTCCACATCCCCGCTCCCAATCTCTCTTCTCACTCTGTCTAGGGCTTTTCCTCTCAACTTCAGTTTCCTCTCTCTCTTGCCCCAAATTCCCAAATTCTAGGACCCAAACTCTAAATTGAACCCTCCGAAATGCAATTCTGAGCATGAATCGAGTATCCGTGTTCGCAATTTGAAGTCGAGCTTTCGAATCCGTCACCCTCTCTCCTCTGATCCAGCAGAAGAAAATGTATGGTGGTGGTACCAGTAGCGACAATCTCGTTGGAGACTGGAGTAGCAGAGGCATAACACTATGCAACACCGTGCACTCCGAAATCGCACCTTGCTTGCCGTTACCTTCTCTACCGGTTTTCTGTGGAGCAGCGGATCAGGAGTTTTGCTTGTTTGATGACCAGCCACGAAGACCGTTGAACAACCAGGCTGATTTGCTCGCCAAGGCTGGGGCAATTGCAGACATGCTTCGCGAGACTGATGTTTCCTATTTGTAAGTCAAATCTATCTTCTCTTTGAACGCTGCTTTCTACATTGTTTACGAAATTAGCACGAACTGTAAGCTGATGAGTGAGAAGGTGCGGAAACTGAGAAGATGCTGGTGAAATTTGATTCATCACGTCTACTAAGAAGCTTTTCATTTGCGATAAGTTAATTTTTTCATCCGCAGGAACCTTAAGAGTGATTCAAAAGCTTTTCATCGTGGCACTGTGGAGAGTGTTGAGGATTTGGATCTCTGTTGTGAAGTTCTTCGACACAACCTTGATGCTTTTGAGTGTAATCTTGGAGGTAGGAAGCCAGTTTGTCTTTTTCACCTCAACACACAGGCATTCACTTGCACAAAAGACACAGACGAGAATTTAGAATTTAGATGTATTTAACAGGAAAACTGTTGTGTTTTCTTTCTGTGATTGCTCTTACTACTGGTATACCTTGAAACGTGTTATCTCATCTAGTTGATCAACAGCATGCGACGGAGCTAGAAAGTGCAACCTTTGTGTATATTTGTGTGATTAATTTGTAAATATATTATATCCAAACATTAAATGTTTTTTACAAACTAGAAAAAGATAACCGTGAAGAAGCAAATAAAATAAAATCAATGTGGAAGTCCAGCTAAAGCATGAAGTGCTGATTCGTGAAACCTTTGCTGGTCCTATGTGATGACCTATGGTATTGTGTGTCACTAAGGTGCCCTTGTATAGCCTATCACATTTATTGAACTGTAATATATTGGTAATATATTGGTATTTACCTATTTAATTAAGGACTGATTTAGATGAGTATTCCAATTATTTTTTGTATTTGATCTACTAGTTTTTTAGGTATATTGCAACTGAATGTTGAAACTTTAAAGAAGAGAGATAGAAATTTATCATGAAGAGAAGTATTAGTTTTATTGTTTTCAGTTCATACAATGCCTACTTTTGAAAACATATTAACTGATTCTACAAATAAGTCACCAAAGCTGTAGCAATAGCTCATGACAAGATGAATACGATGGTCCATGTGGAAGTGAATATGATAAAGAATGGGCTAATCCTAACCTAGATTATATTCTAATAATGCCACTATCTTGTACTATTTGTCCTGTTTGAGTATCTTATGTCTTTTGTTCTAATAGAAGTCCATAACCCTGTGAGCATAGTTTTTAACAGTTGTCCTCCTACCAAGGTTTGCAATAATAAGAAAATTTTAAACTAGAGTATGATAAAAGAACAATCACCAGGACAAAGAATAGGCTAAAGCTCAATAGGAGTTCACAGCCAGCATGATGGAATAGGACAATGAAAATGTAGGCTACGGGCTTGAACAGGACAATGAATAATGTTTCAGAGTTAAAAATAAAATCTACATTATAAGAACTGTTACTATCATGGGTATGTAGAACTATAAGAGCACGCCCCAGCACGACTCAAATGACTCATTTTCATATGGTTTTCATCTTGCTAATTGTTCTGGTTTTATCTGATTCATATCCCTTGATTACACCTTTTCTTCCTATGATACAAGATAGAAACTGATCCATGAGTTATGATGTATTGCATCACAATGTTGACCGTTAAAAAAGTACTGATAAAACATCTGTCAATCTAGGTAGATGATGAAGATGGCGTGAAATCTGAATTCATAGTTTACGAGCTCTACCAATTATTTTTATTTGCAACCTATTTTTGTTTCCCCAACTTAATTTTGTTCTATATTTCTATTCCCTCCACATAATCTTGATCCCATAGCTGACCAAGTATTATCTAGTAAGAAACATTGATATAGACAATAAATCTGAGCAGATCAATTTTTATGATTAGTAATAAATTAATTTAAATTGTGACCTAGTAAAATATATCTAAAGGAACACTGTCCACCCTCTTCCAAAATTCATACAGGAAAGAAAATAGGGGTATAACCAAATAAAAAAGGCAACATGCACGTGCCTAGGGAATAGGGGTATACTTACATAAACAATTCTGTTGTCATTGGGTCGAGGCAATGTAGTTCTTTCCCTCCTGCAAAGTTTTAGTCTAATTAGTAAAGATGTATTGCACAGTGCAACTTATTCCTTAAAAGGTCATCCATTTAGTGCCTTCTATGACTGTATTTTTTACTCTATGATTTGTATGCTACCTTATGCAAAATATTGTATCAAATAATTATTATGAAGAAAACATTGTCCCTTTCATTGGTGTAGCACGGTCTTTCTCTTCTCATCCCTAGACACAAATCCCTTAATCTCCTTTTCTTGTCATATTTTTTTCTTCACTAGACATGAAAATAGATTTTTGTGCAAGTATTGAGACCTTGTATCTCTCGGGGAACTATTTCTTTCCTTTTAAATTATGTTAAGGACTCTAAGCCTACGTTCAAATAAAGAAATTGTGATCAATTAATACATCAAATCGCTACACTAGTTTTTTTTTTAATGAATAAGGCTAAACTAATGCATTATGTTCTACTATAGTAATCGGTTTAAATCTTTTAGGTTAGTATGGTCGGGGTATTTCATAGCCAAGAGTAGCTTAATAAATTGTACGCAAAAGAGGAATATTGAAGTGTGAGGAAAATGTATTATGAATGTCAAGTTGGCATTAGAAAGATACCACCTAGAAATTATGGATATCTAGAATACAAATTAATTGAAGATACTTTTGTTGGCAATATGGTGTGTATATATATGGTAAATGG
Source organism: Fagopyrum tataricum (assembly GCA_002319775.1). Taxonomy (NCBI): domain Eukaryota; kingdom Viridiplantae; phylum Streptophyta; class Magnoliopsida; order Caryophyllales; family Polygonaceae; genus Fagopyrum; species Fagopyrum tataricum. Next base: position 41,653,886 of record CM008281.1, read on the forward strand.
GTTACACACATAATACAAACATTTGTTTTACTTTGGAGTGATAGATCCAGTGAGAATTTTCTTGCCATTTATTGTTTTTAAGTATACGAACATGAATTTTTCCATACTTCACGTATGGCTCTTGTACTACGTAGCATGAACACAAGAAAACGGAATTTTAAAAAGATTGGATACAAACACGACAATAAAACGCCAATATATATTATTATATCTTATTTAAATGTCTACAGCTAACAAATAACTAAATATATGAAACGGCACATGAAACCTATGATACAAGAGTATAATTATAAACTAAAACCCAATAAACTATAATTTAACATCAGGAAAAATTGCCTACATTTACCACACACAAGTAAAAAAACTTTATAAAAAAGGGAAATGTGTCTCGCATGTGTCCCCCGAGTTTCCAACATCGGAAGCGTCACCCGCCTGAGGTGTCCATGCTTCATAGGTCTTGTACGAGGGTGACTCGGTCATTTATTAACTAGGTTGAATTATTCTAATTCCTTTTCCATCTTCAATTTTTTTCTATTTTGAGGACACCTCTCTTGGTTTTGTTTTTTTTTCATTATCTAAAACATATATTGGTTCTAGAATGTTATCTAAATTAGGAAAGTATCTGGTCAAGTTATTTGTTCTTGTAACTTTGATGCAATTGGCCCATCAATACAATTTGATGAACCTATAGTTGCCCATGTTGATTATGTGATAAGCACATGTAATTGTTTTGCTTTAATATTTCTTTTGATGGTGATTGGTTTGGTGTGAGAAGACAGACTTGCTTATCTTCATTTGAAACTAGATTTGCTCTAGACTGGCTTCAGAAGCCCTCTTGTCACAATGTTTGCTTAATCATCTTACAATGTTGTATACTTGCTTTTGCAATTGGATCTGAATGACTTCATCAAAGTTCTGATGTATAAAAATATTTCTATTTGCAATCTTTTGACTTGTATCATTCAAGTGCCTCAGGTCCCTACAAGGAGAAAATTCGTTGTGCAGTTTCCGAGTGTACTAGTCAAAAGAGTGAGCCCATTACCAATCAAGTACATAGAGACTATGCTGAGATTCACAGTCAGCAGCGTGATCCTGCTCTAGTAAGCATGTGTATATTTGTTCTTTTAAGCTATACTTGACTGTTGTAAAGCTATTAAACTAGTTAGAGGATTGCAGGATGCATCCTCATCATCTAAAAAAGCTAAAGTCAAGAAGAAAGTAAATCAACAAAAAATGTCTTCTCCTGATCCAGATCCTATTGGGCATCAAGGTCTGCTGAGTCTTCTAGTAATTATGACAACAGTTGCCTTCTCATTGATATGCATTTTTTTAATAATTGGACACTTCTGTTTTTTTTTTGTTTTTTTACTTCAGATGCTGTACTAAAGCGATTTTGTGAAGCTTTGGAGGATTTCTGTGGCAGGGCAGAAGTTCCTAGTGTGGATAGAGATGAAGCTGAATGGGAATCAATGTCCATTTCTGACATTAGAAATGTTGTAAATGAAATAATGTCCATAAGGGGAGAAAAGATGTTACACTTAACTCCTGTAGAGATTCTTAGTAGGCTTCTAAAAGTTTTAGATCACCAGGTTCATAACTCTGAGGGTTTATCTGTGGATGAATGCCAACATGTAAGTCTAGTTGTGAGTTTTGAATTTTATATTCAATTTCATTCTGTTTATATGATTTTTATGATCCTTTCTCATGATGCTGTTATTTTGAAATTTTGTGTAGTCGGATTCAGATGCTTCATTGGTTTTTGTTGCTTTGGAGTCAATTCATGCTGCATTGGCAATAATGGTTCAACCAGACATGCCCAAGCAGCTGTATAAGGAAGAGGTACTCTTTTGTTATGGCAACAGTTCTGTTTGATTGTGTATACATCGAACTGTTTGTATCTTTTATCCTCTTGTCTTTTGAGTGATAATAATTTTGCTTGACTCAGATTATTGAAAGAATATTGGAGTTCCTGAGGCATCAGATCATGGACGTGATGTCGGCAAGTGATCCATCTTATCGGGCGATGCACAAACCAAAAGAAAATGCAGCAGCTGATGGTGCGTAATTCCTACCTCTGAATTGCAACAAATCTTTGTTGAAGTCCTAAGCGAAGCTCCTAAGCTGTTTAATGGATGAAACTTTACATAACTACCATACACAGTTCAGGCTAAGAATAGGTCATCATTATGCCTCGCCAAGAAAGTGATTGTTAGTGCATTATTAGTTTATTATAGAAGGATGGGCTAGAACTTTGTGATTATGTATCTGTTGGCCAATTAATTATTTTCCTTTTAGATAGAGGATGAAATTCTCCCTTGATATTCTCACCCAAAAGGGTTGAACTGTTAGAACGTGATTGCAAAAAAAGTTGTCCTTCTAAACAAGTCAATGACTTATTATAATATAATTGAAATTCCTTACGAACCAAGAAGATCTCATTTTATTGCACATTTAACAATATAAAAATACTGAATATAGTTTACTTTCCAGGGGATGAAGATGATGATAGTGTTGATTTTGGTTCTACAAGCAAGAAAAGGCGTGTAATAAGAAATGTTAAAGCAAAAAGAACGACGACAAGCAGGTTTGCTGAGTTTCTCTGGTCTCCCTATAAAGTTTTCAGTTGGAAGTATTACTCTTGATGGCTCATTCAATTATATTAATAGGTTCCTTCACTGCTTGACATAGATTTATATATGCACAATCCCATAATTCTACGAATACAGGGAAGATTATTTGAGTCTTGTGTTTCCTGTTCTAGAAACCCCTGAGCATTTTGTTTGACCAACAATTTGTCAATATGCGTAATTTTCTTCCTTTGGTTAATTGTCATGAATTTCTAGTCAACAAGTATGATGTGTTTCTATGCCTTTATTTGACACATACCAGTTTCTATATGCTAATCATTTCTTGATTTGTAACAAAATCCAAATATAAAAGGGCAGAGATAAAATAACAGTGCTGTCTAATTTTGTACGTTTCTTTGTTGTTTCAGGGTCTCTGCTGCTTCAAATGCAGTATTTCAAAAACTTTGCACAATTCTTGTCTTATTAAGGGATTTGTTGTCGATGGAACATCTATCAGACAGCTGCATTTTGCAACTACTTAAAACAACATTGTCGACTTTCTTGGTTGACAATATTCAGCTCTTGCAGCTGAAGGCGATCAGCTTGATTAGTGGGGTATTGAGCTTTGCATTATCATGTGTATACTTCAGCCTTGGATATTTTTATGTTTATTAGAATTTCCATTTTTTCCTCTGGGGATTGCAGATATTTTATTCATACACACAACATCGAAATCATATAATGGATGAAGTTGTTCAGTTGCTTTGGAAGTTGCCCTTCTCAAAGCGAGCAACCAGAACCTATCACTTACCTGACGAGGAACAGAAGCAGATACAGATGATAACTGCCTTGTTACTTCAGTTAGTTCACCATAGTTCAAATGGGCCCGAGTCTTTGAGGCAACCATCAAATAAAACTGCAATTTCAGAAGCTAACTTAAATGCAGATATCCTGCTGAAATGTCACGAGGCAACCACAGAGACTTGTGTTTTATTCTGGACACGAGTTCTTCAGCGCTTTACTCATTTTACTGCTGTAAAGAATCAGGATGCATCGGAATTGAAAGTTATAATGGATAATCTTGTATCAGATTTATTAATAACTCTGAATCTGCCTGAGTACCCTGCTTCTGCTCTTCTTTTGGAGGTAGGATATGTATTTAGCATTGATATGGACCATATGGTTTACTGAATCAAAATTTAAATGCATCTAAAGAAAATTCCTTGCAGGTTCTTTGTGTTTTGCTGCTTCAAAATGCAGGTCCAAAATCTAAAGATGCATCAATACGTGCAACTGCAATTGATTTATTTGGTAACATTGGTGCAAGGCTCAAGCAAGATTCCGCTCTTTGCAATAAGGAGAACTTCTGGATAATACAGGATTTGATTAAAGGAGATGATGTGATTTCAAGTCACCCAGAAGATATGTGCTCTGTTTGTTTGGATGTAAGGGCTCAAAGATTGTTGGTAGCATGTCATGATTGTCAGAGATTGTTTCATGCTGATTGTACAGGTGTCAAACACCATGACACATCCAACGTTTCTTGGAACTGCCCTTTGTGCCTTTCACGGAAACACCTTATGCTTCTACAATCGTATTGTAAATCACAGTCCAAGGATAATGGCAGGAGTGATACTTCTTTTTCCAAGAATTCTTCTGGAACCCCTGAGTCCGTTCCGAAAATGGAGATTGTTCAACAAATGCTCTTGAATTACCTGCAGCATGCTGGTTCTACTGATGACCTTCATCTTTTTACACGGTGGTAAGTAGTCAAATATTTGTATTTGCTTAGTGACCGTTCTTGCTTCCTCTTCTCTTTTCACATTCTCTACTAGATAAGAGACCCCCATTTTATAAGCTTCACAGGGAAAAGCCTGTTTGGTCTATAATACTTTACATGAAGAAATTGCTCATTTTCTGTTTATTATTATAATGTAAAATTGTACATTAGTTTTGGGAAGAAGTTGATAAGAAGGCCAATACACTAATTTTGTTCTTCCTCAGTTAAATGGAGCCGACTGGTTCCCTTTTAAGGGATTAATAATTAATAATGGAATTGAAGTTACCAAATTCTGAGGAGTAATATATTTAGACTTTATTCTTGACCATCTTATGAAGCATTAGCTTCTTTTAGTCGACATCCGCAATTTCAAACTTCATTCTGGCTGCTTACGGTGTTAACTAATGTAAGTGTTTATAGGTTTTATCTTTGCCTTTGGTGCAAAGATGACCCAAAATCTCAGGAGAAGCTTGATTACCACCTAGCCAGACTGAAGTTAAAAGAAATTGTGCATGATTCTGAAGCTGCATCTGCATTACTGACCAGGACTTCTATCAAGAAGATATCTTCAGTTTTGGGCCAGAACAGTTCTTTCTGCAGAGGATTTGATAGTATACTTCGCAACTTGCTGGTTGGTACTTTCTTCATATTTTGACCCCTGATTTATGGATCTTGGCTTCTTGTTTAATGCTGGAAATTCTTCAGGCATGTCTGATGGAGAACTCACCTGTAGTGAGAGCTAAGGCACTGCGCTCTGTAAGTGTTTTTGGTTTCTTCATACTGTCAATTGATGTCACAGTTCCTGTGATTTTTTTGCTTACTTCTTATTGATGGCCCTCTCAGGTTAGTTTGATAGTTGAAGCTGACCCAGACGTTTTGTGTGATAAGCGAGTCCAATTAGCACTCGAAGGTCGGTTCTGTGACTCCGCAATATCTGCCAGAGAAGCTGCTCTGGAGCTTGTTGGAAGGCATATTGCCTCACATCCAGATGTTGGCTTGAATGTACGTATAAACATAAACATCCCTATGTACTTGTTTTAGTCCCAGTAGTGTTCTGACTGAACTTTCTCTTCTTTGTGTGCTCATAATTTACAATGTTTGCAGTATTTTGAGAAGATCACTGAGAGGGTGAAGGATACTGGTGTCAGTGTTCGTAAACGTGCAATAAAAATTATAAGGGACATGTGTGTTTCAAACAGTAACTTCCCAGAAGTGATCCGTGCGTGCATTGAGATTATTTCTCGTATAAGTGATGAAGAATCAAGTATTCAGGTAATTCCTTTTCAGCATTGGATTTGTATCTTAATCTTAAATAACGTTAAAAGGATGGGTCAGGATGGTTGATTGCCCTGTTTGCTCTTGGGTCAAGTATTAACCAATTAAAATAAAGTGGCTCTGAGTTTGGAGGCAGTGTTGTTTTCTTATATCTGTTTATTGTAAGGAAAACAAACAAAAAATTCTTATTTTGTAATTTCCTTTAATCTTACCACCACTTCTCTCTTTAGATAGCAGTTGCTCTAATTTTGAATTGATTTTAGGATCTTGTGTGCAAGACATTTTATGAGTTCTGGTTTGAGGAGCCTTCTGGTGTTCAGACTCAATTTTTTGGAGATGGTAGTTCAGTGCCATCGGAGTTGGCTAAAAAGACTGAACAGATTGTTGACATGTTAAGGAAGATCCCAAATCATCAGCCTCTTGTCACAGTTATTAAGCGTAACTTGGCTCTTGATTTCTTCCCACAATCTGTTAAAGCAGCAGGGATCAATCCTGTATCACTAGCCACTGTACACAAGCGCTGTGAAATAATATGCAAATGCCTGCTAGAAAAAATATTGCAGGTAGAGATTTTCCACTTTTATTACTTGTAATTCTGTTTCTTGGATTTGATTTCAACTGTTGTCATCAGGTTCAGGAAATAAATGATGTGGAGGGAGAAGTTCAAATGCTTCCTTACGTGATAGCTTTGTATGCCTTCTGCACTGTGGATCCCAAACTCTGTGCACCTGCATCTGATCCATCACAGTTTGTTGTCACTTTACAACCGTACCTCAAGAATCAGGTTACATTCTGTTTCATGTGCAGTTTTTTTTGCTGAGTTTGTGCTACCACATTGGTGGAAGGTGATCATCATAAGTCACAACGATTCAGGATTAGTTTGTATGTCTTTTACTATATAAATGCAATCAATTTAGTGTTCATGATGGTACCTCAGTTCTATGTTGCGCCTGGATGTATGCCTGAGGTAGCTCACATCCTGTATCGAGTGAGGAAATCCCACAGAGTTGTTTTCTCAGATGAACCATAAATGCTTCCGAGTCATGGCAATACATTATGTGCACCCATGATTGCCTTTACTTTCACTGATGTTGAAGCCATGATGGATTTAAATTCTGCAGATGGATACATTTTTGAAATGTCAAAGTTCACAAATAGTTAAACTAAACTGTATGTTTTTACCATTATCCCACCATTGTTTACTTGACTTTAGTAGTTGTCACGTGTAGCTGTATTAGGGAGGATCCTGAATTCAATCACATCCTGTAATATGTTTAAACTTTGAACTTCACCTGCAACAAATTTTCTTCTCCAGGCTTACTAAATAGAGGTGTTGGCTAGGTTTTTGTTGGCAGTGTTTGGCCTTGTAATTTAGTATATATCACAGGTAGTTCTGCATGGAAAATAGAAATTAGGCTGCTTATTTCTTCTTTCACCATCTTATCCTTGAAGTTATCGAACCATACCGAAATAACGTAAGTATTATTGATGATAATTTTTCTTGCATGGAAGTAATCAGTTGATTTAAGTTAGAGCTATTAAACCTTTTTTTTTCATTGCCTTTATTTTCATCCAATGTTTATGGTGATCCAAATATCTCGATCTGTTTTAGCACTTCATCAATCCATCCACAACAAAACATGTAAAGAAAGAATTCAAGTGAACCCAGTCTAATATTTTCCAGTTCTTTTAACTTACATGATTCCATTATCCTCGAAGCATGCTTTGTTAGTGTAATGTAAGTATTTTGTAAGTCATGATTTGCTTTCTTCTTAGTCTCAATCTTATGAAGTCTTCTTTGATTCTGTTGCTTTTGTGTCAGGTTGATAACCGAGTTATGGCAAAGATGTTGGAGAGTATAATATTCATAATTGATGCTGTTCTTCCCTTTATTCGAAGGTTGCCTACATCTGTTGCAGAAGAACTTGAGCAGGATTTGAAGCACATTATTATTCGTCATTCCTTTCTGACAGTTGTCTCTGCAGGCATCAAGTTAATATCCATACTGTTTTGTTCTCTTTTCACACCTGGAATTAATATACTTTCTTAAATCAAAAGTGATAATATTGCTTTCAAATAAAAGTTGATAAAATCCATACTGAGAATCCACCTTAAGTTGTAAAAATGAGCATCATATTATATTTGGTGAATACTTGATATTTCATGGAACAGATTAAAATTTACCTAGTGTAAACATATTAGTAATATAAGACATAACTCCTACTCCTTTTGAGGTTGTATTTTTTGTCAGTCTTACTTCTCCACCCTGAAGTATGATCTTTCTCTGCCCTCATTTTCCTCAAAAAGAATATTCTGATTCTCCCCTCTTTGTTGTACGTTCAAATGGCCCCATTAAATGCATGATTTGACAAAGTAATTCGATCATATGAACAAATGTTAGAAATAGTTGCATCTCTTGTCATAATTATATGTGAATTGTCTTTTTTTTTTAATTGTTTGTGATATCTCCCAGTCTTTATGACCATTGATTGTATCAAACTTTTGGATGTTTGACAAGTTTTCTTGTAGTAGCGATGTGATTTGGGCAGTCTGTGTGGGTCCTTCCCCTAGTTTCTTGTCTGGCAAAGAGATTCTGACTAAATTAGAACTTTGCATTTTTCATATTTGCTATTACGATGCAGAAAGGGATGTAGGATGTAACTTTTGTCATTATTATTGGGAGTAGCATACGGAATAGTTTGTTTGAATATCTTATATTTAACCTGTTGCTGACACTGTTAATTTCGTAGAAACAATTAGTTAGTTTGAATATCTTATATTTAAATTGATGCTGGCACTGTTAATTTCGTAGAAACAAATAGGGTAAAGAAATTGTGTCAGGGGTATGCTATCTTGCATGATGGTGCACCCGAACTTCCAAAAATATTTCTTCTTTATCTGCTGCTCAGCTCCCATCATCATATGATATCAATACACGATTTTGTAGAGTTATAACATAGTTTAAGACTTAAAATATGCCCTTTTCTATTCATGGAGTGCTTTGGTGCTGGACCAGTGATGTATTATGGTATGTTTTATGAGGACTTGACTGATTTTACAGATTTTATAACAAGGCAAGTAATGCCCAATCACAAACAAAACAAAAATACTCCCAAATCCCAATGAATGTGGACAAAATAAATATCTAGGTTTGCTCGATGAATCTTCACATCCTTCTTTCCATTGGATTAATTCAGGGGTTTGATAATCATTTTTTGTCTCTCTTTTGGGAACATCGTTTTTTTTTTATAATTATGTAAATACTTTGATACAGGTGTGTCTGCACAGTGGCTAGACAAGCTGGAAAAGGGGCTGGCCTCATTGAGCTTCTCATTCAGTTATTCTTTAAACGTTTAGATGCTATAACTGGTGATAACAAACAGGTTGGCTCTTCTGCTCTTGTAACCATTTATGCCAAAAATGTGTGGTGTTTTATGTGTAAATTTAATTTTTTAAATAAAGATACACCTTGGCATCTCCAACCAAGGTGAAATCTTGATTTTGTTTTTACATTGATGGCATGATTTGCTAGGGAGGATCTGGTTTTAAGAAGTGAGAACGATGATTTAAGAAAAGGAGGATTTGCAAATCCATGATCCATTGTAGTAGCCTTAACTTGTTTGTACTTGTTTTCAGCAAGTTGGGCGATCTCTCTTTTGTCTTGGGCTGCTGATTCGTCATGGTAATTCACTGTTAAGCGCCTACAACAAAGTTATAGATTTTGGTAGCAGTCTTAATCTGTTTAAAAAGTATCTACTGGCAGATGATTTTGCCATAAAGGTCAGAGCTTTACAGGTATGCGAATTCTTTGACCTTTCCACAGTTGCACGGAATCTGATAAGCTGTTTTTATAATTATTTTGAATTATTTTCTCTAGGCATTGGGTTTTGTATTAATTGCGAAGCCCGAATGTATGTTGGAAAATGATGTCATGAAGATAGTGTCTGCTACTTTGTCTTCTACCTCTAATGTTCGGTTAAAGGTTAGACTTCTTTTATCTCTTTCTTTTCAAAAAATCAACCTTGTATGTAGTTCTGTACTAAGAAGAATGTGCTGTTCAGATGCAATCGCTGCAAAACATATATGAATATTTGCTTGATGCTGAAAGTCAACTACAGCCAGATGGCACCGAAATCAATGGGGTTGATTACACTGTGGAAGGTGGATCAAATGTCCCGTATGCTGCTGGAGCAGGTGACTCCAATATATGTGGAGGGATTATACAACTGTACTGGGACAAGATCTTAGATAGAACTTTGGACACAGATGAGCAGGTTCGCCAGTCTGCCTTGAAGGTAAGGAAATGGCCTCTTTGCTTTCATACCAAGTCGTGAGCTGCCAAACCTGGTTATCAGTTTTCACGTTGATTGCAGCAGCAGCTTATAACCAGGCTATTGGATTTTATGGTAGTCTTAAGAGGAAACATGGAATTCTAGAAATTGCTCTTTAAAAAAATAAATCAGTGAAAGTGTCATAAATAATTGTGTAACTGAATTTGGATATTTAACTTGTTTGCTCTTATGTCTTCCATAAGATAGTAGAATGTAGATGCAGAGTGTAGATTTTTCAGCTCTCTACTCAATGTAAATTTATTAATTTTATTGTCAAAGCAGATTGTGGAAGTAGTACTTCGCCAAGGTCTTGTTCACCCTATTACCTGTGTTCCATACCTCATTGCATTGGAAACAGATCCTGAGGAGGTTAACTCAAAATTGGCACATCATTTGTTGATGAATATGAATGACAAGTAATCTTCTGTATATTGTTTTAACCTATCATTCATGTACTTTATCAGCTCATATTAAAACTGAAAAGATTTTTCCAGGCATCCTGATTTCTGTGAAAGCCGCCTTGGTGATGGTCTCCAGTTGTCGTTTGCCTTCATACAATCCATGAAAGAAAATGATGGGAATCTTAATTCAACAGCACAATCTAAGGTTGGCAGACATGTAAAGGAGAAAACTGATGACCTTTCTATCTCAAATGCGAGGCTGGGTGTTTCTCGTATCTACAAACTTATACGCGGAAATCGCATTGGTAGGCACAAGTTCATGTCCTCTGTAGTGCGCAAGTTTGATAATCCTCATTGGAGTGATACAGTAATCCCATTCTTAATGTAAGTTATGCCAGGAGTGCTGCATCCCCTCTATCTGTAGAAAGTAGCTTTCAGCCTTTTATTAACTGATGCAACTTGTGCGATTTTCAGGTATTGCACTGAGATTCTTGCATTGCTCCCTTTTACAACCCCTGATGAGCCTCTATACCTGATTTATATAATAAATCGAGTCATACAAGTCAGGTCTGGAACATTAGAAGCAAGTTTAAAAGCTCTGAGCATGCATTTTTCGCATCGACGTTTCCAGAAGGTACCTCATGAAAATGGATGTAATGAGCAGGATACAACATTACAGCTGGGATCTGCTTATACTGCTATGGAGTTCAGCAGTGGTATGATTAACTTTCATCCTAATATAGAGGGGCAGCAGTTATATCCAAGTTTGGAAGTGAAAAATCAAGGTATGGATCAAGCAAATTCAGGCAACCCCTATATCCTCACCGAAGAAGATCGGAACAGAATTCAGGTATGTCTTTATCTGTAGATGTGTGATTTGTATGACATCTGTATATGAATTTTTGTTATCCTCTTGATTATTTATCTCACTTCTTGTTTTGCTTGATTGTGTAACCCTAATTATGACTTATATTTTGAAACTTTGATGACCACAATTGGATCTCAGTAGTACTTGCATATTAATCTTCAAGTATCAGAAAAAATTATACAAATATACCGTTGGACACTTAAAAAGGGATAATTTATTTATTAATTTGAGGGAACATATATGCTGGCTTACTTTCACTGTTTGTGTGTCCTTCCAAAAACAAATATACCGTTGGACACTTAAAAAAATTCAGGCTTATTTTCCTGTGTTGTTTCGAAACATGGTATCGAAGCTCAATACATAGATGTTACATTTGGGTGATGCACTCGAATATGATGAATGTATGCAGGGTGAGTGTGTTGCTGCAGTTGCTATTCAGCTCCTTCTGAAGCTGAAGAGACACCTGAAAATTGTTTATAATCTAGATGATGTCCGTTGTCAGGTAAGAACTAAATGAATTGTGTGGTCTTTTAATGATATTGGGTGATGAGTTATAAACTTAAAATGTGATTCCTTGATCAGGCATTTTCTCCTACTGAACCTCCTAAAGCTGGAGAAGCTCTTTCAAGGCAGAACATCCCTTTCAGCACAGGTGACTTGCACACCGACCTACCATCCACTTGTGTCGAGTTAACAGAAAGATATCAGGTAAATGAGTCTATATATGCCCCCAAACCCAGAATCAACAATGTTAAATTATTTAGAGGGTTTGGTTTGGTTTGGTGGTAACAGGAGTACAAGAATGCGTTAAAGGAAGACACGGTAGACTACTCAACGTATACAGCACATATAAAGAGGAAGCGTCCAGCTGCAAGGAGAGGCGGAAGAGGTGGTCGTTCGGTGGCGGCGAGAGATGAAGACGACTATGAGGACAACGATGAGACCTGGGGACAAAGGGCTACCTACAGTGTGCGACGTTCTTACAATACAAGAACTAGGCAGTTTTAGTAGAGCTTTATTGTATACATAACAGGTAGGCTAACATGTACATTCAGGTTCTTTCATGGAATAGTAGAAAAAAGCACAGAAGAAGAACTCGCGCTTCTTTCAAGTTCCAATACAATTCAGGCGCTGGTGTACCTACAATTACAAATCCTCATTGACCAAAGGACTCGCCCTATTTTTAAGCTAGCTGCTGCTCTCTGCTCTGTCAATATTACTCTTTTTTTTTTGTTTGGGTGGAATAGGTGACCAACTTTAGCGTTTACATTGAATCACCAATTTTCAGGATGCTTCGATGTATATATGCTTTCTTACTATATGTTCTCATTGAATTCACAGTGGACCTCTCGTGCTACATGTGCCTCCCCATTTCCCCTCACCGTTTTTTTTTTTACTTTGGAAATGTTATGACCTAAAGGCAATAGACAACACATGGTTTCTAAATATTGCATAGAGAACTTCGCAAACATTTTTATCCGTTTGGTTGTCAATGTGAAGAAAGGGTTTCATTCAGCCACACACAATTCCCGCTCTGAAAACTTGCTTATACGGCTGTTCATTTTCTTGTATGGACCCGAATTATGGATCGAACTTGATCCAAAAAGCTTCGGTTATACTAGTATGTCAAATTTAAAGGGTCCAAAAATAAATTCAAAACCTATATCTATATTGTTGAATGTGTTTTTATGTTTTTGACAATAGTTAGATGATGATCCATTGTTGAATGTTGAGTTTCTAACCATTTTTCATCGTGAAATGTATTTTATTTTGTTTTCAATGGTTAAATTAGTGTGTTGACAGAACTATAACATTATTTTATGTTTTTTTTTCCCTAATATTTGTATCGTTGACATTACCCAAACACCCTAATTTGGTGGTGGTCATGAACAACACTTAAACATGTTATGTTATTTTATTGTTATAGTATTGTTGATAGCATCAACATCACTTATTTTGTGTTTTTGATGTTGTTGACAACACTAACATCCATGTTTGAGTATTTATGGTGTTGTTAACAACACAATCAAGCGTGTGTGTTTTTTTTTTTTGTTGTAGACACCACAAACAAAATTTATTTTGATGGTGGGTTGTTGTTGATAACAACTAAGCACATTGTTTTGTTATTCTAGTATTTTTGACACCAACACCATTTATTTTGGCGTTGTTGACAACACCATTTAATTTGGTGTTGTTGACAACACCATTTATTTTGGTGTTGTTGACAACATCAACATCCCATGTTTGGGTATTTTTGGTGTTATTGACATCATAGTGAAACTTGTTTTGATGTTTATTGTGTTGATGAGAGCACAAACACACCTTATTTTGGTATTGTGTTGTTGTTGACAACACATAAACACATTATTTTGTTATTCTAGTGTTGTCGAAAACACCTAAACACTTTGAACATTACTCTATCTAACTTGTAATGTAATGTCACCTCTTGAATTTTGAGAAACTTTTGAGAGATACTTTGTTAGTAGTGGCATCATACCTTGGGAGTTAGGAAACATATCGAGTTGTTATTGATATTTAGAGGACTAGTGTGCTAGGTTTGTCATTAACATCTTTATTTAGTGAAGGATCTTTTCATGAACATTATTCTTGCTTCATTATTATACTTTCTTTAAGAAATGTATGTTGTAATATGATGAGACCTCGTGTGTTCGGACTTGCTTGTGAAAATTGAAATGTAATGGCCGTGAAGACTTTTTTTCACCTTTTAACTGTGGTATTATATTTAGCTTATTTGGGCTACGATTCATTCATGATATGAGAATATAACCCTATTTAAAAGTTACCTAATGGTTTATACCATGTTTTTTTTAGTTACATTTTTTGAATAGAGATGCTTATGGTGATGGTGCAACACGGGTTAATATGCGATTTATGTGTCCAATTGATGTCCTTCGCATGAACCTTGTTTTTTGGTTTTGAGGGGCATTTCCTTGTACGCCCGTCCCTAATGTAAATGGCATATAAGTTGTTTAGGTGGTGTGTGTTGTCTTCATCTTGACTTTGTTAAGATTGTGTAAAACTTTGGTCTTGTTATTTGCAGGGGCGGAGCCAGAAAATATTTACGGGTGGGCAAGAAATAAAACAAATACATACAACAAGAATAAATTATACATGTAGTTTTACTATACGTTACACTTACAATAAATTACGTGTCTATATGTGTATATTTGAAAAAAATTTCATAAAAAAACAATTATTTTTCACTTTAAGTACGGATGAAAGTTAATTCCAAAGTATAAAAAGTTTCATAGGTTCGAGATAGTTCTAAACAACGGTTTTCGTCAGTACCTAAAATGAGAAATATTTTTATTATTGTGAACAAAAATCATGTATGTTTATTTTTCCTATTTCACCAAAATTTTATTAAAAAAATATATTTTAATAACTGAAATTGGATTTTTTTCATCAACGGAAACATAGTACATAAACTATAAAAAATATATAACATTTTATTATATAATTAATTAGCATTGTCAATATATATATATTAGTTGTGTATTAGTGATGAAATAAAAAAAAAGTACTACCCGGCAGTAAATTAATTAAATTGATACTTAAATTACATGATTACATCACACTCATTATAGGATTCATAGGTTAGGAATAGGAGCCTTGACCAAATAAAAAAAAGGGCTAGCACTAGAGTCTATTACTTTTACTGCAGACTCCCTGCAAACTTGCAGTCATCAATGGGGTTAGACGTCAAAAAGCAATATTCAACCTACAAAATTAATAATTATTTTTATAAGCCTACAGGGTAAAGAAAATATTTTGTGGGTTGGGCTGGAGGACGGCCTAATCGAGCCCAGCCCTGGATCCGTCACTGATTATTTGGATATCCCGTTAAAATCCTTAGAGGATCATAACTCAAGAAAAATATCATATTTTCTTTTGAAATTCGGTGATAAAATTTTGGGTGAAAGTGGTAAGTGTGTAGGCTTTTTATCAAGGAAACAAAGTGTATAGTCAAAATTTTATAGAAACACTAATTATGCACTTTCTATTTGTGAAGGGACCCAACGTTATACTCTGTTACCCAACCCTGTTACCCAAACTTGTTACCCAACGTTATACTCTGTTACCCAACTTTGTTACCCAAATTCACTTATATTACTCAACTTCGTTGTTTCCCGATTTTAATACCCAACGTTCTACATCTAAATTCACTTATGTTACCCAACTTCGTTGTTACCCGATTTTAATACCCAACGTTCTACATCCAAATTCATTTATGTTACCCAACTTCGTTGTTACCCGATTTTAATACCCAACGTTCTACATCCAAATTCACTTATGTTACCCAACTTCGTTATTACCCGATTCTAATACCCAACGTTCTATATCCAACTTCACTTCATAGTTACCAGATGATCTAAACATTTGTTCCCTGCATACCTTGTTTGCCGAGGCCATCAAAGCACCTTTTCTTTCTCCAGGTTTATCAGGTTCAAAGTGCTGCACTTGATTTAATTTTTCAGTATTTAAAATGAACGGAAGATGATCCTCTCTAATTGATGTACATAACCACATATACGGACTTGGATGTAATATTATACTAAGGCTGCTAAGGTACCAGCCTATTTTGAGCTTTATAAAGGACGGTGTTATATCTAATTAGAGAAATTTGCAGGAAATTTGTTTTTCCTTTCAAAATCAGTCAAGTAAGCTAGTGTTTGAACAAAATTTCAGCACCACCGATTCCCAAGTGTAAGGCCTATGAGACAGATCACTCCAAAGAGTCAAACGGTGGTGTATTCTACCGAGGCTGCACAAAGAGTCAAAATTGGGTTATATTTTACTACTTGGTGGGCTTTGAACGTGGTTTTCAATATTTATAATAAGAAGGTTTTGAATGCTTTCCCTTATCCTTGGTTGACTTCAACATTGTCAAAGGCAGAGGAAAAACTGCATTTACTTAAATAATTCTACAAATCCGAACTAAGATCAGTCATCTTCCATACACTGAAAGAATTCAAAATAGCATACTTTTATATACACAACGCACAATCAATTTCCAAAATACAATTAGCATGAAATTCATGCACAAGCTCAGAAAACAACAGTTACACCTAAGAACAGCAGAATCTAAACATATAAAGTTAAACACAATAGAGCATTGTCAACATCCCTTCTAGTTCTAAATCATTTAGCAATGAGCAAATGTTGTTTTTTTTAATAACACTGTTACTTCTTTTCAATACAATTTCCAACTCTATTCTTTGGAGGATTTGTTGATGAGTGACTTATGGATGTGCGGAATAACACCTCCTCCAGCAATGGTACCCTTGATCAAGGTGTCAAGCTCTTCATCTCCACGGATTGCAAGCTGAAGATGCCTCGGGTGATATGCTTCACCTGCAGATCCTTGCTAGCGTTTCCTGCAAGCTCAAGTACCTCAACAGTCAGGTATTCCAAGATTGCAGCTGTGTACACGGCAGCTGTTGCACCCACTCGTCCGTTTGCTGATACCTTGGTTTTCAATAGACGGTGAACATGGCCCACTGGGAACTGCACGGGTCAAAATCTGGTGTTCAGATATGAATTTGAAACTCAACATCAAGTGATTTTCACATCCCCGTCAACATCAAGTGATTTCCATGGACTCCCATCCCACATGATTTGAAACTCAATGAGCATTTATCCAAGTCAAATAGTTAAGCATACAGGAACCTTCTTTTGTATGTATAATGAAAAACAGAAAACCCATCCGGGATTTTCCAACCACAACATATGACCGCTGATTCTAAGAACATCTCTACAATCGACATGGGAAACCAAAAAGGAATACAGTCCTAACAACATCATAAACGAGCCTTTTTCAGGAGCTCGGTAACTCTCCAGAGTCCAGACAAGAGGATTTTAAGTAAATATTATTTTTACTCCAATCTATTGTAGTTTCTTGTGAGTGCATTCTAAGGGTCCTTACAGGAAAAAATATTAAAGCAGATGCAAAATACTACCGGAGCTCGTTACAGTATCCACTGAAGGGCTGTAACTTATCAGCAATATCATTTTTATTTAATAGTCCATTAATCATTAACTATTTAACCTTACACTACACTTTTAAGTCATTAACATCCTCATGACTTCCAAGTTCCAACAGCCAAACAATCTCAGTACAAACAGATAGGGCTGTAACTTATCAGCAATATCATTGTTATTGATATTAAAAAGTTCAGGTGCTTATCAATTAGTTAAGTATTTTATTATTACATTAATATATCCATGGTTAGGCTAATCCACGCTAAGCTCAAACTTGACAGAGCTTAAGTCACGAGAAATGCAAAACAAATACTGGATATATCCAATTGATATTTAGTAAATATGTTCTTTCTCAACACATGGCATCTCATAACTTGTTAAAATTAAGATTAAAATGTATTCCATATTTGACACATTTTTAAAAATATGCTGATTCCAATTTTCACAGTATTACACACCAAGCCTAATGGAAAAGGCTCTAAAAATATGACCCTCCTCCAAATCTCCTATAACTGTCACCCCCACCCTCATTAAGAAAACAAGAGGTAAAAGAATGCAAGGGAAAAGTTAACGTGAACAAATAAGAACATATAATGGTACTTCAAATGGAAAAAACAAGAAGAGAAATTAAATGAACCTCTGGAATATGAAATAAGCATATCATTTCACCTAGTAATAAAAAAGGAACATTACCTGCCCATCCATAGCCTGGATAGCACTGGAAGCCTCTTCAATAGATGTATATGTAATGAATTCAACTCCTTTAGATCTATTGTAGGTTGAGCAGTTGTAGGTCAAGGAGGCCTTCATTGGAGACCATCATTGAGGAGAGAGAGCTTGGATCTGCAAGATGACTTTAATCCTGGTAAAGCAGTCATCATCTTCCTTGCTAGTCATTGACTCATTTTTCTGCAGAAGATCAATATCTTGGTTAAATGATAGATTAACTGTAATTTCATGCTTCATTGTCAAACTATAGATTGTTAATTTGTTATTCATCATAAAGGGTAATATAAGTTTTCTTAGATGGAAAACAGAAATATCAAGTTTGCTTTCTTCCAAATTTATATCTGCATTATGCATCAATGTACAAAATTTAGGATAACTCTTCCATTTTTACAAGATCCTTACTGCAATGTGGATTCACCCTATCATGTACATGCCCAATTAACCTCGAGTATCAAAAAAATTTTCGGATTTGACCTAAATCAGTGAGACAGAACCATGTAACGGCCGAGGAAGAAGGTAATACTTAGTTTCGTTCATACCTTGACGAATTCTAGGGTTTATGGGCCCCCTTTCGGCCATAGCTTCGTAGCAAGCAAGCAACCAACGACAGATGGGAAGTAGGGAGGTGACGGTAGGAGCTACGATCGAAGACGAAGAAGGCGAAAAGATGGGGCGACGAAGAAGCGAAGAAGAAGAAGAAGAAGAAGAAGAAGAAGAAGAAGAAGAAGAAAGGAGACGAGTTAGGAATCGCCACAAATCGCCAGTCTGAGAGAGGAGAGAGAAGTGAGCGGAAAAAAAGAAAAAGAAAATAAAAACAAACTCTATTTATACCTACACATTTTTTTTTTGTTACGACATATTTTGATGGTGTATATATATATATAACAGTTGGAAAGTTAAAAAAAATGTTTTGTTTTTTGGTCGGAGATGGATCGGTAGTTAAAATATGAGTCATGTGTTGTCCTAAAAATAGGAATACATGGCCTGGTCTTCACTCTCCCTAACGGACAAATCGGAGAAAATAAAAATGAAAGAAATAAACTCTGAATGTTGAAAGCAAAAATACATGTGAGTTGTGAGTGGGGCAATGTTGAAGATGAAGTCGAAATGTAGGAGCAACAACAACATTATTATAGTGATTCTAAGCCTTCTCTCCCCCGCCTGCAACTCGATGCGATTCGAAATCCAATCAGGCGGCACAAAGTGCATCTTGGAAGACATCAAGCGCGATCACATGTCGGTCGGCAAATACACCGTCGTCAATCCCAACGACGGCCAGCCTTTGCCCGATCTCTACCGTATCACTGCCCGCGTAAGCTATCAAATCAATCCATCTCAATCAATTAACCCTAATTTGCTGACCGTCTTTTTCATTTCAATTTTCAGGTTACCTCTCCAAGAGGTCATAATTTCCATTTTGCAGAGAAGGTTGATAGAGGCGACTTCGCCTTCACTGCGCCTGAATCCGGTGACTATTCCGCCTGCTTTTGGGTCCCGATTCATACCCCTCCCACTACTCTCACAATTGAATTGGAGTGGATGAGCGGCGTTGATTCCAGAGATTGGTCCAAGGTCGCTCGCAAGGGCCATATCGATGTTCGTTTTTCTTCTCTTTCAACTTTTCTTCTCTTTCTCCAATGCGAAATCATGATTTCAAATTTCAATTGTGGTTGCCTGGCTAGGTTATGGAGGTTGAGCTGAAGAAATTGGAACAAACGATTAAGAACATCCATGACGAAATGTTTTATCTCCGGGAGAGGTACGATATTTGACGACTCCGTACTAGTTACTAGATCTGAACAGGTTTGATTAATTTATTAATTAGGAATTTTAAATTGATGAATGTAGGGAGGAAGAAATGCAAGAGCTGAATCGAGGAACGAATTCGAGAATGGCAGCATTCAGCTTTCTGTCAATCTTCATTTGTTTATCAGTTGCAGGATTGCAGTTATGGCATCTAAAAACCTTCTTTGAGAAGAAGAAACTCCTCTAGCTAGCTTCTAAGGCAAGAACAATTCATTTTATCTTCTGCAATCTGAGGAAATTGCTTTGTTTCCAGTTTTTCTGGATAGCGTAGCAGCTTTTAAATGAAACAACTGGTAACGAACAAGCACATGGCTTTTTCTTTAGATTAATAGGAATATTACAACGAAAACAGATACAGCAGAATATTCAAATCATCCACCATATTAAAAATATGGTAGTAACAAGGATGACACAAATAACACAACCAACAATACGATAAGAAAACATAGGACACTCTCCACCCTTTATTTTAAGCAGCAGAAAACACTAGCAGAGAGCTGGGTTCTGAACCACCTTTCAGTTACTCATCATAGCCACCGTGGCGGTGGTGGTGGTGGTGGCGACGCTCCTTCTCCTTATCCGAGTCATCAGAGTCGTCATCACCCTGTCCATTTACAAACATGGTAAGGAAAAGCAACTAATATTTTACACACAAGTATTTCAAATATCATCAAGACTAGTTTAAATCGATTTGAAATATCTTCAAAGAGCAACATTGAAGGAAAGTCAAAAGGGAGAAACTCACGTATTTCTTGCGCCCGTAGCGAGGCTTATCCTCCTCATCGTCATCCCGCTTTTCGTAACCATACTTCTCCTGTCTCTCGTACCCAGATCCGTACTCCGGTTCAGGCTTCCTTTCATAACCCGACCCGTATCCAGAACCATATTCCTCGGATTCCTGCTTCCGACCATAACCGGATCCATATTCCTCGGATTCAGGCTTCCGACCATAACCGGATCCATATTCCTCGGATTCAGGCTTCCGACCATAGCCGGATCCATATTCCTCGGATTCGGGCTTCCGACCATAACCGGATCCATATTCCTCGCTGGGCTGATCATCAGATTCACTCTTCCTTCCATACGCAGATCCAGATCCATAACCTCCTTGATCGGGCCTTCCGTAACCAGATCCGTACTGGGGACCGGGTCCACCAAATTCACCACCTCCAAAGCCAGGTCCGCCATACCCAAACTCCGGCGGGGGAGGGCCAGGAGGAGGTGGATGGAACCCATAACCGGGACCAGGAGGGCCTGGAGGGCCACCATAACCGCCACCGGGAGCACCGGGAGGGGTGTCGTAGGAGGAAGGAGGGGGGAAGTGAGGGTGAGGCTTCGGGCGAGCGTAGCTCTTGTACTCGTTGTCAAGAGCCTCGTCAGAGTAGGCAGATGGCTGTGATGAGGAAGAGTAGTTGGGGCGATCGTAGTCAACGGAGTCCTCGCTTCGGCCGTAGGAGGTGGAAGTGGTGGAAGGAGGGTAGCAGATCTCGTCGGAGGGAGGGAGAGGGCGTCCGTAGGTGAGGCTGATGTCGTAGCCACCGGAATAGGGAGTCGGATCGTACTCGTCGAAGTCGTCCACGTCTTCCCCGGCGTCGTGTCCTCTTGCGTAGTACGACATCGTTTTGCGCTACTTTTCTGATTGGTGTCTCAGACTGAAGGATGAGAGTAATCGTCTACTGTACGGGTGTTTATATAGGAAGCCTACAGCTGGGATTGCCAAGGGACTTAACGACGTCGTACGCGTTCAAAACCCATTAATACTATTTTAAACACGGTTAGTACTAATAACGCATAAATGCATTGCACGACGAATAGTTTTTATTATTGAAACAGTTAAATATCATAAATTCATAATCAATGTTCAGAATTACAGATAATATTGAGATAAAAATATCTATAGATGAAGATTTGGGATAAATTTTAAGAAATATGTTCCCGTTTTTTTAAAAAAAGTGGTATGAAATAAGACTAGTTATGGCGTAGTGTTAATTGTGGGCACTACTTATATTGTGACATTAATCATGGGAAATGGACCAATCCGATCCGAATGTATGGAAAGCTAAATAAAAAAATTTACACAAATTTCAATATGTATCTAGTTGGATATATGATACTTTTAGTCTTATCGGAAATTATTCACGAATATCTTGCTAGTTAATCTGTTTTATCCAAATTTTTAAAACCTAGTGTCGAAAAATGACTTTAGCTGGATAAGATAATTATACATGTATATCTTCCTAATCCGTTTGAACCATATTTTAAAACTTACTATCTGAAAATGACTTTAGTCGGACCAAATAAGATAACCATTAGCATATATCCGACTAGTCCATATTCTAAAATTTAGTATATTGAAGTGACTTTATCTGTATAAGATAATCCTTTATATGTATCCTTTTGATCCAAGGTTTTTCCCACTTTGTTTATTAAAAACAGTTCAAAATCATATAACATAATCCAATAAAAAATAACAAACACAAACGTGAAAACTCCAAAATACTTAAAAATTACAAATTAAAATAAAAAATTCAAACAAACTTAGTTAAAAAAAAAATGCAATCTAAGGTTCTAGTAGTCACGACTCCTTAGTCAAAAGTCGCGGAATTGTAAATGAAGAGTCTTGAGATTGATCAATTGTAACCAGTTGTATTATTTTCACACCGACGGATCTGCTAAATGTTAAATTGACGCTCATTGCGACGACTATACGTTGAGACTAACCGCGAATGAGTGTCGGATTTGACCTTGATGCTCATCAAACTGCCTGTCGAGACTCACTAGTCAAATAATGTACTTAAAAATAATTGTTCTCCAACGGTGATAAATTTGTATTAAAAATCTTTGGAATTCGAACGTTGAATTTGTTTGGTTATATGTCCTTACACTATTTATGAAATATGTCAAAGAGGTAACCTCTCAAATTCTCGAAAGTTCAGTTTCAAAAGTGTCAACCTACGAAGATGAAGATATGTTGATTTTGTTCAGCGGTACAAAATATAGCAACCCGGATGAATTAGCGGTAACCTCTCAAATTCTCGAAAGTTCGGTTTCAAGAGTGTCAACGTACGAAGATGAAGATATGTTGATTTTGTTCAGTGGTACAAAATATAGCAACCCGGATGAATTGCTTCCACTTTTTCGGCTAAGAATGGGATATACTTAAATTTTCGTAAGATTGAATAAAATTACTAAGGTTTATGTATTATATTTTATAGTGATTAAAATATTTCAAGTTATTATATATAATACTTAATATTGTGTCGAACTATGGTAGTTTATGAAACAAGTTATAAAATCTTATGTATTACATATTTACATGTATCATATGCTATATATAACGATTAAAATATCAAATTGAACTAGATTACAATGTAGGTTAAAGGCTTATGTATTATGTTGTATAGCGATTAATAATATTGGAAGTTATTACATACAATTCTTAATATTGTGTCAAACTATGGCAATTTATGATCGAGATTATAAAGCCTATTATAAAGCCTTATGTATTATATCCTATAACGATTTAATATTAACCCGAACTAGATCACGATATAGATTAATCATGATTGGAATATATTGGAACTTAATTATCCGCACAATGAAGGTACATACTACTTATATATAATATTATATATATATATATAATAAGCAGAGATCATTAACCTGATGGTATCCTGGTGTCAAATTGCATATAACCTGAAACACAGTTGGACAGCCCTCCATTGGAGACATTAGTACGTGATCAGACCACCTGCACCAAGGAATTCCAATTGAAATCCATACAAATATACATGCAACAAACATCCATACAAAAAGTGCCAGATATGAAGCCCCTCACCCTGTAAAAGAACCGCTGAGGAACACTCTTGTTCCCCCATATGGCCACAGAAACCGAGTTGGGATAAGCATTGCCCCCCAACATTGCCACTGTTATGACCAGACTCATTACTTGATTGAAACATCAGCCCAAAATTGTGCACTTGTATCCAACTTATACACTCAAGCAACAACAGCCTACTCAAAATGATCTGGCAAGATCTGTGCACACAAATTGAAAGCATCTATTAAGTCCTTTCATCTTACTTCGTAGCAAATCAATCAGACATGAAACAGATTAAAAAAATTTGATCTTCAACAATGAAATAGAATAGAAAATAGAAAAGAATTTCCCAACAAGCATGTCAAGTACTCTTGACCTTTGATAAGTGATTACTTTCTAATTTCAAGCTCTTTCTGTCTTCACCACCTGTATAATTGATCACCAAAACAATTCATCTTAGAATTCTCACACCATTGATACGATGAACAATTCCTCAAAAAACTGACCCATGTCATTACTATCGCAAAAGCAAATCGTACCTCGAAGACCGAATCAGAAGAAGCCGCCATCGAAGACCAGTGAAGACGAAGAAAGGCCGACACTTGAAACCCTAACCAAAAAAGTCAATTTAGGGTTAATTAAAGGCAAACTTCAATGGGGAGGAGAGGAACAAATCACCAAGAGCTGGAGTAGACACGATCGAGCGATATGACTATCAAGTATTCAAAATACGTGCCAAACGGTGGAACAAACCACCGACAAATATTAACTTGCTTAAAGACGATAGGAATCGAAAACGAAAAGAAGAGAGGATGATTATACGTGTGGACGATTCGACGATAAATCAATGGCAGAAACGCCTCCTCCGCCGCGAGATAAGGGTAAAACCCTAGATCAGAGGGAGAAATGGATGGAGCGAAGAGATGGAGCAAGAAAGAAGCGGCCACCGAGCGAAGAAGAAATTGAACGGGAATGTGAGATTTCGACATCTGGTGAGATGAGTCACAAATAAGGACAATTACGGAAAGTTACTATTCAATGGAGCAAGTCCTCTTTTTATAATAGTACTTTTTATAATAGTATAAGATATAAGATATATATATTATAATTTTATAATATTTTATATATAATGAGCTCAAAGGATGAGAGAATGAGGAGCAGGTGCCTAGCTTCTTTCATTTCATATATATAGTTTTATAACTAGCTTAATACCCGTGTCTTGTACGGAATTTGTAAAATTTGAACTATTTTTTTCAATTGTATATAATGTATTGCTATTCATACAATTTTTATTTTTTTTATAAATGATATGTAATGGAAAAGAATGAATAAATATATCTAAAAACTGAGAATTTAGAATGAAATAATAACCAAACTATATATATTATACAAATTACATCATCAACAACCTATATAAAGAGTTGTAAATAAAATATTATTCATTACGATCAAAGAATCTAAAATATTAAATAAAACTAAGAAAATTATACGTAATATGAATTTTTTCTATAGTATATCTAAAATTTTAGCTCAATGGTTTATTTTTGGTTATTGTTTAAAATAAAGATTAATGAAGATAAAATAAGCAAGTCACGTAAAAAATTCCGACGTGACAAAATATGATGTCGTCAAGTGAAAAAATCTGAAGTGACTTAACGTGAGGGCGATAAGTGAAATTATTCACTTCTGTAGCAGATGAAATGAAGAGGCAGTTGTTTACTTTTATATTTGTACACGTATCTTTAATCAGATGAAAGGCGGCTTGCATATGACGCTCACCACTTCCATTTCTCAACCATGCTTTTCATTTAGCAATTTCACAGACGAAATAAGTCGAGAGCGGGAGCAAACGTACGTTTCACCTTCAACCTTCCCCATATCATTTGTCTTTACCCGTTTTCAGATTCGATTGTACCAACGAGTCCTTTACCTTGTTCTCTTCATCTTGGTATAAACTTATTTCCCGTTTATTAGCTTTTTGGTTAAACCTTCGTTTACCGTTATCGGAACGCCGACGACCACCGCGAGTCACCGAACACTATGCTTGTTGCCATGTTCTTACTCCTCGCATCACCAAGAGTCCGTCGCTTCGTTTGGATTATCAATCGGGTAAGTAACAAATAAGTTATGAATTTATTCATTTTCCGTATTGTTGTTCGACCTAAATTAACCTTAGGCTTGTCAAAATGAATAAATGGGAATTTCATTATACTCGTTATATTATTTTGGTGATCATAGACTATTTGAATCCTAATACCTGATGACAGGTTGTTCAAAAATTACTTGCGGACAAAATGTTATTTTTGCAAAATTTAATTAATTAATTAATTAAATGATTAATTAATTAAATTATGATTACGAGACATATCAGAAAGTTGATTATATTCTAAGGAAATAATTTAATTATGTTTGGCACGAAAAGTTTAACAAGGAACATTATATTCCTTACAAGTGTTGATGGAGACGGTAGACTAACTATAACTTGGTTTGATTCGTTTGCAAGCATTCAGGTAAGTCTTCGGACTTACTTAGTTTTTGATCTAAAGAGGTTACTACCTGAGAGATTCGAAATGTGTGGTATTATTGTTGTTGTCAAAGCATGATGATTGTGATACCATGATGATTGTGATATTTGTATGAGATGTTGAGCATATTGTGTGGTATAATTATCTTGAGATGATGTTGAACATGTATTGACAAGCATGCTCGTATATTATTATGGTATATATATGTGTATATATGATACCCGTGTTAGTTATGATGTGTGGTCATGTGTGAAAGTATTATATTAATTCAAGTGGAATTAATAATGTATGGCATATAACTAACGAACAAGATGTGTGAACACATGTGATATATGTATGTGAAAAACGAGTCTATCATCATATGGTCATAACCCATATGGGGCGAGCACATAAGAGCACCGACTACACCCATGGACTTGGGTAAGAATGTTGTATTAGCATAGAATGGCGAGCTTGGGCTGGTGTTAGCCTGGATCGGCGACAAGACTCTATGAGTCGCGGCCGGGATTCCCTCAATACTAGGAGTGGAGGGTGTGCGACCATTGCGAATAGGATCTCCTGTTATCATGGGGTACATACATAGGGGCAAGCTCCATGAGGCGATCAGAGTGCAAATGATTAATAAGATGGTATCACCAACCTATAATAAGCATGTAAATGAACGTTCCGTCCATAAGTGCATGTGCATATAGTATGACTACGTTGATGTGTTGCATATATTATATATGTGTGTTTAGTAGAATCTCTCGTGGACAGAGTTATGATCTTGAACTAACGGTTTATACCGACATCTTTTTAGGTAATCCTGCTCATAGGGATGTTGTAGGGACGTCAGCTGCGGGATGTGATCCGCCGGGGCAGTGATATCACATGGTTTGGTTTGTTTTATTTTGAGTTTCATGCTTGTTGGCGGATGCATGCGCTTGCCTATCATGTGCAGCGTTGTCAAATGTTGTTTTTATATGAACGACGGTTGTGTTTTTACAGTTATAAAGCTTATGTTGTTGTTTTGGGTGCATATGCATGTGCATGGTTTTGTTGGATGAACTTTTAAATAATAGGTTGAATGTTTTCATTATTTGTCCGTGCTTCTTGTTGCAAGGTCCTATAAGTGATGTTGTTGTCAGTCTAACTGATGGGACCCATTGTGTGGTCCCGACCAAGTGACGATTTGGGTTATTAAAAACTCGGGTCGTTACAATGTTGATAAATGGATGTTGATTATTATATGTGAGTTCACAATCCCACGCTTCCCGAGAGGTGGTGAAGGTTGAAACGTGAATATCCGATCTCACAATTACTTACAAGACATGATTGTAACAAGGGGTCATGATCAAACTCAAGGAAGATGATGTTTTGATTTGACAGCAAAATAATGAAACACAAAACAAATAAACTAAATTAATTACATAAATAGAAATAAATGACAAAAAATGAAAACAAGTGTCAATTGATCGATGTCACAGTCGATCAATCCCACACACTAGACACAAAACAAGTAAATGAAATACGAAAGATAAGAACCACGAAAGAATAAAAGAAGTCGTTCGATCGACTGGTGTATCCCTGGTCGATCAACTAGCTACAAAAAGCTCGTAAATAAAAATAGTAGTAAACTCGACAATAGAAGTAATCAACAATTAATAAAGAGTTTTAGGACCAAGATCACCAGAAGATACATATGTATAAATCTCAAACAAATGTAAATCATGTTTTGTGAGGGACAACTTTGTTTGATTGTCACATGCATAAGACCATTGTTTGTCGTACATCGAACGGGATTGTTAGTTCCGTTGATTGTCACGTGCACAAGACTGCCGCTTATTGCACATCGAACAAAGTCTTTTGGGAATGAGTGACTTGGCTCTCACATTCTTCCATCAACATCTCGAAGTATGTATACCGATGGTTAGTTCGAAACTCAACTCTCACATTTTGCGAAGAACAATCCAAATACTACCATGTCTCTCATTTATAAACATTCAAGCAATTCATAGATAAATATCAACATCATAAATCAATGTAGTCGGACTCTCCTACCCTAAAATAGATTGAATTTAGCCAGACATACATAATAATAAACTCATAACTTTATTAATCAAAGACGGAAGGGGCAGTCAATCGCCACAAAAGGGCTCAATCGATCGGCCGTGAATAGTAACTTGTGTCGTATAATCATATTCTCGAATAAAATCTGAATGAAAAAACCCTAAGGCTAAAAACCTTATTTATAAGGAGGATATCTAACCTAATACTCCTAGGATTTGCTAAGATTTATTAAATTTGCTACATCCTATCTTCTAATAAGATTGAATTTGTCTAAAAAGGTAACTACAAAGTAAAAATGTCCAAGTGGACGGGCTAAAAGATAGCCCAAAGTAAAAGAGAATAATATATAGATGTCAAGGAGAAATGTTGGGGCCTAGTCGATTGGTCTGGTGGGACCTTATCGATTGACAGGTTCATAAGGTCTTCGTAAAATTCTTGCTCTTGATTAGTGGTCATGTACGAGTCATGTGCCGGATGAATAAGGCTCAGTTGGTCAGCTAAGTGGGGCCCAACCGATTGTCCGGCATATAGCCCAAGGAATTCTTCATCTTTACTCTCGGTTCCCAATCAATTCAATTCCTTGACCGCAAGGAGACCCTTAGTGTGCATAAGGTCATTCCATTGTAAATAGCTCCACTTTAGTTAAATGCTTGGAATGCTTATAATGTCATAAACTAACTAGTAGATATACAAAACACAAAAGGAAGGAAATGAACTAATAAGTCATGTTATTATGATGAAAAAAGTAGAAGGTTGGATAAAAATAATGATGAAAAAAACGCTAAAATAAGTATTATCAAATACTCCATACTTGAACCTTACTTGTCCTCAAGTAAGATCCATAAATATCTTTATGTGTATGACTCAAATACTTGTCTCATGCAAAGATCAAACACTCAAATCATATCATCATCACACATATCATAGTAGAAGGTACAAATTTCATAAGTTCCATCTCTTTACTTATTGTAGACAAATATTCCAAACCAAGAGATGAATACCGAACATACTTTTTATATTTTTTGAATTGCTTTTCTTATATTGTCAAGTTTATTCATCACTTCTTCGTTCATATTTTTTATTCATTCAAATTGTTCAGTGTGGTGTGAAAGCATTTTTTAATGAGAATAATATGACTATATAAGTCATGTTGTTTCTTATTACATACATTGTATTTTTCTCTTGTATTTAAGTTTTTTTTAATCCATACAAGCGTTTCCGTTAGACATATTATTCAACGTGAGATTATAAATGTAAGAGTAACGCACAAAATTTAGGGATAGAAGTAATTCACGCTTGAAACGCACAAAATCCAAAGCGACCGACATCGGACATAATTCAATCTGTCAATCCAAATCTCAAATTTCAACCGTCTTTTGCGCCTCGCCCTGCGTCGTCTCTAAGCCACTTCCCATTCCCTCTTGCGCTACTAATTGAGAGATAGAGACGTCAGCATAATCAAAGAGTTTGAGAAGAGGAGGTGAAGAAGAAGATGGCGATGACGGCACCTCGTGTCCTGACTGTGGCGATCAACGGCGATTCCGGCGCGTTCCGGACGGTGCAAGAAGCAATTGACGCCGTCCCTCTCGGCAACACTTGCAGGACGATTATCCGCATCTCTCCCGGCGTTTACAGCCAACCAGTCTACATTCCTAAGACGAAGAATTTCATAACACTCTCTGGACTCTACCCCGAAGAAACTGTTCTCATTTGGAACAACACTGCCACAAAGATCGAACACCACCAGGTTTTATTTTCCTAAACTTTATGTTTTTTCTTTTCTCTTTTTGGTTTGTAATATGTATGGAAATCTGCAAAATTGCAGCCGTCTAGGTTGATAGGAACGGGGACGTTTGGGTGCGGTAGTGTGATTGTGGAAGGAGAGGACTTCATTGCTGAGAATATTACCTTTCAGAATTCTTCTCCTCAGGTTACTTCTTCATTGTGTTGCTCAGAGTTTATCAATTATGCCTGATTTCTAGCTGCTTTGTATGGAGCAGTAACACGGATTGCTGTTATTATATTACAGGGTTCAGGACAAGCCGTGGCACTGAGAGCTACTGCTGATCGCTGTGCGTTTTACAACTGCAGGTTCCTTGGTTGGCAGGTATACACTAGCTGCTCTTATGATTTCAAATCAATAGATCGTTGCTCATGTGACGAACTTACATTTCAATCCTTGTTTAAACATTTTATTTATTCTGTTGAGAATAATTACCTCTTAACATATGAGAGCTTGCTCTTACGCATTTAGATCGTCAACCATGACTGCATGAACAGTTTGCTAGTTTTCACCGGATTAAGTGTGCACCCAGGCCCGGCATTATTCTTTCGTTGTGTGTTTGATTATAATGGCGAAGGGGTTGGAGTATGTTTTATATTATATGTAGGAAATGAATTTTTACACATATAATTTCTTGATTCACTCCGCAAGTCTTTCTCAATCATCTGCTTTCATATTATTAGTGTAGTTCATCTATTCTTAGAACGGTGTCTTCTCGGAGTGCATCAGATATTACATTTTCTCTTATTATGTGGCAATATAAAATGCTAGGATACACTGTACCTGCATCATGGAAGGCAATATTTGAGGGATTGTTACATTGAAGGAAGTGTGGACTTCCTATTTGGTAATAGCACTGCTCTTTTGGAACATTGCCATATTCACTGCAAAGCCGAGGGTTTCATTACAGCTCAGAGTAGGAAGTCTTCTCAAGAGACTACTGGATATGTGTTCCTCAGGTGATCATTAGACTCATATTTTCTTATATCATACTGTTTATCTGTGTACATTATATTCGTGGCCTTGTACTCATTGCTGTGGGGGTCAGGTCATGTGTAAGCACTTCTGCAAGTTGTTTTTCGGTAGAATAAGAACTTTTGCAAGTAAAGATAGTAAATTTGTTCAAATTTTCTTCAATGAACTAACTGGATATGGATAGACGTAAGGTATCAACTTTTGTTAGCTTACTTTTTTAAGTGTAGGGTATACACTGAAAGAAACAAGTTATCAAACTCTTCTTTTCATGTTTTTTTTAGTATCATTACGTTTGACTACCATTTTAATCTGCTCGATTGTAAACTAAAAAATATGGTAATTGATGATTAACAAATAAAATCACTAAATCACTGAGAAATCTACATGGTGGAGTCTGAACCCTTTTCTCAAATAATCCTAATCTTGTGATTCTGTTAATATGTAAAGCTGTAAGAGGGCAGTTAGTTGTCTGTTATACTTAGGCATATCGTGTTGGTTGTTTTTTGTTCAGTGTATAAATAGGTCTTGTTCATGTACACCTTAATGTAATCACTTTCCTTTCTTCAATACTGAAAAAATGAAAACTCGATCTTCTTCTCTGTTTCTCTTGCTGACATTGTATTCTCTTGTTTTTGAATTTCAATAATTTACATCGAGTTTCACACTTCACAAGTAGAAGTAGCTTTCCCCCCTTCAAACTTCAAAGTTTTAAGAAGCTTACAGGAAGATTTTTCTCTAATAGAGTGAGTCACAATTTGTTTTCCCAGACACACTAGTGCCTTTTACATCCTGAAGAATAATTTACTTTTGTCAAGTTCATTGTTTGTAGCATAGTCCTTGGACCTAAACAAGGTCCTTGTAATAAATTAGGGGATTTGCGCCAAATGAAGTCTTAGGCTCTGTTCGGTATTACAAGTTTTTTTTAGTAGTTTAAGCTTTTTGGGTAGTTTTTTAGTAGAATTTTGGATAATGTTGTAAAATATGAAAATCTAATGAAAATTCTGATAAGTGTTAAGTAGATTTTTCTGGTGAATTTACTAAAAAGGACAAACATCAAATCATAAACAATAAAAAGTGAGTACGGGTTAGAGAGGTATATTGGAACAAAATAATTGAAAGATAATAAAAAAAATCTACTAAAAGCTATTTCCATGAGCTTTCCAAATCTACTAAAAAGCGTTACAATAATCTACTAAAAATCATCTCTCAAATAATCTAAACCTACCAAACACCAAATAGCTTTCATTTTTCTCAAAGCTTTGCAAAGAGCTTTACCAAACATACCCTCAGTCTTATCACCCTTAATCCATTTGATTAACTAGTATTGGTAAGGGGGGAAACCTGAGTATATACATATTGCTTAACAGGAAAATGAAAAAAATAGCATATCAGTGACATCACATACTTTCCGTCAAATATTTATGAAACTCTTGGAACAACCCATCATCCTAAGGAACTGAATTGCTAATGCTGGATAAACTGCTAGTATCTGTTGATCTGTCAGACTGTAACACTGAGAAAGCTTGTTAGTCGATGATTGGGGTGATTTGGTGTAGTAACATATGCCTTATTATGTGATTACCATTTATATTTTAATTACAATGAACGTTGCAATAAATTTTGGTTATAAAATCTTATAAAATGTTTATCATGGCTCCAAAATTTGGCCTTTCACCAGTTCGAATTTGGTGACATCCTTTGATCAATGAGAAAAAAATGATTCATCTGTGGTTAGATAAGCAGTTGTATCTACTGATCTCTAGTTCATAAGAAATAAGGAGGTGTTTCTGTTGTTGGCAAGTGATGCTATTGATCTAAGGTGGAAGAAATTTTTTATTGTTGAGAAATATTCTAATTTGATCCTTCACATGATACAAATTCTTATTTTTGTCCTTGCAAGGTTGTGATATTGCAGCCTGTACATATGTATACCACATATAATAAATATAAACCCAGATAAGCAAGTTCTTTCTTAGTTTTGGGATAGGAGGAAGTTATATATGGCCATTCCTCTAGAGGCTGTTTTTCATTCGAGTGAAGCAATGGAAAAATAAACATGCTATTCTATCACTGTGAAATCTTCATATGTCTTGCAAAGCAGAAACAATGCGAGACTTCTGGGTGAAAATGGGTAACAAGATCATTTGCAGAAAACCAACACTACTCCCTAGGTTGCGAAGGTGATATATTGCTAGTGCTTTTCAAAAAGCACTTTGTGTCTTGGCTTATGGCTTATATTATTAGCAGTTTGCACCTTTACTATAGCTTATATTGGTTGATTAACTAAGTAGGTTATTCTTATCCATTCAAGCCTTGTAAAGTTGGTAAACTATTTTGTTTTTATTTTAGGTGTGTCATCACTGGCAATGGGGGATCAGGATATACACATCTTGGCCGGCCATGGGGCCCTTTTGGACGGGTAATATTTGCTTACACTCATATGGATCATTGCATCAAACCAGTTGGCTGGCATAACTGGGGCAAAACTGAGAATGAAAGAAGTGCTTGCTTCTATGAATACAGGTAGCATTTCTCTTTTCCAAATTCTTGCTCTAATCTTTATATCATTACACCCTTTTTAAAAAATCAGAGAAATCATATTACTTCTATGGTATTTGCTTGTATTTTGATTGTTTTCTATTGCTTTCCTGAGGATTTTATGGCTGCTTTTTGAAATCAATTATATGTCGATATGCTTCCTGTTCTATTCTATAAGCTGATTTTCAGAAAGATAATGAAGTGACATTTGTAAAGAACATACTTTGGTTGTGTTAAAATTCTCTGTTATCTCATTTTTCCACTTCACAACATCTTCTGCAGAACAGATTACTCGGGTTTGTTGTACTAGAAATCGAGTGGTTACAGTCAAAAAATGAAAATTTAGTGGAAGTTGGTGGCAAATTGATAGTGTTTGCAGGAATCTATACATACTACTAAAATTGCTCGCATACATCCACATCAGCATTTTATCAATTTGTTTACAGATTCGCCACAATATATATACAGTTTTTATTTTTAAACAAAATTTTCAACCAAATCTTCAAATATAACACATAAATTTTAAGTTAACAATCTCGCCCAAAATGCGGGCAATAAACTAGTTGTTGTAGCTGAAAATAACAGGAATCCATTTCAGTATTTCACAGATTCAGCTTCTAACAAAAGATCCAACACATTGCAGGTGTTTTGGGTCTGGGTGTTGCCCTAAGGACCGCGTGACATGGTGCAGAGAGTTGATAGATGAAGAAGCTTATCAGTTCATCTCTCATTCCTTCATAGATTCTGATCCCCAAAAACCTTGGCTAGTGCAGAGAATGGGCATCAGAATACCATGTTCTGCTTAATAACTAGCATATAGCTGGAGAAACAAACAGCACGCGTAGCCCTTGGACGATATATTAATAAAACTTGTACGTGAATAAAATGTGTGTCGCAGTTTTCGTCTGTTTAAGTCCTGAAAACAAGGGGCATATTTGTTTCCTGTTGCTTCCTCTATATTGGGTAACTGGTATGAGACATGCATAATGGTATTTGAGAGTCAGAATATATAAATCAAGATATATATTCATTCCTCGGGTTTGGTTCCATTGAAGTTGATTATTTAAATCTGGACCCTTCATTTATAAATTAAGGGCTAAGATTTGAGAGATTTTGTTAAAATAAATTCTTTTTAATTTTAATATATTTAATAGATTTAGTTTACAAAAATAAATCTCAGCCCTTAATTTATAGATTAAAGGTATAGATTTGTGCAAATTTACAGTGAAGAATCAACTTCACTGAATCCAAACACTCATTTCTCATGGCTGCATCAAGATCACCAATAATCAGAACAAGAGCAAGAACCTAGCTTGAAGCAGTGAAACCGACTACGATCCCTGACGACGATTTCCCTATTATAGACTGATGAAATGATCTTCATAGCAGAATGACAATCTCTGCATATTCTAAGATTCTTGAAGATGTAAACAGGCATGCCAGACTTAATGCTTAAAAGCCCAAAGCAAACCGCAAGCTTCTCACTGTGATTCAACACTGCTTGCTCTTTTTCCTCAATGGTGGTCTCTCCATCACAACCAGGGAATACTTGGGATTCTGTTTCCGGGACATAACCAGCCGATCTCAACTTCTGTATAACTTCATCTAACTTCAAGTAGATCTCGTGAGATCGAGGGTGCGACATGTCACCTGCGCTGAAACGATGAACCTGCCCTTCAACATGAATCGAGCTCATCCCAGGAACCTTCCGGATACCCTTCTCCCTCAAAACTTTCCGAAAATGATTCGCTTTTTCCTGATTTCCGGAAAGTGAATACATATTCGAAATAAGAACATGACATTCAGTATTCTCAGGATCCATTTCAACCAACTGATGCATCAGATTTTCAGCCAAATGCAGCTTCCCATAAAACCTGCAAGTAGGGGTGTTATACAAGCCGAACGAGTCGAGCATTGGCATGTTCAAGCTCGGCCCGTTTATAAAACAAGCCGAGCCTAAAATTTGCACGAGCTTTAAAATGTGTTCATATTCACTCGATTAAAAAATGAACGAGCCGAGCTTTAGACGAGCCGATTCCGAGTAGCTCGGCTAAACTAACGTTCATATAGTGTTATTTTAGTCGAACTAGCCGAGGTTTACCCGAATGAGCGGAGCATTAACATGCTCAAGCTCGGCTAAAATAATGCTCCTATAGTGTTATTTTAGCTGAACGAGCCCGAACCGATCCTAAATATTATACGAGTTTTAAAACCTGTTCATGTTCGGCTCGTTTAGAAAATGAACGAGCTCGAGCCAAGCTTTTAACGAGCCCAGCACGAGTCTGAATAGCTTGTCTCGTATCACAGCCTTACCTGCAAGAGCCAAGAAGAGATGCAAGAATTACTGAATTCGGAAGAACCGGCATCTTCCTCACAAACTCAACTGCTTCCTCTAGTTTTCCAGCTCGACCAAGAAGATCAACAATACAAGCATAATGCTCGAGTTGAGGTTTGATCTCATACACGGTCTCAAGATTATTGAAGAAACAGAGACCTTGTTCGGTTAAACCAGAGTGACTACACGCGTTTAACAGACACGTCATAGTAATTTTATCCGGTTTCGTTTCCTTAACCATACGAGGAAACAACTCCACCGCTGAAACACCAAGTCCATGTGTAGCTAATCCAGAAAACAAAGCATTCCAAGAAACCACATTCCTCTGTTTCATATTCCAAAAGACTCTCAACGCTGTATTCATTCTACCACATTTTGCATACATATCAACCAAAGCGGTACCTGTCATAAGATCGATTTCCTCGTCTATGAGCTTTAGAGCGTATGCGTGAACCCACTTTCCGGTCACTGCGTCTCCAGAGACTGAACAGCCAGCCAAGAGAGAACAAAGAGTTACCTGCGTCAGACGAAATCCGAAACCAAATATCATTTCACAAAGAAGTGAAGCTGCTTCTTTTGGGAAACCATTTTCAACATAAGCCTTGATCATGATTGTCCACGTCACCTCGTTTTTCTCCGGCATAGCATCAAACAGAGCTCTACCACTCACTAAGCCTTCACATTTGACCAAGGCATCTAAAAACACAGTCCAAGTGATAACACTCCTTTCCTCCATTTCATCAAAAACCCTCTTCGCATCACCAATCAACCCACATTTGGAGTACATCCCAATGATCGAATTACGCACTCTAACCGTGAATGGAAGGCTTAATTTCAACATAACTGCAATGCCATGGTCGCCAACTCTCGCATCTTCTAACTGAGCAAACGCATGAAAGACGCAAACCATGGTAGCATCGTCAGGCTCCAAAGCAGATCCACGCATTTTCCTGTAAAGATGAAGAGCTTCCATGGGCATCTTCTGTTGGGTGTAGCATCCTATAAGAGCAGTCCAGTCAACGGCATCTTTATGTGAGTCGGGAATTTTGTCGAACAGTTTGTGGGCATAGTGAGGGTGACCACATTTTGAGTACAAGTGGACGAGAGCATTGGAGATGTATGTTTCTGGTATTGAAGAGATCCCTATTGTTATGGCAGAGGCGTGGAGCTTCTCTCCGTCGACGAGGGATAAGCGGCGGGCGTTGCATCTTATCAGAGAACGGTAATAACGAGACAGTGAAGGTATCGTGGGAGTGATGCTCATGGGTGGAACTTTGCATTCCAAAGTTGCTGCATTTTAATAATTTCATGAATAATTATTGCAAAATATTTTGAAGAGAGTTAATGTTTAGTAAAATATATAGGAAAGAAATTTAAGTATTGAAAAAGGAACCACCATAAACACAAAAAATAAAAGAAAATTATCTCTCCTCACCAAAAACACAAAAATACTCTCTTCATCTTTTGTTGAACTTCTCTCAATAACTTTTTTCTAAATTCAAGGTATTTCTCCACTTTCATATTTCATCTACTCGATTCAATGAAAAAAGACGTTATTTTTTCTTTTAGATCTAAAACGCAGCCACAATAGAGAATCAGTCTAGTTTAAATATATGAAACCTTTTAAGTTAGAGTTTCGATATAGTTATAATGATTTTTGTTCGTATTTCAATTGTAATTAGATTTAAACTAGTTTAATTTTCGTGCCTTGCACGGGATTAAATGAAAAAATTGTATGAAATTATATATTATTTTTAAAAATTAATTTAAGTGACATCAAAATTCAAAAATATTTTTAAGATGAAATGTGATTTGATTATGGTGTAATCGGATCGTAAATTTACCGTGAATTAATATGTAAATTAATTGTCACATTTTTTATTTTCTCTTCGAGTATTAACTAATTTCAGTTTTTTAGAGTTTATATATTTTTATTAGATTTCGAGTATTAACTAATTTCAGTTTTTTTAGAGTTTATATATTTTTATTAGATTCAAACCGGTTTTAATAAAGTGTCAAAAACTTTTTTTTATAATGATTTTATTAATAATTTAATTGAGTTACAAAGCAAAAAATTGATAATTATATTGTTAAAATATTGCCAAATAAAGTAATTTTAAGTCAAGTATAATTTCTCATTCATTAGGAAAAAAAATGTCTCTAAATGAATTCCAATGTAGAATGAACCTTGATATTATCTCCATATATAAGCTTATATTATCTCTACAAATAAAAAAAATTTAAGTCTTAAAAAATGGCTCCAAATCAGTTTCGTTTTTAAATGAAAATAAGTTTATATCATCTCCATATATAAAATAAAAGGTTAAATATGAGGTGGCCCAACCTAGATACGACATGTGACAAAATCTTATGTGGCTTAACGTAGGGAGGACATGTGACAATATCCGATGTGGCTTCATGTGAGAACGACAACAAGGATTATTGACTTCTGTTTTAGTATTATATATATAGTAGATTTGTGTTCATTCTTATTTATATTGTTAAAAGTAATGTTAGATACTTATTACTAAAATATTTTTACATATGTTATTTTTCGATATATTTTTTGATAGGAAAATTAAGAGCATCTCTCACTTTAGAAAAAGAATAAACCAAGATCAATTAATATATAATGAAATTGTAGTGTTAGATACAATTCCTTACAAGCAATTTTAATGCATAAAGATGGAGGATCCTAATCTATTACAAGCAATTTAAACCCACTAGAGATAACACAATGATATCTCTAGTAGGGTTTTTCAACAAAATTTGGCAAAGCATGAATGAGAGGAAAAATAATATATTCATCATTCAAGATGGACAAGTGTGGCTTCCATTAAAGAAATCTTGAAGAATGGGTGGTGAAATTTATGATTGCTTTGAAAATTTTATTAATGAGAAAAAAAGAAAGAAAAGGAATTGTTGTTGTCAATATATATAGAAATACAAAAATAGGTTAAAAGACTCGGAATCTCGATAATAAAAATATATAGAAATCGAGCAAGTGCGTGAAATATCACAAGACAAACAAGGTAAGAAATATATTTTATATTACTTTAATATTTTATAAATACAAACACTAATACATTATTTCTCAAATTATTAATAGACGCAACTTCAAATTCTTAATAGACGAAACTGTAGAATCTACACAATCAAGTACATACAAACACTCGTTTTTGGGCAAAGCATTCGATCAATTAACTACGAGAACACGAGTGCATATAGAGAAAAAAAATGCAATTGATTTGTTCCTCCAAGAAGAGTGGGATTATTCAAGACATGATGGAATTGTTCAAGGAAAGAATTAGGATTAAGATCTGGGATAGAATAAAAAATTTATGTCGAAAGATTATTTTAAAAACTATTTGACAAAAATGGCATATATTGGTTTCAAGAAATATCGAAATTACATAAAGTCAAGGAGGTTCAATGAATTTCTAGTCTTGTGCGATGACTAATACTAGACTTTTATAACATAGGGGGAATTATTTACACCCCTAAATTAAAAAAATTTACATCACCCATCAGTCTTGTCATTAGCAACTCCCATCAATTTTGTTTTTGTGGCAAGATGTCAACTCCTACAACAAAAGGCATTGGCTTTGTGGCTTGCGTGGGAACTTTTATGGATTTTTTTTATAAATATTTTTGAATGAAAACTACAAGTGGCAACTCCAACAAAAGGATGACGTGTAAAATTTTTTGAAACTTTTACAGGTAATTAGTTTATATCCCGTTTGGCTCGGACGAGCCAAATGGACCCAATTGGTTGAATGTAAGGTCATATTTAAGTTAGAAATTTCAAGTGCAATCAACGATATAACTTGAATATTGAAATTAATAATAAAGTTCATCGCGTAAATGTGAATACACTTGAGATTTGCATATCCATAAGATTTTAACGATATTTCGAATAAAAACTAATATAATAAAACAAAATTAAAATGACCGTATTATGTCAAACTGAAGGGGGCGTGCAAGTGAATGAAAGTGTGACTTAGGGTGTTTTCGTTGGTCTCCTTGCTTTTCGGTGCACTTCTGTCAAAAAACATTCCATTTCATCTTTCATCGGTAAAAAAAGATAAACAAAATAATTAATTACACCAATACAATGAACAAAGTGTGTTGTTTACGTATTCATTGTATATGTTTATGTACTGTAAATGAAGATTGCTGGACAAGCTATACTTATGAATTGAGTTTATTATTGCGTCTCAATTCGTTTCGATCGAATAACTTCAAATATTCAAAATCGTGTTCAAGAAAAATTCTTTTAATTATAGGCTGTTTTCAAATTTCAAAATAATAGAATCAGTAAAGAAGAACGATTAAGATCGAAGATTGAATTAGGATGATCAAAGGATTACCTGAAATAAAGGAATAGGTTTCAAGCTAAAAGAACCGTGAGAAATTGATGAACAAATGAATATTTGGTATTGATATATATAGTAGAATATGAAGATATTAACTTGTTGGAGAAGTATTTTTCGAGAAGATT
Source organism: Fagopyrum tataricum (assembly GCA_002319775.1). Classification (NCBI taxonomy): domain Eukaryota; kingdom Viridiplantae; phylum Streptophyta; class Magnoliopsida; order Caryophyllales; family Polygonaceae; genus Fagopyrum; species Fagopyrum tataricum. The sequence goes on from CM008281.1 coordinate 41,694,172, forward strand.
ATGTGAGAAGTTGTTGATCAGATTTAATTAACAAACAATCTAACGTATATATAAAAATTGTTTACGTCAAGAGATAATTAATATAACGATCTGGTGAATTCTATGATAAGATTAAACGATATCTTGTTAGACAGTTTTTACCTAAACAAATTTAATTAGAATGATTTATACTTTTAAAAAATATAATAAAACTTATTTACATTAAAAATTAAAAATCGGAATAAGTTGCCATAAGATTTGGTGAATTATGGTAGATGAATTGATACAAGATCTTGCTAAATAATTAAAATTTTTGATTTATTTTTTGTTTAGTAAAAAAGATTTTGTAGCTTAATTAGTTATTTAAAAAAATTTATTTCGAGAAAATTTGTGAGCCCGTCACGTCAGCCTTTAGTGACGACTCTTTTAGCATAGGTATATAGATATAGACTAAGTAGTAATCAATCAGGTGATTAACATTAATAGTTATTTTTTATTTTAATCATAAAATGTTATATATTCACAAGCAACACTAGATTTCTTTGTCCTTTCCGTGTTTTCAAGAAAGAGTTCAAGTAGTGTTGTTGGGTCAAGACCTATCGATTGGGCCCCACTTCGAGGCGGATAGGACGTTGCGGACTTTAGAAGACCGTTTACGCTCAAATTAAGGGTTTGGACGTGAATGAGGTCGTATGGTTCCCCTACAACCTAACTGCATTGAAACTCATATCTATGTATCTAGTTAGGTCCGTTCATCAAGCCATATCATAAGGGTCGCTCGTCAATTCGACCGAATTCAACAGATTCTCGTGGAACACATCAACTCATTGAATTTGAATTGATGTCGAAACGCCCGACGTTATAACTTGAACTTTTAAATTGTTCGTAAGAGATTGAACTTAATTAAATGTTATAATTAATCAACGAATTAATTATTTATTTTCAAAAAAACAAAACAATATTCGATCATAAAACGAGTTATTGGATGCAATAACTTACTATAAATAAAAAAAGAAGATGATAACAATGGGTGATGATTGTTATGATTGATTGATGGGTGATGATTGCTATTTTTTAGCCCTTCTTGTAATACGCAATATTAGACATGCATTTACAAATCAAAATCTATAATGAGGTGTTAGTTATGATTAATGATTGATTTGAGTGATAAATTTGGGCGTAAATATCTCTACTCATCAAAATCTACAATGAAGTGTTAATTATGATTAATGATTGACTTGAGCGATAAATTTGGGGTGTAAATATCTCTGCTCATTATAATCTTTATCAACAAAAACGGAACTTATAGTAGTTTAGAAAAAGAAGATTTTAAATATTATATAAATATATATAGGATTTGGATCATATAGAAAGAGTCTTAGGGTCAAAAGTAGGAATGACTCTCAGCCCATGGGTCAAAATCGTGAATGGCCGTGATATTATCTCCTCATGAACAATGAACGATTAAGTAACCAACTATTAATAACGTCGTTCATTCACGCTCCTTTCTTTTTCCTCATTTTTCCTTCAATTTCTTCATTTCATATTCTCTTATTCAATTTTTTTTCATTATATATTCCCAAATTCGATTTCTTCAATTCCAATTTATTTGATTCTATTTCTTTCACTCGATAGTCGTTAACAACGTCGTTCATTCACGCTCCTTTCTTCTTCCTCCTTTAATTTCTTCATTCCATATTTTATGGTTCGATTTCTTCAATTCCAATTTATTTGATTCGATTTATTTCATTCTATTTTTGTTATACATATTTTTTCTTCTTCATAAAATCAAGTTTTGAACAAATTGACTTATAATTGAATAAATTGAATTTATAATTGAATAAATTATTGTGACTTATTTTTCTTCACTAAATCAAGTTTTTTGAACAAATTAGATATATAGCTTAACAAATTCACTTATAAATAAACAAATTGAATTTATATTTGAACAAATTATTGTCACTTATTTTTCTTCACAAAGTCAAGTTTTGAACAAATTGGACATCTAGTTGAACAAATTGATTTATAAGATTTGGATCATATAGAAGGGGAAGCATTGCATGGTTTGCATGGCTGGCGTGGCTTGCATGACTACTCTCTATATGTGCATGGCCTACGTGAAACAAGGGAAGCATTGCATGTCTTCCTTTCACGTGTGCATAGGTCCCCCGGGGTGAAGGAAATGTCTGCATGTGTGCTTGGACTCCTGGAACTTGGGATGGGCCTGAGATGGTGTAAGTGGGCCGGAGTCTCTTCTTCCGTTACATCCTCAGAGCATGATTGATCATGTTCTCATGCATCCTCGATCTCTTTGTGCAGAAGGATCTCAATTCAACCACTTCTTCTTCCTTAGCCTACTCTCCCTTCCTTTCCTAGGCATGAGATTACATAGTTGCATCTACGTCCCTTTCCTTGCCTCTATCTTCCTCCTCTTGGTAGGAGGCTCTAAACATGCTCCTGCTCTCTTTAGATGTGCTCTTGCCTCCTTGATGGGAGGTCCGGTGTACGCATCTTCATCCGAAGATGATCTTTAATGTGCTTCCACGTCCATGGGAGGTCCTAGAAATGCTCCTGTATAAGCTCATATGTCCATGGATAATCTTAGAGTTACTCCCGTACAAGAATCTATGTCCGAAATTGTTCCAAAGTTATAATTCAAACATGTGTTCACAATGTTGTTTGAATCATATAATTCAAACATGTGTTCACAATATTCTAAGATAGAAGCTAATATACTATATTTTTCTCTCAAACTTTTAATATATTTTTTTCATATGACATCGTATATATGCTTGACTATTTTTGATGCCCTTAATATAAGTTGTGTTTTTATCTAAAAAAAGTAAGGTAATATATATACCTTTTAAATTCCTTTTTCACATAAGTCATTTTAAGGAAAAATAATATGCCAGAAAAATATGGTATATTAGCTTCTATCTTAGATTGAACTAGTTTAGTGCCCGCACCTTGTACGGGTGTTACTTAAAATAAAGATATTTTATATTATTTTATTAGTGAATTACAAAATCAAGTAATGTTTTTCTAATCATTCAATATATATATACTATATGTGGAAGTATGTCATCACGATAAGTTCATAAATTTGTTAAAAATAGAGATTACGGTATCAACCCGAAGAATTATTAGACCGGAGATTTCCTATACTTGCGAATTGTGATAGGGATTACGATAATTAAAAAAAAGAACAAACAATTATTCAAAAAATCATCAAAAAATATTTCAAATTACTAAATATTTCATCTTGGTAACAATTGATATAAGACATTCTAATATATATCACATTTTTTTTATTAAAAAAAAATTGCAGCAAAATATGTCTATATATCATATACAATTCTAAAAATCCATAAAACACATAAAATTATAGAATCACTATTAACCTCGATGCAAGTCATCTGCAAAAAAAAATAAAAATGATCTGGCCGCATGCATTTTCAGGTCAAAGCCATGAAAGTGGTTAAATAGTGAATTGAGGTTCATAAGATTAATGGGCTATGCCTAGATTTTTAACATATTAAAATATTTATTTGTTAATTAAAAATTAACAAATAAAAACTTTAAGAATCCGTTCTTTAAATTTAATAACTTTAATGATCAAGAATCAGGTTTTAAAAAATATATATATATATATATATATATATATATATATATATATATATATATATATATATATATATATATAATCAGGAAAGTGAAAATTGAATTTTAAAATCTTTATTTGTTAATTAAAAATTATAAATAACAAATAAAAACTTTAAGAACCCGGTCTTTAAATTTAACAACTTTAATAATTAAAGTTAAATTTAATAATTAAGAATTAGGTTTTAAAATATATATTTTTAGGGAGTGACAACTTAGTAATATATGGTGATTTGACTGAAATCCTGAAATCTATAGTGTCACGTCAGCAATCTTAGACTACTTTATTTATATATAATAAATGTATAATTTTTTGTATCAAATAAAATATTCAAACATCTCAAACATAAGACACTAATCAAAATCCGGATTTATTATAATTTAACTAAAAAATCGATAATATTTTTTTTTGGTGAGAAAAATCAATCATTCTTAAAATACGGATTTGTTTTAATTTAACTAAAAAAATCGATAATACTTAAAATACTAAAAAAACGGTTTTGTTTTAATTCAACTAAAAATTGATAATAATTAAAACACGGATTTGTTAAACAATATAACTAAAAACAAATCCAGACTTTGAAAAATTGTTACATTTGTATTATTTAGTGTAAATCGTTATAAAAATAATTCTATAATACTTTATTAAATTTTATTTAAATTTTTTTTAAAAAAAAAAAAAGTAGATAAAGTATTTGGTTATTCACACGTAAAATGTTTACGTATTTGGGAGCTAAGGAGAGAGTGGTTGTCCTTGAAGGACTCTATATTCCCTATACGGTACCAAATATACATCATCCGAGAAGAAAGAAGATTGAAATCAGAGAAGCAAAAATAAAACAAAATTTTTAAAAAATTATGTTTTTTAAAAAATTACGTAAAAACATTCTCTTCTTTTTGTTACTATGTTTTACGTGTTTGGCTGTAAACAGAGTATGAAGATATATATGGTAATTGAAGTTTCGTGACGTGAATTCTCTTTGAATAACGTATAGAGATGATGAGAATAGAATAGTACGTTAGAGGATAAGCAAATTCGAAATCAGAGAAGCAAATCAAATCGAAATCAAACATATGGAAGCAAATCAAATAAAAACGAATGCAGTTTAAAAAACGAATGATATGAACACAATCATCTAACCGTCAATTGGTGGGGCTTCTGAGAAAAATCTCCGTCCAGTGGTGGTGGTGGTAGGAGTTTTTGCACTCAAAAACAAAAAGAACGATGTAGTTAATTGTGACTAAAACGTATGGGAATAATAAGTATATATAGCTGAGAGGATATGCTTTAAAGCTTCCTTAATAAGATTGTTGAAGCTTCGTTGATAAAATTGAAATTTAAAGAGTTAATAAGATGACGAATTTAAAATATAAAACAAAAAAAAATACCGATAAAATATAATTACGGATAAAATATGAAGAAGTAAGTGTACGAAGAAAGTTTTTTACCCGGAAGTGTACAAAGAAAGTTCTATTAATCAAATAAATAATACAAATAAAAAAAATAAATATTTTTGGTATTGTTTTAATTTTGGATCGAGCAAATCTTTTTACCGATTCACTTAGTTAAAAGAAATTATTTACGTAAAAAGAAAAAAAAAAGTATTTAAAATAGAGTCTTGTGAATTCTTCTACGAAGTGGCTGGACCATTTGAAAGTTTAATATGATGATATTTTAAAACAAAATATGCGGTTATAAATAAATTAAGAAAATTTTAAAAAACTTAACATAATATTTGATTAAACTATCCATATTTAAGGAGGAATAAAACTTAAAAATAAAAGGTTAATATCATGATATTAAAAAAAAACGTGCAGTTACAAATGAATCAAGAAAATTTTTAAAATTAAAAAATAAGTAACCCATATATAATGAATCAAGAAAATTTTTAAAATTAAAAAATAAGTAACCCATATATAAGAACGAATAAAACATAAAAACTAAAGTTTAATATCATGATATTTCAAAAAAAAAAAAGTGTGCGGTTACAAATAATTAAGAAAATTTAAAATACATAACAATCTTATTTAAATAAAATATCCAATTTGAAGGGCGAATAAAACTTAAAAAGTAAAGTTTAATATCATGATATTTTTAAAAAAACGTGTGTAGTTATAAATAAATATTTTTTCAAAATTTTTTTAACAAAATATTTAACTAAAGTATAAAGTAAATCGCTGAGATATATTTAAACTTTCAATTTCAAATCAACCAGATTTTTAGGACGTATACAAAATAAAACTAATATTTATAAGTAATTTACATGTCATACTTCTACTTCTACGTGTGCATATTTGTTATCTGATCTTAAAACTTAGTTCGACAACTATTTAAAGTATTGATATTAAAATAAACTAATAGTTATTAAAAAATTCGAACTATAAATTATAAGGCTTAATAAAGGATATATTAACTGTACTTAAAAAAAAGATTGAAGATCTTTAAAAAAAACGGACCGGGCTTAAAAAAGGATATATTGTACGTAACAAAATAAGATTGAAGATCTTTAAAAAAAACGGGTGCGAAAAATAACAAAAAAACAATACGGATTTAAAAAAAAAAATTGTGGCGAAAAATTGTGGGAGCTCCATTTCAAAATACTGGATTCATAGCGCGCCACATAAGTTTTAGATGTTCTTTACTTTAGTAGTATATATTGATTGAACTTCCACGTCAACAGTTTGGAAGGTAAAAAAATAATTTATGATATTGAAGTCGATCACCGAACAAGTCTGGGTTATGGGTCTTGACTTATTTGATTGTTGGCCTCTTCATAGGCAACCGAGAGAATTGGTCTTTTGCGGATTATACAAAGATTGGGGGTAAACTATTTACAAACATAATTAGTTTTCTAAATATTGGGGTGAGATAGAACAAACCCTAACCCACCCCTAATCCGTGTCTAAAATCGTTCAAAGTTATAATCACATATGGTTTAGTGTTGCTTGAATTGTATAATATGGTCTATTTAGTATAACCCACCCTCATCCGTGTCTAAAATTGTTTGAAAGTTATAATTCAAATGTGTTCACATATGGTTTAATGTTGCTTGAATTGTATAATATGGTCTATTTAGTATATCTTACAATGTAGTTTAAATATAATGGGTTAATTTCAAATATAAAGTATTCATGTGAAATCTTCTTGTTCTTATTGATAAAACATAAATAGTCTCAAATGCACGTCAAATGGGTTCATAAAGTTTGAGAGTTGAGACATTCTTGGTCGAAGATATTTAGCTTTTGAGTTCCGGAGAGCGATAGGACCAATTTTAGGGAGTGGGTTTGTACTTTGTACGAGTAGTAAGCAATGTATAAATTGATTCGCAAAAACTCTACAGCTGAAAACGGTCCAAAATTTTGTAATTTTTCTCTTCACTTTCCTAGGGAAAAGTGAAGATTTATCGTCATATGTAACATGCACACGGGCATGCAAGTATTGCCGTTATTGAAGCTGAACCAATATGAGAAGTTAAGAAAAGGTCTCAGAACTCCAAGGGCTTAATGTCCCATATATGCTCTGCATATTGATGGATCGTCCTATCACTGCTGAACTTGGATGAACCCGCTGTGTTCAATATCGACATCCTCGTCCATCTCTGCTTTCATAATTAAGACAGGTGAATGAAACATAACGTACAAAATCAAATGCACTCGCATTGATAACTCAAGACAGGAATTTACCTTTTGGTCTCGGTATGCCTCATCAACTTCCTCTTGGCACTCTATGTAACTAGGGAAGTCCTTGCCCACAAGGAAATAGTCAGCACGACCATAACCTTTATTGCCCTCTAAGGATCCCATCAGATCAGAGTAATTGTATGAACCAAAAACACCACTTCGGACGTATTCCTTTACTTCTTCAAATCTCGGGTCCGCTACAAACTTCATGTACAAAAGTAGAAACAAATATCACAACCCACAAAATAATTATCATATAACGTTTATAGAGAAAATTGGACGAGGTATTCATTTTCAATAATTAAAGTAAGCGGTTGTCCTCCCAATAATTTAGTTAAATATTTCCCCTTTGTAGTTAGAGGGAGAGAAAAGAGAAAATCAAAGTTGGTGGAGAAAGAGGATAAATTCTTAATGATTTTTGTGAGGAGACAATTAATCAAACTTAGTATTAGAAAGTGCTAGTTATCTAATTCACCGGTAAGGAAAACCACAAAGAAAGAGCAATGACAATACCTTGCCCTCAGCCCTTTCATTTCTTAGGCCTGCAATCTCATCGGCACGAGCACCAAACAGGAAAAAGTTGTCTTCCCCCACCTCTTCTCTTATTTCAACATTGGCACCGTCAAGTGTCCCGATTACAACACACCCATTCATGGCAAACTTCATGTTGCTGGTCCCACTGGCTTCCATCCCAGCAGTGCTACAAACCCAATGCAAACAATGTCAGATATGTTTCTTTATAACACGAATCAATGCATTAATGATTATACTCAATTCCCATTTGAGCTGACCCATACCTGATATGTTGTGAAAGCTCACTAGCAGGAATAAGCAATTCAGCAACACTAACATTGTAATCAGGGACAAATACAACCTGCAAATAAATTCAAATGTGGAAATTTAAAAATTAGATTATTCAGTAACACAAATATATCAGCAAAAAGTTGGAAACTTTAGTTGGACAAAACAAATTCAGTTGAGGCTGTTTGTACATTTATAAACTTAACATTATGCATCTGCAAATAATTCATTTGAGGCTGTTTACCTTGTTTATAAATCACACAAAAACACTTGTCAGCAACAATACTTATGTCTTTTCAAACACTATCAGAACAAACATAAGATAGGACAGTACTTCAATGCTGAAGGATTTCTTGTAGCAACATGAGGTCAAATTAAACAAATAGAGGGCAAAGAAAGTGAACAGTGCCTAAAAGCATTGAACTCAAGCATACCTTCAATAGATCACCGATTTCAGGATCACGGTTAATTGTTGCCCCCACATCAGTGATAAATTTCACAATCCTTTTTGCCTGGACATACGTAGCAAAGGCTTTTCCTCCAAATATACAAACTCGAGGGACATATTTGGCCTTCCGCTCTGCAGCATCCATTTCTTTCATCTTCTTATAACGATATACAATCCCCAAGATATTCAACAGCTGGCGCTTATATTCATGTATACGTTTTACCTGAGGAAAAAAATACCATTTCAAAAAGATGGAGCATTGAGTGTATACAGAAAACAGTTAGAAAAAATTAGATGAATGTTGCTCTCAGTTAATTTTCAGAGAGAGTAGCAGAAACTAAAGAGAATGTTGACGTGAAGTTTCATTTCCTGAAGTTGTATAAGACTTGAAGGCCTAACTGCAGTGAATACAGATTTTAGTACTCAAAGGGACCATATAACTAATAGAAGAAGCTTAATTCACACATGAAACGTCATCCAAACTGCTACCAAATATTTAGTACTTCCAAGATTGAAACTGATAATAGCACTAACTTGTAAATGCAATAGTTCCAGCTATAAAGAAGATCAACTTGCTTTTATATCGAGGTAGAAAGGTTTAAAAACATTACCTGTATGTCAAACATTGCATCGGGACTCACAGAATATCCCGTTTTCTCTTTGAGAAAAGAAACAACCTTGAGTTTGTTTCTCCTCTTGGCTTCTATCCATTCTCTATGAAGATCCCCATCATCTGCAAACTGTGTAAGCACATGTAAAATTATGATTATAATGTCCGGTCACAGTAATGATAACCACTGCATATTTGCATATACAAGAGCAATGAAATACTGAAATTTGTACAGAAGAAAGTGAATGCAAGAGGAAAGGATCAACAATTCCAATTTCTAACCCACTGCATCCTCATCATCTGCAAACTCTATCCAAAACATTCTAATTTTCTTACAAATGTATTCTTGTGGCAGAGAAAAGGAGAACAGAGAAACAATAGAGAAACACAAGCATTGAAATGTTGGAAGAGGTTTTTAGTCAAGGAATCACTACGTATTCTACAAAGAGAACCACATCATACGAAATGTTAAAGTTGTGAGAAATGTTAGATAAGGGACAAGCAGCAAAACTCTGCAGGATGCACTGTGCCCAGAAGTTTTGACCTTAGACACAAAATTCCAACTAAAATTTGTATATACTTCCCTTGCATCAAAACTTTGCATCAGCACGGCGTATCAGAAAACTTCTTTTGTTGAGCAACTGCTTTTTCCGGATGAATTTGTAGAATACTTAACATCTTCAGATTAAGTAAATCATCATAATACATATTCATCACAACTTCTGCTTCCCAATTTTAACCAGAAGTGAACCTCTTTTGGAAAATTCTAGATGTTCAATTACTAAATGTTGTAAGCATAATGAGTCTCATATATATACTCTCATCACTTCCTAGCATTCTATTTCACTAAGTTCAGTAACAAAATATGATTGAAAGTCATACCAAATTTCGTAACCTGTTCAAAACATACTATCACATAGACTCAGACTAAATAGCAACCTTTGCATCAATTTTCAGGAAATCACTTTCACTGCAAGCATGTCTCTCCTATATTTGAGTTCCTATAATTGGAAATTAGCAATTCTAAAAACTGGATTAAATGCGGTATTTAGTCTGAATACAATATTTTAATGGAGAAAATAACACTGACGCAGATTGACCACAAATTCACAATCAGAACTTTATTGAGAAGACGTAGATTTACATAAAGAGAGAGTTACCTTTCGCAGCTCTGCAAGTTTGTCAGTATCAAGGATCCATTCTTCTGAACCAATCCATTTAGTTATAACTCTACTTAGATCTGGATTGCAGAAATGGATCCATCTTCTTGGAGTCACTCCATTTGTTTTATTTTGAAATTTTTCTGGCCACAGCTGGTAGATTTGATTTAAAGTTATCAATAATAGCTTTGATAATGGTAAGCTATATATACGAAAAAACACAACTGAAAAGGAGCACACATCGATGTAACGCTCTCTTTTACAGTACATAACTAGTACTCCCTCCGGTTCTCAATAGATGTCATTGGAGCAAACAAAACACATATTAAGAAAACTAAAACTAGAAGGTATAATATTTAATGATGTACCAAAATTTTTAAAAATTGTATACAAACGATGGTAGAATGTGGAGTGTTGTATGGAAAAAGAGGAAATGGTGTTTTGAAGATACAAACAATAAATGAAAAAATAGGTGAAATTCTATTTTTGAATGTTTGAGTATTAATTATACCCATAATGACATATATTATGAACCAAAATTTTAATTCTCTGACAATTATTGAGAACTAGAGGGAGTAGTTAATATCAAGTCAGGAAATTAATTACCTTATAGAAGTCATTGAAAACTTCCTCTTTCACGATTTCACTGTGAATCTCAGCAACCCCATTTACCGCATGACCACCAACAACACAAAGGTTAGCCATACGTACCATCTTGGGAAGTTTTGGAGCTGGTCCTTTCGTAAGAGTTTCTTTATCCTGGGCATCTGTTTTCTTAGGCTCCTCTAACTCTGTGATCTCTATTGAAACTTGTACTTTTGATCCATCGTCTTCAACTGAAAGCTTAAGTTCTTCTTCGTGAACAAGGGCTTCCTCCTTTTCTTTTATTAATTTGGCAACAGAATCTGGGAGATCAAAGTTCTCCAAAACTCTCATCTGGGCCAATTTTTTCTTGAGTAATTCAGAATCTTCTACTCCATACTCAGAAACTATGGTATTCACCAGCTGCAATAATTTAAAGAAGGAAGCATTAAATGAGCCAAGTAATACAGTAAAAGACTGTATAAATGGTATAATTTGTAAACGCTCACCTCCTCATCTATCATTTCTATAATCTGAATATGGCGAGGAAGCAACTTCTGCATAAGTTCAAAGCTCCACTTTTCCAAAGCCTCAGGTAAAACAGTGTGATTTGTGTATGCTACAGTTCTGCATAATAGGCACGGACAGGTAAAAATAAGAAAGCAAAACCAAAGTACAGAAGTACAACTGCGAAACTATTGTACGTGTTGCAGCACAATGATGAATTTATAGGTCACTGTTTTTCTAGTCCTGTTTTTGTAAGTTTCTCGTTATACAATAATCCTACCTATATTTGTCAATAAATAATATAGGGATTAAGTTTGAAGTTCCAATCTTACCTTATTAACATAGGATATACATGACTAAACATAACTAATCCAAAGAATTTGAAGAATAATAGCTATGATACTTGACATTAATCCCAATATGAAGAGAGAAGTACCTCTGAGTTATTTTCCAAGCTCGCTCCCAACCAAGGCCCTTGACATCTATTAAGATCCTCATAAGTTCAGGTATACATAATGTTGGATGTGTGTCATTCATCTGCACTGCTACTTTCTCAGGAAAATCATCCCAGTTGACATGGCCCACAGATCTTCGCTCAAACCGTGAAATGATATCTTGCAAAGATGCTGAACATAGTGTATACTGTTGCTTCAGACGTAGAGTCTTTCCTTCTATTGATTCATCCCCAGGGTACAGAACATAACAAATCTGCTCAGTGCAAAACAAAACATATCATAATTTGCTCCATAGTTTTTACATATGTCATATCCTTCCAGCAGAATAAATAACAGAGAATTTTTCTGATGATAACATAGTGGAATACATAACAACCCAGGGAAACAAGCAGAAGCAGTTATGAAACTTCGGAAAGAGATACTGCTAAAAGGGTGGTGCTTCGTTGAAATCCGCATATTGGGTTAGAATGAGAATTGAATTTTGAAGGTATTGGATTGATACTTCATACCAAGTAGTTTTTAGTTACTACAGGAAACAGATTTTAAAGGATGAAGCTTAAATTAACATGAGCCAATCTAAGGGTATTTATAGGAGCTTAATTCCAAGAAGCACAAGGTAGTGGGTTAGACTAATAAATAATTGAACACATAGGGTTGGATTGCCAAAACTCGAATCTTAAGCCCACAGACCACCTGTCACAAGTTCCAGAATGTAGTTTAGGTAATATGACAATGATACCACCTTGAAAAATCACATCATACAAAGAAAGATATTTATCATAGTTCAGTTCTTCAATAAATGCAACTTCCCATTCCAAGCCATTGTTTGTGCTTGCAACTTAAATGACAACTGGCCTTAGTCTCTTAAGGAACGTGTAAAGTCATTATTTGCACCAAAGAAACCACAGTAGAATAATCTAATACCGATGCCAAAAGCAACCCACAATAGCTCTTGAGAGAGATTCGGTGTAAATTACATTAATTGGAGAAAGTTGCTTCAATGGAAAGGGAAGAGGTCTAAAATGAGAAAGAAATTCAATGAGATATTGCAGTACTAATATATGTTTGTCATTGTTTTTCCCATTGTAAAAAATTGTGTGATATTTTTTGCGGATAATGACAGATACTCTTGGTTCTTGGGCATTTCTAGCAGTGTTTCTCATCCAAATGGTTACTACTGGTTTAGAAGCCATATATGCTCTCGTTATTACCAAAATTAAAAGAACTCTTCCACAGCAGTGAAGGAAACCGCCTCATACAAGAACAGGGAAAGATACAAAGGTTAGCCCAAGAAACACTGCTAGAGAAAGGGTTACTACTGGTTTAGAAGCCATCTTGAAAACTTACTTATAATAAGAGAAGAACAGGGAAAGATAAAAAGGTTAGCCCAAGAATACAAAAGCAGTTCAGTCTTTAACAATTTCACCACTATCATGTCTAAGAAGCCAAGGTGCCACTATAATTTACTGCTATGGCAAGTTAGGAAACTCTGAAGTATCTCTAACACAATAATATGAAGGGTATCCAAGGACAAAACAAATGCTAACCTTCTCAGCATTTAGATGTGCTTCATGTGCCTTAGCGTGCTCCCCGGAATTGAAAGCACTTAGATCAAAATCTTCTGATGGAACAGTAGCAGACCATAGTCGGAGGTTTATTGTAGTTTTTGTTTTGTACCCAGGGATTGGAACATCATACGCAATAGCTTTAATATCTTCCCCTCCAATCCAATGTGTTTTGCCATCTGACCCTTCAACAACCTTCCCATAGAATTTAACAGGGTAGGAAACATCATTCCGAACAATTTCCCATGGATTACCCATCTACAAAATGAAATATTAGTTTAAGAGGGGATAACTGATCATTTTACCTGTAAGATATTAATAGATAAGAGTCAATGTAACATTTGGGAAACTGGGAAACACAACACAGAAAAAGCGTACCTCAAGCCAATTTTCAGGCACTTCCTCCTGACCATCTTTTGTTATTCTTTGTTTAAAGAGCCCGTATCTGTACCGTAGCCCATAACCCCATGCTGGGTAATTCAATGTTGCCAAAGAGTCCAGAAAACAAGAAGCAAGCCTCCCAAGACCCCCATTTCCAAGTGCAGCATCTGGCTCCTATTGCAAGCAATATTAACGAGTTCATATACACAATCCTAAATCCCCACTACAATCAGTTGATCACGCACATACATTCAGCATATAAAAGAAAAACAAAAGTAAATTCTGATATAAAAATTCACGGATAAATAAGTTCAATGAAAAATACAGTAAACGCTGCCTCAAGGCATTAAAAAATGACATGTTCAGCAAGCATTTAACATGATACTTGGATAGGATAAGGTCGGGATAGGAATGAATGTATTACAATTTAATCTGCAAAACAATGCATTATGCATTATACAGGTCAATTTGTCAATGAAATTACGAAGTTACGGGATTCTGGCAAGTTGAGTTACGTAAATTACTTATACCACTTTCCGTTTGAGGAATAAATGATCGTTTCAAGGGTTTTCCTCGGTGAGATCAATTAGCGTTTGAGGAGACCCAAAAAATCACAAGCCTCCAATTTTACTTTTAAGAATATTCTCCACATCACTCCTTGTTCACAAAGAATAAGTTAATAATTATAGGAAAACGGATATCACAGCTCATAAAAAGCAAGAATATAAATCAGTTAGAGTAACAACTAAGGCTGACCTGGCAAGCGACATCTTCCAAACGATGGCCCAAACTTTTTAGAGCATCTCCATAAGCACCAGAAAGCTCTAAGTTACCTATTGCATTCAAAAGTGCTCTACCCTGCAGGAAATGAGTGGCCTTAAATGTTAAAATCGCCATGTAACAAGAAATCTAATGAAGCTTGTTAGAAAGGGGCGCTACAGAACCTGAAGAAACTCCATTGATAGATAATATGCCTGCTTTACATTACTCCTTTCATAGTACTCATATGTAGCATTCCAGTTGACAATGAGAGAGTCTTTAACACTCTGTGCAGTGGCAAAGTAAACCTTGGGAAGATCAAATCCCTCCAAAGAAAACACCGGTGTAAACTCAGCATGGTATTTAATCCTTGATACGATTGACTCAGATTCTGCTGGCAAAATGAAAATCAAGAGGCAAAGTTATAGCTTAAAAATGAAAATCAGAGGCAAAATGGACAGGCAAGATACATTCATTGAATAATCAACCCAAAGGTGCCAATATGAATTCTTTATCCTTTAAATTCTCAATCAACTCACTTTTTAAATAACGTCGGCCTCACAGGGCTAATGTATCCAGTAAGAAACATAGCTACTTTAGAATATATAAATACATTTTTTTTTTATTACTTCTTCCGGTCAGAATGATAAAGATCATGTAAGCACATTTTGGCATTGTCATCTCATTTACATAATTATTTGATATCATACAAGAATACCCAAAGTACTACTACAGATGCCTTTACACATGACATGCTTTTTCAGAGAGTATATCATCCACAAGGAGTTCAACATAGACTTTTGCATGCTTATACCCAGTCAGCAATTATAGTGAAAATTTTAGTGTACAGTATATTCACTACTCAAAAATCGAATTCTCCTCTGTTCCAGAGATTTCTCTTTCAGTGCCTTCACATGAACTATAAATAAACAATTCCGAATTAGGAGCGAGAATAAAAAGAATCCCGATGATTCCAAGATTACCAGAGAAGCACAACACAAATTTACGAGAAAAAAATAATCAATTTTAGTAATTAGAAGAGAGACCTTCTTCCTCGCGGGTTGAATTTTTATTGAGCTTAGGCTTGGGCTGACTGGCAACACACTTGATTGTGAAAGGTCCTCCAGAACGAGGCGAAATTGAGGGTTTAACCGAGCTGTTGAAACTGCGATTGTGAGGGATGAACTTGATGATTCTGGAGACAGAACCGGTGTGTGGAATGGTGTCGATGATGCTTGAATTGATCGAAAACGGAAGTGTCGCCATTGGTGATTCTCTCGGTCTCTTCTTCTCCCACTCTTTCTCTCTCTACCTCTCCTTCTGAAACCGCTCTCACACTGATGAGTGGGTGAGCACAACACGTCCTGTGGGGGAGTGAAGAAGCAGCAGCTATCAACTTGATATGGAAGAGGAAGAATAGGACAAAAGCTGGTACTCCTTCACGTTCTCAGTAGCGTTAGTATAAAATATTTTCTTAAAAACAAATTCAGTTTAAAAATTCATTGTATTCCCTTTTTAGTTAGATATTTATGTGTTGCCAAAATCAAATCTAATAACTCGTAAACCGTTCTATTTTAAGTTTTGAAAGGGGACAATCTCATTCCTAATTTTTATCTTAAAATTTTTACCCTTAATTAAAAAAAGAAAATTTCGAATGGTACCCATATAATTTCGAGTTTTCTGAATTTTGCCCGGAGATTTTTTTAGTTAGGACAGTACCCTTATGTTTCAATATTTTCCGGAAAATGCTCAATTTACTTTAAATTGTAAAGGGATGTCACTTAGAATAATTTTTATAAAAAAAAAAGTTATGTGTAAAATATTTAGCCTCTTCTATCTTTTTTTTTAAATAAGTTTTTTTCCCTCATTTTTAAAAAATATTTTAGTTGAATTTAAACGGAATTGGGCATTTTCCGAAAAATATTAAAACACAGGGGCATCATCCGAACTAATAAAAACCTTTAGGCAAAATCCGAAAAACCCCAAACCATAGGGGTACCATCCGGAACTTAAAGCAATTAAAAGAAAATTATTTTTTTAGATTTTTAGAAATTTAAGCTCATGTTTCAAAATTTACTATCAGATTCAGGTAGGGAGCAATATTTCCGATACGGCGTTACGGAGTTTATGCACCATTAATGTCTTTGACCAAGCGTTTTAGATTAATTCACATCATTTAATGACTTATGTGTGCAGTGGTGATATTTTTGTAATTATATAAAGCTCAAACAACAAGTTTGTCCTTTTGAAACTCTGTTTTAAAAGGTTCTAACGCGGTAATAATTTTTAAAAGTGTAGTGAAAATATATTTTATTTGGTTGGTTCAAACTGTTTGATCTAATGGTTCAAATTTTTGTCCAATTAGTTCAAATTATTTGTTCTAATGGTTGTTATTTTTAACACTTTTTCGTTCAAAATTTTTATACATTTTCGTTTAAACATTTTTCGAATTAATAGTATAAAATTTTGAATTTTTTATTCCAGTTTTTTTCCCCTTTCTTATTCGTTTTCTAACAATTCATACATTTTTGTATGAAATTTGTTCATAAGTTCAAAATAATGCATGAACTAATTATATAAAGTATTTGAATTAATAGACACGATTCTGATAACCATTATTATAAAATATGAACTTTTATAATATTAGTTCAAATTTTAGGTATCATTAATTTGAATATCGTGTATTGTTAGTTCAAAACATTGTGTTTTATTAATTCAAACATGTATAAGTAACAAAGTGCATAAAAACAAAACCATCAAATTAACAAAATAATGTGTGAACTAACTACAAAAAATATTAGAACTGATAACGAATTGATTTAAAATTATGAACTATTATAATATTAGTTCAAAATTTGGGTATGATTAATTTGAATATTGTGTATTGTTAGTTCAGGCATTGTGTTTCATCAAACGCGTACAAGTAACAAAGTGCATAAAAACATTACTACCAAATTAACAAAATAATACGTGAACTTACTACAGAAAATATCAGAACTAATAGCGTATAATTTTGAACGAACTGAATTAAAAATATTATTTATATCATAATATTAGCTCAAAATGTAGTTATAATTAACTTGAATATCGTGTATTATTAGTTCAAACATTTTGTTTTATTAGTTCAAACATGTACAAGTAACAAAGTGCATAAAAATATAACTATCAAATTAACAAAATAATACGTGAACTAACTATAGAAAATATCATAAGTGATAATGTATACTTTTGAACGAATTGAACTAAAATTATAAAATGGTATAATAATTATTACAATTTTATCATGAATGTTACAAAATACAAAAAATGTCATCGCGTCCCCCTTTTTAAAATATAGATTTTTAAAAGGACAAAATTATCACCGCACTTCTCTTAAATCAATAAATGACGTGGATGAACATAGCTCGTTGGATCAAAGTGAAACAACATTGTGTTTTATTACAATATTCTCTTTTTTGACTTTTATAAAGAGGTTTGTGATACATTCTACTACAAAGTGCATTGTTGAACATTGTCTTATCCAAAAATTTGTTGAAGGACATACATACCGCTTGAAATTTATTGTCTTGCATAACAAAGACGTTTTTCGAATTGTCAAGAACAACAATCACATGAAGTCAAAAGCCTATTTTTGATATCCTCTTGATATCGTCCAACTCGAGGACATCCGGCTATTTGTAAACAGTATTCTCAATTTTAAGCATAAAAATACTTTGTTATATTATAGTCATCGTTTAATCTATCTTGATGCTTTAAAGGAATGGATTTAATTGATGCTTGAAGCGAGAAAGGAATATGGTATTCGTGATAGGTGTTGTTGAAGGCTTTTGTCTAACTAAAGCTTAGTTGCTTTGTGAACATATTCAGGTAAGTCTTTGGAGTTACTTAGCTTTGATCTGAAAAAATCCATGCACGATAGATTTGTATCTTGTTGTGTTGACATGTGAATGTTGTTATGCATCGTATTGTGTTATGTGTGAAGCATGCTTGTTGTGTTTTACGATGAACAATGATGATGTGATGTGTATAACATGCTTAATGTTATTGTGGTGTATATCATGTCATGGTTATGAGAAATGATTAAATTGACATGTATTACCCTGTTGAGGCATGGAATGGTATAGCGTGACCAGGACCGTCAATAAGTTTTGACGACCCTGTTCGAAAATTAATATGTGGTCCTAATTCTAAAAGATCCATTTGAGAACTACTTACTTAAGATCTATATTTAAAAAATTAGTGCTAAAAATCCTACCTTACAAAATAACTTTAAATCTAATAATACTTAATGTTTGCAAGATTAAGTTATCTGATTTTCTAATACTACTAGATTAACCATTAGTCAGGTCGCTAGCAACAGTAGTGATGTTTGGCTGATACGTCGCCCAGGCCGCTTGTGTAAGTGAAGACGTTGAACTTAACCATTAGTCAGGTCTTTAACAACCATCAATTGTCACGTTTTGGATAATGTTTCAAAATAATTGTTCAGCTATCACGTTTTTTATGTGTCATTTTGGGTATGTCTACAAGGGTTCTTCTCCTTTTAGTCGATGTGGAATAGCCACATTTTCATCCCTTTTTCCCAAGTTTGTATTTCGTAAACATAACTTCAAGCATCATTGTCTCATTCACTTGAAATCCAAATTTATTATATAAGTATACCACGATTAAGGGGCCCGCGGAGACAGAGCCAATGCTTCCGTTGTCCGGTGTTGACGATGGATGGAATGCTCGAAATTCAATAGAAATTTCACTATTACGATCGAAATTAGTAGGAAAAAAAACACTATTTTTATCAAAATGTACATACATCGATCGAAATGTTCAAAATTCTATTAAAGCAAATAGACTGTATTGCCATATATTTTATTATATTTATTGAAAGTGTTTTTTTTAATTTTAATCTAGTGTGTCACATCCATGAACTTATAGTGGACCAATATTTTGATGTTGATTTAATAATCAGACGTTTCTAAGAGGTTCATACTCCCTACACAAGAATATATTATCACTTGATCCTAACCACATATATATATATATAGGGATAGGATCAAGTAATCATAGTTACGGTAAGAAATAAGAACCAATCTAGACCACATGATTAAATAAAATCAACGATCATGATTCAATATTATTTTTGCATATTAATTAGATGGTTGATATTTTAGGATAGATATATATGGTTACCTTTTAAACTACAAAAGGTATTTACTACCATTATATATAACTTGACACAATTAAAATAAACTATTATTCGATTTTGTTTATTTTACCCGTTTCGGCGTCTTGCTCATAATTGAACTTAACGTGCATGGATGATGGTTTCATGTAAATGTTTTCTAAATGATTGTTTTATGTAAATGTTTTCTATGTGTGTGTATACTAATTGCATGCATGATTGTTTTATGTAATGTTTTCTAAATGATATGTTATATGTTTTCATTAGTTTTTCGTGCTTCTTGTTGCAAAGTCCTATTTGTAAAGTTATTAGGCTAACTGATAGAACTCATTGTGTTGTTCTTAGCCTAATGACATCTTGGATTACTAAAAATCCGTTACAAGTGTTGCAACTTCATTTTTATGCATTCAAATCATCATACATAGTGTGCGATTTTAAACTAAAATAATCATTAACCAATCAATTTTTCTGATCACGCAAATCACCGTTACATTTTATAGGAAGGAGGTCCGGTGCCGATACGGTTAATTTGACGGACTGTTTGATTTCCAACCGAAAAAATCATTAACCGTCATACATTATTAAAATAAAATAAAATCTCCATCATGCATATGGATATCCTAAGATGTGTCGAGATAGAACAAGAAAAATATATTAAAAAAAAAAGTAAATTACACAAAACCACCTCTTATTTATCCTTCCCACACAATAATTATAAGAGTTAAAATTTATCCTAATTTACTAATTAAACATGTATTTAGATAATTAAAAACATTTATTTGTTTTTACTAAAGTTCCACGTCATTGAAGCACTAGACAAATAGGAAGAAAGGAAGATATATTTCTCTCCTCCATTGTCTACAAATTAAAAAATTAACATTGTAACATAGTTACAACAAAATAAATTGGAGAGTAAACACTTCACTAGAGAAATGAATATATAAGCTTTGATTTTGATCATTCACTCACAGTGAATCTTTCAATTTACGTTTTCGCTTATTCAATCAGTCATCAGAATGAGAAGAACCGCTTTTGTAATTAATTTTAACTTTTGAATCCCTTAAAGAAAAAAAATCCAACCAAGATAAATCTTGACAGTAGAAATATTTTAGAAACAAAATTTTGACAATAAAGATCATATAAAAGCACTTATATTCATTATGAATTTAAGTAAACAATACCAATTTAAGAAAGCAAATATTATGTACAATACGATTTACAAACTCAAAACAGAATTGATGAAAGCGGATCCAATTTTAGCAAACCCAAAACAGAATTGACGAAAGCGGATCCAATTTTAGCATTTCAACAAAACAAATTTAAGTGAACAATACTCAATTGATTGCTTCAATAAATCAAATGGTGCTCGATTAAGAAAACAATACCAAATAGTCCAAATTCATGTACAAAGCACAATAAACCTGAATTCGATCTAAATATTGTTTACCAAAATGAACCGGCCGAATTGGAGGGGTTCGCTTAAATCAACCCCAAAACAATCCTCAATAGGATTTCGCTCTTCGCATTTGTTATTCTTACGACTTGAAGAAGATGGAAACAAATCGATGTTTTAATTTTAAACAATCCAAATACATATTTTAACTAATAAATTAGGATAAATAGAACTGTTTAATTATTTCATGGATCCCATTGACAGAATATCTAACGGATGATGAAAGGGGTGGTGTTTTGTTAACATAAATAACATAAAAGGTGGTTGTGTGAAAATTTATTTATAAAAAGTGGTTAAATGAATAAAAAAAGATATATAAAAGTTTTGTGTAATTTCCTCTAAAAATAAGCAGCTAGCTATATTGATGCATTTGTAATGCATCAACTTTGCGAACCTTGGAAAAGGGGATGGTTGGTCCTACTCTTTCTTCATTATTGGTTGGATAATTTTTAAGTTAAAACAAAATTTGAACAGTTGTTCATAGTAATATAGTACCCCAATTCAGGACGGTGATGATTGATTTCATAACTCCGAAGAGTAAAGGTATACTAAGAATAACTCATGACCGGCAATAGAAGCGGAAGCGGTCGTAAGAACAGGGCTCAATCAGCCCTCAGCTCAGTAGCTTCATCTGTGGTCTTCTGCTTCCTGGTAGCCATGCCGTGCCAAACTCTCGACATGGCTTCATATTCTGCAGAGACAATCTTATGAGCAACAAGCAATTAGCATTATCTATTTTCTTTATTAGGCTCATGAATCATCTTACAAGACTAATAAACAGAAGCAGTGCACAACACAATGCTACATCTGAACACCATTATCTGCTCATGTGTTGCTCAGAGCTTTGGCATAGGTCTACCTGCCGTTCTCTTTGCGAATTCGCGCACAATACCAACTGTTGTCTTGCTATGACGAAGAGAGAGTTCTGCCAGCAGTATTTGGCTTTCCTGTACAGTTAGATCACCATGGCAACCCTGGAGGGCCAAGTCAAATTATTTCTCAGAACATCAACTGAATGCTTTTCCACTTAAGAATTTACAAAGTTTACAGCAAGCAAATCAGACATTGATCAATCACTCTGAGGCCAGATCACCTTTGTTCAAAATAAGAAAATATTGTTACATAACAATCTCTATTCAATGGTGGCCTACCAACCGCTTTCAGTATCATTTTGGTTAAATTACTATTGATCAGCTTTAAGGGTTGTTACATAGGGTGTGTGGAATGGAAAAATGCATGGAACACTATGGGCCTCCCTTCTGCCTACCAAGGTGTGTCTGAGAGGCAAAAGGCCAAACAACAAATACTAGTCTATTATTAGAAGGATAACAACAGAGACTAAACAACAAACATATACTAGTCTATTAGAAATGATAACAGACACTAAAAGTTTTCAAAATATATAATAACAAATTAGGAAAGATTTCCAATTTTATCCATAAAACTAGATCAACTTCAAATGAATTTATGCTTATATTCTAGGCATGATTTTGGAAATATGATATTTTAATCTATAAAAAAAGGTCAATGTTAGATGAAAGGAGCCATATAAACTATTTATACAATCACTTAGTTTTGCACTTCAGGTGCATGATCAATTAGATCATTTTAAAAAAGATTTTTTTTTTTAGAATACGGTTCCGCACCCCAAATGCGGAATTAAGTAACCCAATTTCGGCTTCACATCCCATGAGCAGACTCAATTAAACACTAATTTTGTATTTTGGGTGCGGAATTACGAAGATGGTTAAAGGAAAAATATGGGTTCGTTTAAAATCCCCGTAAAAAAATGATGTGAAAACTTCGTAATTCTAAACCTAATTGGACAAATGTGAGTGCCTGAGTGCCTAGATGCACCTTTCCACAGCCATTCCATACTTGAGTCACTTGATAGCAGGCAGGCCATGGCCTTGTTCAGTCTAGGCGTGCCTGCACCAGTGTTAAAAAAGGCTCAAGGTGCACCTAGGAAGGGGCTCCTGGAGCCTAGGCACACTGTGCCTGGGTGCTCCTCTTTGAAATTTCAACCAAAGGCCTGCAGACTTGGAGAGGGGGAGGAATGTGCAGGATTCAGGAAGAGGAATTAAAGTCTCAAATTCAACATGTGACTGAATATGAATCCATTTCATTTAATAATTAATAAAGACAATAATTATAGCCATTTCTTAAAATATTATTATCTTAAATAATAATATGATAGATTTTAATATAGTAACAAAATATAAAAATGAATCATATTTGTATTTCAGGGCTGCAATTACTAGCTAATTTTTAATACATTTATTTACTTAATTTATAATATGATATATTTGAAAATAAGAAGAAAAAATTATGTTTGTACAGAATACTGATTTTGTAAGAAAAATATAAAGAAAGGAGGCATGCTTTCCAGCGCCTAGGCAGTGCCTCCTTGAAGGTAGCTGCACTGTTGCACCTCTCACAATGAAGGCGCAGAGGTCCCTAGTGACTAACAGTCTAACGGTGTGCCTTCCTTATAGATAACTGTTTGTGCCTTGCCTTTTCACACAATCACATCACAATCTTTTATCTTCATCTTGTTCTAATAAGATCCTGAACCATGAAAAATCTTAACGACTCCAACCTTCCGCTAAGATCCCATCACATGTTTGATATTGAAACTTCCTGATAGTCCTTACCCTTTATTGATTGCATTCTATCTTTATGGGTCGTGTCATAATGGTCCTATCTTTACATTGTTATATGACATTTAACAGTGAGATTACTTATAACAAACGAAGGATTATTTTTTCAACATTTTTTATAGGTTCTTTGCATTATTATAACAAAAGAGATAAGGTCCTTATTAGAACAAAAAAGAAGTTAGGCAGCGTAAAAGTTGGAAAAAAAAGAAGGAATTCACGATATGATTTTCCTTTAAATCGGGCTTCAAGTGAAGAAATAAAGTGGGATCTAGAGTACATAGACAGCCTAACCTAAATGTGACACAATGCAACCAATATTCTCTAATTGTGAGGTCATACAATCACTTTATGGATTGGTTTTAAAGAAACAGTCAATATAGATTTGTTCAAGTGTCAAATCCTAGAATACACCATTGAGCTAAACTAGCAAGCCATTGGATGCTTCAGATGATAGTCTAAAATACTCATTTATTAATAAACCACTGCAAAATAGCATGGGATACTAGGAAAGTAATATTACCAGACGTGATGTTCTATCAGAAGCAGCATGGTGCATAAGGATGCCAGCTGCAACCGAGACATTAAATGAATCCACCATTCCTCTCATGGGAATAACACAATGTATATCAGATAGCTCCAAGGCCTCCTGGCTGATTCCTCTGAGATCATAGTTACCCGAACAATAAAAATTGATAAGAAAATTATTTTGATTTATATCCATAAAAAAGAAAGAGAAAAAATTCTTTCAAAATAGGGACATAGTGTCGGGTCCTGCATGAAGAGGACTAGTATTCTCAGTCATCCAATATGCATTTATAGTTTCTAACATTCTATGGTAAGGGATGCAAGAATAGAAAAGACACAAAAAGGAAAGGAACATAAGTGGCAAAGTTGTCCATATATTGAGCTCGTCAAAACAGCAGGTATAACAATTACCTGCTCTCATTCCCAACAACTATTGCAGTTGGCACTGACCAGTCCATCTTATCAATATATACCTATTAAAAATGCATGGAACACAATGAACAAAAGTCATCACTAATCACAACCGCATATTACATATCTTGATAACAAAATATGATTAGAAACAAACATTTGAAGAGGGAAAAGACTGTTGCGAGTTTAATCATGGTAGATAATGCCTATGGACCATCAAATGATAAATTGATGATTTATCAGTTGTGTATAGTACCGAATTTGCCCCAATATGTGTTGTGGCAATCCTATATCCCCGTGATCTCAGAGCATCAAAGCATTCTTGGATGGAGTCCCAGAGTTCGATATCTAACCATTTCTCTGCACCCATGCTAACATGCCTATTTTCTCTATATCTGCATTTGTCAAGGAAAAGTGTTCCATGACTTAGATGGAAAAGTCGGAATGAAGCATTAGAATGCTCATCTACGATCTAACTTCATGTAGCTTAATATGTTAGAACTGATACAATCACACTGTGCAAACAGAAGAAAAGAGACTGCAAAATGAAAAGTATGCTGCAGTACAAGATTCCTAAGGCTATACACGTATTTATCCGTGTCACAATTCACAAGCACAAACAGAAGAAAGAATAAATTGTGACTTCTGCCGCCATCATTCTTGCATTAGAGTGAATAAAGTAACTGTTCTATACCAGCTGAATGCAATAAACGCCCTCAACTTGTAATCTCAATGTGCACGATCAAATGCAATCGATCAGTAGGGTTGTAGTTAAGGGGATTAAAAGAACTCTTTCAGCACAAATCAGATTGCACCTTTTGGAGCTGTCACAAGCGACAACATGAACCGATTGAACCCCTAGTGCATCAGCTGATCGAAACGAAGCTGAAATGTTGCCAAAATCACTCAATCCTTCAACAACCAGACAGACCGAATAGGTCCGATTCTTCACCACATTCCTAAATCTCTCTTTCCTGGAATCTAATATAAGAGGGTCCAGCGCATCCAGCACAACCCTACTACTCACGCAAACATCAGAGCTAGCTCTGTAGCAATCCAAATAAGGAAACCAACGACCTGCGGCATCCGACGGATCAACTACACCCCCAGGTTTTCTCTCCATTTTCATCAGCCTGGACACGTCATCCTTGCCGCTGGGGGACAGAAGTTGTTCAACGTTATCCTTTGTCAAATCCTCTTGCGGCTCTTCAATTAGGGCCTCTGAAAGCGAAGCGTAGCTTCTCGATAGAACGATGCCTGAACCGCGCCGAAAACCTAGCAATTAAGACAGAAATTGTTTACATATTCGTTAATTAGATTCGCAGCTTGCAATCAGCTACTGCTAATAGAAACTGGAGAGATAGAGGGACGGGACTGGGGTTTTACATGGTTGAAGATGGAGGAGAGACGAGCAAGGAGGGTAGGAAGAAAAGGGAGAAGGGAGACGGTGGTTACTTCTCCATGGGCGGCCGGTGGGGGAGGAGAGAGAGAAACGAGATAGGGTTTTGCAGAAAATCATTTTCAGAGCGATGTTTTGGCGCCAAAGCGAGTGGGTGGTTCGGCTGGCTAGCCTTTAAGCCACTTAAGAACAGAGCAGGAGCCCCCAGCTAGAGGTGCATTGCTCTGGCCGACGGTTTTGGGTTCGGGTCACAACATGCTCCGGTTAGAATTTGATCGACTAAAAAACCGTCTTGGTTTGGAAATGGCTTGTTTCGGGCACTAATTGTTCAGGTTGAAACTGGTCATCGGATAGTATCGGTTTTTGGGCTATAACGGATCAGTTTGGTTCGTTTCTTGAGTCATTTTGGGCCGGTCTACTTGAACTTTTTAACGGATTCAAGTAGAGGTGTCAATTTAGACGGATCAATAAGATTCGAAGCCGGGTTAATTTATCTTCGGGTTGATGTCAAAATCGGTTTGATTTACTACCAACTTGATTTAGGTTGTCTTTGGGTCGGACAATTTGTCGGATTGAGTCCAGAATCCACTATTGGGTCATGTAGCTCTTAGATATGTATATTTTAATCATTAAAATTAAATCAAAGATATTAATTTGATCCGGATCCGGTCGTACATCAGACTAATCACCCGATTGATCTGGATTCTAAAACATGGTACTCGAAGATGAATTTAGACAGGATTAGATAATTATCTTCGAATATGATGTGTGATCCAAATGACTTTAACTAGTTTTGAATGATCTGTTTGATTGAAAATGAGTTAAACTGGATCCGAATAGCTGATTGATTCGTTTGAACCGAATATCCGACTAATCCGTTTAATCTAGATATATATGACCGATCCATATAAATGTTTCCAACTTTATTTATCATATAAAAAATAAAAGCCATGAAACATAACCCAAATAAAAGTGAAAATATATAGATTATATATGAAAATGGAAAATTGTGTAAAATTTCAATCCTTCGTGTGGGCAGCTATGAAATTTTGGCGTTGAAATTGCGTTATTTTTTCGTTTGAGTAAACTTCAAATTAAAGAAAATAATCTTAGTGTGATTACCGCTATTAACAATGTGTGAAAAAATCCATGAGAAATTGATTTAATCGTTTATAACATCTATCGATCTCTTTCCGTTTTCTTAACAAGTGGTTCACATTTTTCGCTGCTTTCTTGCACCCGTCTACCGGAATTATTTTTCTTTCTTCATCCGTAAAAATACGTTAGGTCAACTAATGTCTCTTAACACGACCTAATCTCTTTCGTTTCTTTGATATATATATATTAAATAAACTTGAAAGCAGAGTTTGTTACAATGTTTACATGCCCACGGACCTTACATAAATCGTGGTCGATCTCCTTGGCTCCTGCTACAATAATATTTTACAATCTAGTGATGAATGTGGCGCCAAGTGGAATTTCCCCCGACCACCGCTTTGTTAGTATGATTTATCAGTCATAGAAAGTGGTCAAGGCGGTTTGGGTTATCCATTTATCCTCAATATTGAGTGCGAAAAGCGAGCGGCAAGAGATGCCGGCGACCTTGAGTATGGCGATGGGCGGGGGAGTTCGCCGGACCATTCTGATAACGGGAGTCAGCAGAGGCCTCGGCAGAGCCCTTGCCCTTGAGATGGCCAAGCGTCACCACTTCGTTATCGGCTGTGGTCGGTCTCAGGACAGCCTCAATTCCCTCCAGCTTGACCTCAACGCTTCCTCTCCCTCTTCTCCATCTTCTTCCGATCGCCCTTACCTTCTCTCCAATGTCGATGTGGTACTACTCCCCCTTCCTGTTTCTTCTTTGAATTGTACAATTTGGCAGGCTCCTCTATGTTTTATTGTTCAACTGTCTTTCGGACAGGCCATTAATTTGGGGAAGTTTTGGGTGTTTATGGCTGCTATTGTTGATTTCTAAGTTAAATTTTGTGATTATTTACTCTTCCGGGAAACATTTGTCGTTTCAAGGTGTCTAGTCTAGGGCTTCAGAGAAGAGTCGTATTGTTTTGGGCAACCATGAATTTTGTTCTCCTTCAGATTTACAATGTCGCGGAGGACGGAACCCTGGTGTTTGATGTCCACGCTTCTTGATATTTGGATGGGGTACCATTCATAGAAAAATCTCTAGTAGAGCTTATCCACAATTATAGTGACCTTATATTGTAATTTCATTGTCAAATACTCTCTCTACTACGAAACCCTACCTCCAAATATATAACTTCAGGGTTTTCATAAATCTTACCTCAACAACAATCATATATCTCTTTTTTGGGTTCTCACTCGTTGCAGTCTGTAGTAGATCAAAATGTAGGCTTAAGTCTTTTTATATTGGAAAAACAATCTTTAAGTTGAAGATGTTTTCATAATGTTTTTTTTTTTATGATTCAGTAGTATTGGCTTGTTTTTAGTCTTCATTTTCTGTAAATGTTAATTATTAGATTGTGAAATGTTTTTTATTCATTAACTTGAAAGTCTTTGCTCTTTTTTGTTAGATTATTCCATCATGGATTACTAGTTTGACTATATGTTAAGATATACTTGTCTCATCATCTTCGTTGAAATTATTATTGTCTAGAGGTCTGACAGCAATGTTGAGGAACTTGTGAAAACTTTGGTGGAAAAGAAACTGATACCTGATATTATTGGTAAATTCCTTTCCTATCTTTATCACATACATAAGTTGTTTGAGATTGTATATGGTAGAACCGTTTTAGAATAGATTTGGTCACATAAATATTCTGTTGATTATGGTGTACTATTATTTATGCGAGATATTATGATATTTAGGGTATGTTTGGACTTTGGATTTAATTATCTGTTTTTATAATGCAAGTGTTATAGTTTATACTACATTTCATTATAAGTTGGGTTTAGATGCACATATAAATAACGTAGTATGCACAAACACCAATTATAAATATTATTCATACAATTTATTCTACATTTTATCCGAATATCACATAGTTTAATTATGAAGCTCAATACTATGCAATTGTTTTATAATACAAGGCATCCAAACACACCCTTAGTTATGCTGGCCAGTAACTGTACAGATGCTTTGCGGGCACATTTAGATATGGTGACACCATTTTCTTATCCTATATCTCATATAACTGACTTAGATAGTCTGTAGAATCAGTTAAGGCTTGCATCACAGGAAGAAAATAACGACAACAAGCCTAAGCTACTACTAATGGTGTGAAACAAAGGGTCTAGACCCGATCTTTTGAAGGTTCAACTAACTCAGTAGGTAGTATATGATGGAACGAAGGGGTGATGGTGGATTGGTGTTGGAAAGATGGACACAAGGGTTTGGATTGAAGGACAAATCTCGGGATTGTCTTGCTACACATATCAAATCCATTGATTGAAGACAAACTTCTGGATTGTCTTTCTTTAGTGCTACCTTGTCTTTCGGTTTGTATGCCTCCATACTAGTCTTTCTGTACTTGTTGGTTGAACTCTAAGTAGAGAGGGGAAAAGGTTCAAGTATTTTGTTTTGAATTTCACATTGATAGTAATTGCAAGTTTGCAACTAAATGATTTCTGGATCTGTGCAGTTAATAATGCAGGAACCATCAATAAGAACAACAAGCTTTGGGAGATTTCTGCAGAAGAATTTGATGCCGTAATTGATACTAATGTAAAAGGTGTCGCGAATGTTCTTCGCCACTTCATTCCTTTGATGATTGAAAGGAATCAAGGAATTATTATCAATATGTCATCTGGTTGGGGAAGATCTGCTGCTGCTCAGGTAAAGTAAAGGATGTGTACCTCATATACCCCGTTTTAACTTCATCTAGCAATTAAATATGGGATGAAACATGCTATACCTATATTTGTTATGCTATCCAATTTGAAGATTTTTCTGTTATTTCGCTATTGGAGCTCTATGTCCCGTCAATCACTAAGAGAATTGGAATCTGAAGAAAATATAAATTGTTTTAGCTAGTTCAACCAACATACAATTTGCTGATCATGTTCACTCTGCTTGATATATTTGCTGTAATTGGTAATTCAGATTTTTCATCATGAGAAGTTGCAATATGCTTGCATTTTTGAACAGGTTGCTCCATATTGTGCTTCAAAATGGGCAGTTGAAGGGTTAACTAAGTCAGTTGCCAAGGAGTTGACTGGTGGTGTGGCTGCTGTTGCTCTGAGCCCAGGGGTTGTACACACAGATATGCTCCAGTCATGCTTTGGCAATTCAGCTAGCAATTATCCTACCCCAGATGAATGGTATCCACGTTTTCCTCTATATTTTTACAAGAAAAATGTGTTCTGATTTTTCTTTCTTATGTGCCTGTTCCTATTTCTTTGTTGAGTTTGCATATATATAGTCAGTGTTGAAAAGAATGTTTACTGGCATTACTTTCAGGGCACCGAGAGCAGCGAAATTGATACTCAATCTAACAGCTGCAGACAATGGCGCCTCACTCACTGTATGAAGATGGTATTCGTTTTGTTCTCATCAACTTAAGACAGATGATATCTTCATTCTTGGTAGTGTATGGCCTTTCTTTACATCTTATGCACAGAAAAAGAATAGGGAGGAAAACTCAATTTGCTCAGCTTGATATTTGGAAGTAAACTCTGGTCAAAATATTTCAACTTCATAGATGGAAACTAAATTTCAACAAATTATGTGTTACATCCTCCTAAAGAGGTTATATAATATGAATTTGAGGTGACCGTGGGCCATGGGAGAATGATACTCCAAAATTTTAATACGCCATATAAAGTACATACGATGGCGTTTCAAAAACATGGAAAGTCTATCTCATCGATGGCGTCACTAAAGACAATGTTACGGGATGTCGTTTAAAAATGCCACCAAAGGTTTTATATGGTGTTTTTCAAATGCCATGGAAAACCTTATGTACAGATGTACCAATGATCAATTCAGTCTAGAATTGGGCTTTTTTGACCTTAAGAAGAACCTTGGCTATTTGTAGACATTCCTTCTAAGATGCTCTATTTTAGCTCCGAATAGACTAAAATATCTGCAATGTCATGAAAACACAAGCAAATCTTGAAAATAGCAAAGTAAAGAAAATTTACTATAATGTGATGCAAAACTTTCATACATTCTCAAGAGTTGGATACGAATGAGAGTGGGAAAAAAAAATTGCTAAAATGGATGTTATATCTTTCATCCATTATTTTTTGAGTATTGATGAGGGCGGTAGTTGTTTGAGCTAAAGAACCTAAATTTATACCTTTGCTTTGTGTTTGGTTTAGGACATATCAACCTAGAATAACCAAGTATTGACAAGGCTTACGACTCCCTTGGATGTGACACCGAAGATCCCTTTCGAAAGATTGTGTCAACACAAGAAGAGTTTAGTGGTCATATCCTTGGTTCACATTAAGAAGCTAGATAATATGAACAATTACGGATAAGGTTAACAACAAATTTCTTAAGTTACCCAATCTGTATCAAATATAATTTCTTAAGTTACCCAATCTGTATCAAATATTCTGAATAAGTTCCTAATTCGTCAAATAAATTATATTTCCTTGGACTAATCCTCAAGATATCACATTGTTTCCACGAAAATCAATAAGCTAGCTGAGGAACTTGTGTCGTTTGGCCACAATGTCTCTTCCGTTTGTATAAGATCATGGCTAGAACTTCTCGTTCTTATCTGTAATGATGTTTTAGGCCTGATATACTAATTAGCGGGTATGGGTATAGTGTATCTAGACCTGAACAAATCCGGGCCGGCCCGTCCGGCCCGCCTGCCCGCCAAAAAACACGGGTATGGGCTAGCATATTGGCCCGTTCGGGCCGGGCCCGGCCCGACCCGCTTGTTCACGGGACGGGCCTGTGTGTTGGATTTAGCCCGCGGGCTGGCCCGTATATATATATATATATATATATATATATATATATATATATATATATATATATATATATATATATATATATATATATATATCTATATATTTATTTATATATCTATATTTATATATTTATATATTTATATATATATTTATATGTATACTATTAAAATAAAAATAAAAGTGAATAAGTGTAAACACGGGCGGGCACGGGCCTTGCTGGAGGCCCGTTCAAGGCGGCCCGGGCATTTCGGACAAGATTTTGGATTTGGCCCGGCCCGTGCCCGGATTTGTTCAGGTCTAAGTGTATCGTAACCCTTTTCTTTTAATTATCGGGGATAAAGGTTTTATAATAGCAACTAAACGTTTATTTGTTACCAAATATACAACCAAGATTACAACTAAGTTATGTACGTAACATACATTGCATAAAATGGAAGTATATAAGCACGCCTCTTTACAAGAAAATTCTTCTGGAAGGAGACTTTAAATCATCCTGCAACACTTCTCCCTCCCTTGGCTCACATTTCTCCTGCAAAAACGAAGATAATAAAAATATATCTTATATTATTGATCATAGGAAATACATAACTAAGTCTAATCGTAAAAATGTTGATGATAAAGTAGCTTAAGATTAATTTTATTCATATTAAAAAAAAATGAGTTTGGATAAAATCAATCAATTTTGTCACCGAAAAGTTATTGTTTTGTCTCTTAGCTTTTTATTTTCAAGATTTATTAACCATTTCTTTAAAAGTATTTCTATGGAATCTTTGTTATATATATATATGCTAGCAGAAGTGAGTGAATGATACCAAAGGAGTTTGATTGAGGAAGAGGTGCAAGGCAGTGTGACCCCTTAGGATTTTGGCCCCGGAGCCCCTTACTGCCTCGTCGTCGATGACCACGGCATCTATCTCCGGAGCCTCAAACATGGCATCCCTGAGAATGTCCTCTAGGATGGATCGAAGCCCCCGAGCTCCCGTGTTCTTGGCCTGAGCCTTCTTTGATATCATCCTCATGGCACTCTCCGTAATATGCAGCTCCACCTTTATCCGCATTTCATTATTTATTATGTTCATATAAAATGATCGTAGTAGTTAGTAGTGCAATAAGCTAGGTAGCTTACATTGTTCATGCTCAATATTTTCTTGTACTGCTTGAAGAGGGCATTTTTGGGCTGAGTCAATATCTGCATCCTCAATATCTGTTAGAATGAATTAACTACTTGGTGCTCTCTCTCTCTATATATTGACTGGTTCGGGTGAGGAGGCTTCTTCTAGAGGAGAGGAGGTTATGAGAAAATTTTGTGTTTGTTTTTTTTACTATCGAGTTTATTTTTTGTAATTTTTAAAAAATGAGTTTTTATACTGTAAAATATTCGCATTTTTTTTATAATTTGAATAAAATGAACGACAATAAAATAAAATAAAACGAACTCATAGTATAAAAAAATAACAAATTTGTACTCACTCGAATCTCGTCACTGGAACCAAAATATATATATATATATATATATGGTAGTTTACATCTAACCTGCATGAGTTGGTTCTCAGTGAGGGATGACAAGCTGGCAAGAACAGGGAATCTTCCTACGAATTCAGGGATCAAACCATAGGCAATGAGATCACTGTTTTCAACCTGCAACCAGTAGGTAGAATCAATTCTTAATCTTCAACCATTAATAATAGGTAGTTAATTAATAATTAAATTAATGAAGCAGCTTACAGATTGTAAGATGGAGGAGGCCGCGACAGCAGCAGATCCTGTCCTCATATTTGCAGCAACTGGCGCCCCGAACCCAATTGAAGAGACGTGCCTCCTGAGATTTCAAACGAGTTTAATTCATCCAAGAATATACATATTTATTTATATGTATGTTACCTACCTTTCGGCAATGGTCTTCTCCAGATCATTGAATGCTCCACCGCATATGAAAAGGATATCTTTGGTGTTCATCTGTACATTCACAAACACATGAATCATCCAACAACCCATCAATCTATGCTAGCTAGCGTACACATACATACTAACATACATACATACATGAAGGAGATGAATACCTGAATGGTCTCGGCTGAACGTGAGTGTTTCCGAGATGCTTTGTCAGGGACGTTAACTATCTGAAATCCACCAGAATCCAATTAATGTTGATAGGTATATACATATATATAACAAAAACATTAAAGAAAGCATATATATATATATATATATATATATAATGACGTACAGTTCCTTCCAACATCTTGAGGAGCGCTTGCTGAACTCCTTCACCAGATATGTCCCTTCCTACGCTCGAGCTGTCAGCCTGAACGTGCAAATTAATTAGTACTACTTCACTTCCACGTGCAATAACACAATCATGAAGAACCTAGCTACTTAATTACAAGAAATTACCTTCTTGCTAATCTTGTCCACCTCGTCAATGTAAACTATTCCCTGCTGAGCTGCTTCTATATTGAAATCTGCTACCTATTCACGTTTCCTACTTCACTTTGCAATTCATTCATATAAAATTAAATAAGATAAAAGAATATATATGTACGTACGTACCATAAGTAACTTGTACAATATTGATTCTACATCTTCTCCAACATATCCTGCCTGAACACACCAACTCAAATACAATTCAATTCTTCTATTATATATATATATATATAAACTATACCTTCAATTATATATACCTGGGTTAATGTGGTTGCATCTGCAATTATAAATGGCACGTTCACTGAACGAGCCAAAGTCTTGGCAAGCAAGGTTTTTCCTGCAACCAACAATTTCTTTTTTAATTTCAATAAACTAAAATATATACTTAAATGGCATCAAAGTAGATAAATATATATACCTGAACCAGTTGGACCAATCAAGAGAACATTACTTTTGTCCAACTCAACATACTCCTCCTCTTCATTATCACTTGTTTCCAACCCAGCCACGTCATCAACGTCCATTAATCCAAACCTGCTCAAATCAAATATGAATCCATTTCAATAATCATCCATCTTTCCCAACTAATTATACGCCCATGCATCTATATTATTACTTTTCAAATGAGGCTTCATGAATCCTTTTGTAGTGGTTGTACACGGCCACCGCAAGTACCTGTCAGCCATATATAAATCAAAACAAATCATTCAAATTCTATAAAATACTCCCTATATCTCAAAAACATGTTCCAGGACAAAAAACAGGCCCGTCCAACCCTTGGACGTTATTCGGCCCAATCACATACTCAGTTTTCTTGTCTATAATATTTATTTTTAGTTGATTCTAATTGGTCAATAGTTCAATCTTTTCCTCAATTTTTTCCTCCTATTTTTCATTTAAAAAGTATTTTTCGTCTTTTTTTTCTTGATAAAACATAACTATTAAACTTCATATTAAAAAACATTGATATGTGAACTCCGAAATTCATTGGACGGTAGACAACAACTGAACCAGGCTATCTATCTACTTGACTTTTTCTTGGATGCAATTTTAGTTCACAAAATCCTAGTAAGTATAAAAAAATTGGTTTACCTTCTTGGCTTCCGGTTGGCCAATTATAAAATCATCAATACCCTTACTAATCTCTTTTGGGGTAGGCAAATCCTTACCCAAGAACGCACCTCCCCACCTCATTCCATTACCCTCCCCATTCCTCCTCATTACAGGCGGCGGAGTCATCGGACTCTGCACTGCCGGTGGCAGCACAGGACTACTCGTCGACCCATCTTTCACATACGATCTCAGCTTCTTCCACACCGAAGCTTCCTCCCCTTCCACATTCTCTTCTTCCCCTACAAAATTCCCCTCAATCAACGCAACCCCTTCCCTTTTACTCCGATTATTACTCCTCTCCTTCCCCAACTTCCCTATCTCAAAGAAACTCCCTTGAAGCGTCGGCTTCAGCTTATACGGCCGGAAGTAAAACGCCGTTTTGCAATGCGGACATACATTAAGCGCCTGGTACATCCCCGCCGTTTCATTCGGGGTTATCGATAACGGTTTATTCGAGAATAAAACGTTCATTTGTTTATTACATCTTCCACAGTTCACAATCGCTTTTATCTGATCATATCTATCGAAACTTATTCCGGCCTTGCTTATTAAGTTATGTCTTTGGCTGCTCGCCGGCCACCTTCCTCGCTCTTGACATGGCCACCGGAACGGTGAGGCTCTCCATGACACCACTTGTTGTTGCTGCTGCTGCTGGAATGAAGGTGCTTTCGGAATTGACTGCCATATTAGGGTTCTTCTAATTGATCTCTTGCTTAAAGATAACATTTTTGTGTTTTCTCTCTTGATTTTCTGTTAATTCCTACAAGCTAGCATCGATATATATATATATATATATATATATATATATATATATATATATATATATATATATATATATATATATATATATATATATATATATATATATATATATATATATATATATATATATATATATATATATATATTATCTACTTGTGTTTAGCCATAGGGAGAGAAGGACCGCACTCATCGCTCTATCAAAGGCTTCTACTTGTGTACAATACAATATGTAGGGATGGCTATTAATCGGGAGTTTTGCTAATTAATTACATTCCTATTATAGCAATAAAAACATAAGACGATTAATTAAGATTGCTTATATATGTACATGTGATTGGCTTTCTAAAAACGACTGAGCTTCGGCTGATCCATGCATGTATATAGTGAATCCGGATCTCTCCAAAGATAACTCTCCTAATATTTGCTTAATTAATCAATATTAATCCTTAGATTAAATCAAAATTAATTCTAACTAACATTGAAATTAATTATTTAAAAAAATCTAATAATTACCTCCTTCTTTCCGACCGACGTCAGTTAACGAAGAAGGCAGAATCGCTTAAGGCTATTGTCGATCTTCGTCCATGGTTTTATCATTCCTAGCATCGATAACATGTTGACCCGCATTCTTAAGAATTAAGTCGGAAGGCTCCACAAACTATTTTTACTAATCAAGATGCAGCTATAGCCAAGGCAGTGTTACATGTGATGCCTGATGCATATCACCGATTGTACATGGAATTTGATGCAAAATGCTCTGAAGAAAGCGGGCTATTTGTTTTGAGACTGCCATGAAAATGAAGCTAATGCATTTAAAAATTTTCTTTATGAGATTTAGGAAGATGATGAGTTCTTAAGTGCTTGGCAAACCATGCTTGGCGATTATATTGTACATGGTGATTCTTGGTTGGTGGGAACATTTGCCATCAGAAAAAATGGGCGTATACATATGTAAAGTGAACATGGTCAGCGGAATGCAAATTACACAGCTCGGTGAAAGCCCTAACGCTACTTTGAAGGGGTATTTAAAATCAGACCTCCAATTGTCTGAGTTTTTTTTACCTACTATGAAAGAATTAATGGTATATGATAAGAGGTATAAGGAATTGGAAGCTGAGTATGATCTAGTTTTTTGTATTGTTCACTACAAAGTTGAGGTAAGCATTTTGATACATGTAATATTTACTGTAATTCAAGCTCAGTTTGAACATTCCTTAGAGTCTTCTATAACAAAGTGTGTGCTCACTAGTGAGAAATTTATCTTCATTGTTGTACGGGATGGTTTCAATAAGGAGTGAGTAGTAGTAAAGAGAGAAGGTGAGTTTATAGTCTCTTTTAGTTGTAGAATGTTTGAGACTGTAGGTGTCTTATGTAGGCATTGTATGTATCAAATTCATGAAGGAAGGCAGATAAACTAAACTAATAAAAAAGATACATGCGCAATATGTTTTGAAGAGGCATACAAAAATGCAAGGGTTCATAATTGTGTGTAAGATATGCATAGGTATGAGATTGTAGAAAATCCAAGACTAAAGTAGACATCTCGATATAGAAGTTTATGTTCTAAACTTGTTCGAGTAGCATCAAGAGCATCCGATCGAGATTGAGAAGACATATGAGGTAGAAAACACTGAAGTTGATAATTATGGGTAGCAAAGATGGTTGATGATCTGTTACGTTTAGAGATAAGCGGCGATAAAGATGTTGAACATCAAGACCAAAATGTATCAGTTGATTGTTCTAATGATCCTACGAGTTTGAATGCAAAAGGATTCAAGAAGAGATAAGTTACTCATCGTACGAAATGCAGAGCAAATGACGAGTTTGAAGCTCGGTTAAATAAAAGCAAGGAGAAATGTGTATTGGTTGATTGTGCTTCTCTCTTTATTTTCTAGATTTTATCATGTATATTGTTGGCTAGAATCATTGTGAGTTTAGGGTGAATGGAGACTTGGTTGTGGCTTGGGATGATTGTTTAGCTTGCAGATTTGTTTTGGTTACAAATTTATATAAAACCTAAGGTTGATTGAGTTGAATCTATAGCAAATCAAGTTGGAATAGATACTTATCCGGTGATGTTCCTCTTTCGATATAGATGAAGATGAACCTTAGGTAATAGAGGTGAAAAACCCTCTATTAGATGTTGATGTGTTGATTTACTACTTGAGCTAAGCTATATTTTGAGACTTACCCAATAAAGAGTAGCTTGATCCTTAGGTAGAGAAGCCAATTTGTGATGAATTTCCGTCCTTGTTACCTTGAGATTTACCCGATAATAGGTAGTTTGGATTGGAACTAGAGGATCTTGAGACCTCCCACGTGATAGATCTTCATTGATGTAGCATCTTATCTTGTAGCAATCTTACCAAACCTTTTTGTGAGTAGCTTGAATCCATTTACATGACAAATTATCTTAAAACCTTAGGATCTCTTTCTCCAAATTATCGTTAACATCTTGCTTTTTTGTGTTAATTGATTGACTTGTTTAGTTCAGTTTGATATATGATCGACAATCACCCAAAAAAACCAAACAAAATATGTAATTTTTAACCATTTTCCCTCGTCCTCTTTTCTTATCATAGACTTATACTATTTCTTGATCAAATTGCAAATCAATTTCGTCAAAGTCTTTGTGTTCGACCTTAAAATACTTACCATACTACAAAATGACCCA
Organism: Fagopyrum tataricum; assembly: GCA_002319775.1. Taxonomy (NCBI): domain Eukaryota; kingdom Viridiplantae; phylum Streptophyta; class Magnoliopsida; order Caryophyllales; family Polygonaceae; genus Fagopyrum; species Fagopyrum tataricum. The sequence continues at coordinate 41,733,261 of CM008281.1, forward strand.
TAGATTGTGGGTTCGCTAAGTAGTTTTTGGTATTTATCACAAGTAATATAACTTTTAAAACTAAGCACTCGTTTTAGAGCGAACAAAAAATATGAAAGAGTAAAACTCACAAGGTTTGGTTATAGGAAGAACCTTACAAAGCAACTCTAACAATGACAACCTACTAGAACAAAGGAGAGAAAAGTATAGAATACAAGACTACTGAATGCCAATCGATGATGATCTAAACCTAACCCTCGAGCATGCTTATATAGGGGAGCATGACATATAGGTTTACAAGAAAACCTAGAAAACTTCCAAAAATAATGGCTTGGAGAAGAAGCAATTCGCCACGGTTGAAGATAGGGTATTTTGTTTACCCTTACACTCCCTTTATGGGTGTAACCCAACATAAGGGCCTATAACCTATAACGTAACCTTCGTGTTAGGCCTAGCTGATGTTTCCGGATTTTTTATGAAGAGCTCGATCCGTACACCCTCTTACGACCATCACATGAATCACATAGGGAAGAACAAATATGTGTTTTGCTCTTGAATCTCCGAGTGTAGGAAAAAATGAGGATCCTATGTTCCAGCTCCTCAATCCTATTGGTGTTCTGGATGTTTTGACTCCAAGAAGGATGCAATTTCGATGCATTTAACACCTAAAAAGTTTAAAACACAGAAAAGCCAAGGTAGATACCGAAATAAAGAAATTGAAGCTTTTCCATATAAAAAGGTATATGCGAGATGAAAATGAGGGCATGAAACGCATTCAAGGATGGTGTGAGCCGCGAACTCTTTTAGCACACCCTTGACACTAATGCCACCAATCATTCAGGGACGGTGTGAGCCAAAAATTCTTTTCGCACGTCAACACTACTAGAAACCGGTCATGGAGGGCAAGTTTCCATGTTTCTTGCTCGTTCATATTATTTAACAACTTCCCATGACTTAAATAATGTGGCACATGAGGTGTCTTTGTTGTTTTTTGAGTTTTAGTTTGTTATTTGTTTTGACCTACCACCCGGTTTGCCAACTATCTGAGGCTTTGAGCACCATCTCAGTTTGGTTCCCGACATGCATCTTTACCCAACATTACAACATTGGGTGCTCCATTGGTACATACAAGAGCTTCTAGACCAAGAATATGACCCCGAGCCCCATCTCCCTTATGCGGTGCACATCATTTTGGTGCCTGCCTACAAAGGACAAGTTTCTTGGAAGATGTGTGGTTTACCGAGCCATCAACCATGCCACCGTAAAAAATCTGGCACCCAATATCGCACCTTGACGGCATGTTAGACAAACTCCACAAACTCCACCATCTTGATGGACTACAAGTTTGAGCCCCCAAAATTATATGATGTTGTTCATCATCAATGGCCTTGTCCCATTTTTAATCCCTTATTCGCCGATAGTGATACGGGAATGTTTTACATCCAAGATGGAGGGATTGATGTGCCCTTGACTACCACTTATCACCCGTGTGTCTGCCTATCCCGACATCGATACACCATACCTTTGCGACACCATGGGTTTACCGACAGATAATTAAGGATTGCCCACAATGCCGATAGAAGACTTTTCCCGTATATATAATTCCGTCATCTTTTACATATTTTATTTATTTATATAATTAATAATTAAGGGATATTTTTATGAATCTCTAGCTTTAATAAGACATTAATTGTTTGGAATAATTCTTGAAATATGCCTATGAAATCTCTTATTTGATGCCTAGAATATTTTCATTAAAGTCTTTAATAATTAAATGAATATTCTTACGAAAGATGTTTGACCTCATTTATAAGACATGTCTAATTTTTATCTAGTTTAGTTGAAAAGTATTTCCTTCTCATTGGTTTTGGAGTAGTGGAAGCAATGAGAAGTATTTTCTTCTCATTGCTTCCACCAACTCATTTCCATCGTTCAAATCCATATGCGCATAACAAAACGGAGTAGTTGAAGTTCAAGCTTGATCTAGATCCGGAATTTGTCCTTAACTACATCTAGGGACGCATCAAACTCACTATCATTAAATTGAATGACAACGTTTTTTTTGTAGGTGAGAGATATAAGTTTAGTTTGATGAGCTCTAAACCTTAATCTCTCTTTGTCTCTTCTTATCCTTTATCCTTAGAGAATTCTCCAAATCCGATAGTGAGATCGAGCATTTCCATGCGAAGCTTAAACTGGTTTGAATAACATTTATGAGAACGCTGAAGATCATTGGATCTTCAGACTCGTGCGATACTTAGATTTTCTTTTTCCGGTTCTACTCTTACTTTCTTGTTAGATTTCTTTCAAAGCTTTTACTCTTCTTGTAGTTCTTGTTGTTGGTTTTGTTTTTTGAGACGACAATGGGTTGGATCTCTTGAGATACCGGAGATGTAGCACTTTTGATCCGAACGTCGTAAATAAACACTTTATTTAACTTGGATCAGTTCGCTCTAGAATTGATATGTACGAGCTTTATCCTATTAGTTAGGTCTATTACATGTTTTACATAGTGTTCTTATCTATAACGATGTTTTAGGATAATCGACGAAACCTTTCTTATTTTTTTATATTTAAAAGTAAAATATAAAACCATATTTTATTTTTATTTAAAAAAAATAAAAATAAAAGTTGAGTCGAGTGGCAAAGGTAAATGGGTGTTTGTTTTGGCAGTTCGGTGTTATGAAACATCATGATTCATGAGATGCTGGATCTCGAACGCATCGTATAAATTCCTTTCGGACTCGTCACTTCCTAGTTTCCCCTTCCCTCTCCCCAAGGATTTTGGCGCTTCATTTCCTTTCCAAGGCTAGGGTTTTGTGAGCTATGAAGCGGGTATACGAAGAAATCTCCGACGACGAGTGGGGTAACCACGATTTCAACCCTTCTAGGGTTCTCACCTCCACTGCACCCGCCCCTATCGAATCATTCGCATTCAGGAAACAACAGAAACCCCAAAGCTCTTCTGCTGCTCCTCCCACCGTCGATTTGACCGTGGATGATTCCGATTTGGATGACAATTGCTTGGAGGACGATGACGTCGTCGATTACCGTCCGCCTACCACACGTGGCCGGAGATTTGTGATCGATGACGATGATGAGGTGGAGGTTGGGGCCGGAAATCGAACCCAAGTCGTTGAATTGAAGTCGGACGATGACGACGACGACGATGGAGACTGGGAGAGTGATGAGCCTCAAATGATGTCATATGAAGGGGATGATTTGGTTCGAAGGGCGTTGCATAAGTGTGGCAAGATATCTGAGGAACTTCGTCGGGAGCTATACGGCTCCTCTGCAGCACCGACTTTGGATTCTAGTGGTTATGCCGAGGTGGACGCTTCTTCGGTTAGGATTGTCACTCAGGTGATCATACATATTCTGTTAGTTTGATATAGAGTCGGAGTAGCATAGTTTTTTCATGATTTGGTCATTGGTAGTTTATCTTTATCCATAGTCGCTCCGTCAATTTGATCAAAATGAGAGCTTAACTGGTTAGTTATGAACGTTTCGCCGGGATTTATTCAGGCTATAAAATGGAATAATTATCAGCAGACCTCTTTTTTATGCTGTGTAGAACTTTGAACATGGTGAAAATAGATTAGCCCTAGGAAGGGAATGATTTTTGTTTAGGCCATTTTTTTTAAATAATCTGCTTGCAAGTTGCATCTTTCTTCGTGTCTTTTCGTTATCCAAAAGGGATATGTTTAACACAATTGTATTTCATGTTTTCATCATAGGATGATGTCAGTGCTGCATGTGCTGCAGATGATTCAGATTTTCAGCCACTACTTAAGCCATACCAGCTTGTGGGGGTTAACTTTCTTCTTTTGCTGTACAGAAAGAAAATTGCCGGTGGTATGTTTGTTACTCGCTTCAATAATGTACAAGGGTTGTTGCCAATCTGTGTTGTTTCTGGATTTTGATAGACTGATTTTCTTGTTGCCCTGCCGTAAATAATCATCTAGAGTTCATCTCTTAAATTGTTTTATGAATTGATTCTTATTTTGTGTGATGTTTCATGCTGGAAGAACTAAATGATATATCAAATTTTGTTGCTCTATAATGTGGTACTGATCATTTTGTCAATTGTTTGCTCTATATTTGTGCTGGTATATGTTAGCTACCAAGGATCAGCTGCCCCTTGGATGCATAGGATTAGTTGTCCTTTTTTTACTACTACATATCTTTTGAGGCGATTATATAGTCAAATTTGCATCAGAGCTGATCCTGCTGCATATTCCAACAAGAAATATTTTTCTTGGCAAGAGTTATTAAAATTTTCCAGCTTTTGTAATCCTTTTTGATGATGATGATGTTTTAGTCTTCCCGCCGTTGTGTAAGGGATAAGCAAAATAAATTCATTAGAAAACTCTAGCCTGCTGAACAGATGATAAGAAAAGAGTTTTTTTAAAGATATCCTTGGATATGCATATATATATATATATATATATATATATATATATATATATATATATATCTTGTATAATATTAGATATTTTCTGTTCTTTCTTATCTTTCTTTGTGATTCTAGACATATGCTTGTACATATTCACCTGTAATTTTGGCTGAATTTACTAAGTTGAGACTATTGTCTTCTTCCTGTTTCTTCGTGGTATCAGAGCCTAACTTGCTCTACTCTACAACCTTCATTAGTTGTTCTTTTACTACTAAAAATATTGTTTAGGTGATTTATAGTCATATTTGCATCAGAGCTGATCCTGCTACATATTCCAACAAAATATTTTTGCTTGGAAAGAGTTATTACAGCTTTAGTAATCTTTTTTGATAATGAAGAGTCTTCCCACCGTTTTTTAAGTGATAAGGGAAAGAAATTCATTCGAGAACTCTAGTTTCATTGACTATTGTGAAGCCTTTCTTAATATAATAGAATTGCTACTTCTTAATTTTAGGACGAGGGTGAGAATTCAGTTTCTTATTTGTTATCAGTTAGGATTTCGAATTTAATTTAGCTTAGCTACATATACAACTCCTGCTTTTTGGATGGTCAGTTATATTCCGCTACATATAGTGGGGGTGTATATAAATAGATATCTAACTTGATCATATATGTACTTAATGGCATGCAGCCATATTGGCAGATGAGATGGGTCTTGGGAAGACTGTACAGGTATTTTCCCTTACATTTTTTTTTATTAAATCTTTATTGGGAACTTATTAACGATGTATTCTTACTTAGTGCCATGTCTCGTGTCAGGCTATAACATACTTAACCTTACTGAACTACTTAGAGAATGATCCAGGACCACATTTAGTCGTGTGTCCAGCTTCTGTCTTGGCAAACTGGGAGAGGGAGCTTAAAAGGTGGTGCCCTTCATTTTCAGTGATCCTATACCATGGAGCTGCACGCGCAGCATATGCTAAAGAGTTGAACTCCCTGGCCAAGGCTGGAATGCCACCTCCATTTAATGTGATGCTTGTCTGTTATTCACTTTTTGAAAGACGCAGGTTTTATTCATGCTTACTTTATATTGCTACATTTTCTATTATCAATCAACTTACAACGCCTCTTCTGCTATTAGTCCACAACAGAAAGATGATCGTAAGGTTCTGAAACGCTGGCGATGGAGCTGTGTAATGATGGATGAAGCTCATGCATTGAAAGATAAAAATAGTTACAGATGGAAGAATTTGATGTCCGTTGCAAGAGATGCAAACCAACGCTTAATGCTAACAGGCACTCCACTACAAAATGACCTACATGTATGCTGCTGGTCATAATTTTGTTATGATTTGTGTAAATAATATGGTATCTTATTAGCTTCTTGTTTAACTTATAGACAAATATTAGAAATTTCATATTGCATGATATTCCTTGCTGTGACCACTATGAGCGCTTGGTGCTTGTTGCTTCTACTAGTCTAAGGCTTAGTCATTAATACTGCACGTGTAGCCTGTGATATATTACTGATTTTTGAATTGCCACCGTGTTGATCCTTGGCAAAAAATGCAGAAAAAATTCACGTGTTTTCTGGAGTATTATTTCATGTAATTACAAACTCTGGACTTCTTGCAGGAACTTTGGTCACTGTTGGAGTTCATTATGCCTGATCTGTTTGCTACAGAGCACGAGGACTTGAAAAAGCTTCTGAATGCTGAAAACCATGAATTGATTGCTCGTATGAAGTCTATTTTAGGCCCATTTATTTTGAGGCGTGTCAAGTCTGATGTTATGCAGCAGCTTGTTCCAAAGATACAGCAGGTTTATTGAGATCTACTCTTTTCTCTTGATGCATACAAACATCCTTCGACATCGGTGTGGAGATTCTTAGATTTGGAGGTTATTTTTAATGTTCTGTTGTCATAATCCCTGCGCAATTTATTCTGCAGGTTGAGTATGTTATTATGCATAAAGAACAGGATGATGCTTATAAGGAAGCTATTGAGGAGTACCGTGCCTTTTCCTTGTCTCGCTTGTCAAAAAATTCTGACATCGATTCTGCTGCTATTGTGAAAGTTCTCCCACGCCGTCAAATTTCCAACTATTTCCATCAATTTCGTAAGGTGCAGTTTCTCACTTCCAGCAATCCAACTTGTCAAAGTCTTATCAATATGTTTTCCTGAACCTCATTTTATTTACTTCTTCTCTGCCTTGTAGATTTATACTTCTCGTTGTTTTTCTTTGGTTACATTTACTAATTCCCCCCCACCTTTTTGCAGATCGCTAATCATCCTTTACTTGTTAGGCGTATCTACAATGATGAGGATGTTGCTCGTTTTGCGAAAAAGCTGCATCGGAAGGGTGTATTTGGCTTTGAATGCACCTTGGATAGAGTAGTCGGCGAAATGAAGGGTTATAATGATTTCGCTATTCACCGGGTAATCCTTGTACTTGAATCTAGCATAGGTGGTATCTATTTTTGATTACTTGTACATAGGTCTGTTAAAGAAGTCGGTCAAGTCAGTTTCGGGTGTTTATAATTCATGTTGTTTTAGGTCGGGTGTTTATAATTCATGTCGTTTTAGGTCACTGATCAAGATTAGCTAAATCAAATATTAAAGAACAAGAATAAGTAATGTATTTGATATTTGATCATGAAAATAACCTCTTTTTTGGTTTATATGCTTAATTTGTTTACTAAGAAAAGATTTGCATGCTAAATGAAATAAGATATCTCTAGCTATTATTAGCAACTATGATTTTCTTTTCCCCTATAGTTTTTCTACCATATCAAAACAACCTTGTTTATGTCTATAAGTGTTATAATACTTTCTCCATTGCTTTTTATCATAATGACGAAGGACGAGGTGGATAGGATAGAGAAGAGTATGAGCGAATTGAAGCAGCACGAGAATAGATAGTTTTGCTAATGATAAAGAAGCAATAGAAGCTCCACAAAGGTTGGTGGAATCGGGTAGTGGTGTGAGCCCTAGCATTCGATCTTGCACAACGTTTGTGGTGGTAAACTCGATTTCTTTAGTTTTCTCCATAGATGGTAGAATACTAAAGTGGTTAGGGATCAGCAGCAGAGGTGGCGCCCAAAAAAAATCAAGGATTTCCTTAGTTTTCTCCATAGATGAGAGTGAATAGAAAAGTGGTGATTTTATTGAAGGGCAATAACCCTCTATTTATAACTACAAAAAGAACATCGGCTTGGACATAGTAATAACTCTTCTTCTAGGGTGGCTATTTTTAGGAATTACACATAATAATTATTCTAGGAAATAAACAATAACAACTAATAAATACATAAAAGTAAATTTATCTAATAGTTATCTATATACATATATTAAAGTAGAAGACCATTCGCACCACGTGTCAATCTCTTATAAACTTTGTGTCACATGTCATTTTCTCGTGCATTTGTATTTTATTATTATACTAAATTCAAAATTAAACAAAATATCGTTGATATAGACAATAAATATATTGTTTCCAATTTTATCCTTACCACAATCTTCAACATACCTTTATGATATTCTTATCAAAAAAAGATTGATTTTTGTTTTTGACTTTTATTTATAAGATGATTAGGTAATTTCTTATTCTAACTTTACTTATATTAATTAGAAAATAATTGCTAAATTAACAAATGTATAATTTATAATATAAATGCTCCATCTTCTTTTTTTTCAAAGATAATATTTAAAGCAGAAGACCATTCACACCACGTGTCAATATCTTATAAACTTTGTGCCACATAATCATTTTCTCGTGCATTTGTATTTTATAATTATGCTAAATTCAAAAATAAACAAAATATCATTGATATAGACAATAAATATATTGTTTCCATTTTTATCCTTGCCACAATCTTCAACATACCTTTATGATATTCTTATAAATAAAAAGATTGATTTTTGTTTTTGATTTTTATTTATAAGATGATTAGATAATTTCTTATTCTAACTTTACTTCTATTAATTAAAAAATAATTGTTAAATTAACAAATGTATAATTTATAATATAATGCTACATCTTCTTTTTTTCAAAGATAATATTTAAAACTATTTAAAATAATCTTTTTTTATTTATTTATAAACTTTAAGAAAATTATTTATCCAATAAAATTTAAAATTATACCCGTGCCAAAGCACGGGTACTACACTAGTTAGTAGTAATATCAGCAGTAATGTTAGCTGACACTATGTAATTACCACATGTTGATTATTTATTAGCATTGCTGTTATAACGCTGCAGCTTCTATATAATTCTGGCATCGAGGATGCTAAAGGAATTCTTCCAGATTATCAGGTGATGGAGTCTGCAAAATGTCAGGTCTGCTTACTATAAAATTTATACTAAAATATACATCATAATATCAAATCTTAAACCCTCAAGTCATTGCTTAATTGAAAGACCTGTAATTCGTGTGATAGGCTCTAGCGAAACTCCTTCCTTCACTGAAGCAAGACGGACATCGGGCTCTGATATTTAGCCAGTGGACCTCAATGCTTGATATCTTGGAGTGGACACTGGATGTCATTGGGGTGACATATCGACGCCTTGATGGCAGGTAACACTCTAGTCAGAGTTTCTCACTTTTGGTCAATGTCATTTTTCAATTGCGCTGCTGCAACCAACTTCCATTGTGTTTCTCTTCCATTTTTTCGATCATGAGTATGAAACTTAGTAGTTAAGTTTGCAGGTTGAGATAAATTATCTTGTGATGGAAGTGGATCTGTGCTGGAAAGAATCTATTTGTAAGACGTACAATGAACCCACCTTGCCACCTAAAATGACCAAAATTGTTCAGGAGAAACCTTGAATAAAATCAGCAATGAGATATATGTTCCGTTTTCCATCATTCATTTATTCATAGACTTTCTTTGAAGAAAGGAACTAATTAATGAGGATGTTCATAAAAAGTTTTTGAGGAAACCGTAGGAAAATTTTGATATGCTGATTTATTGAAGTTGTTTCATTGCACATCGTAAGTGAACAAAATTCTGTTTGTTCAACAAATAATGGATTTTCTCGGCAACTTGCTGGTCACTAATCTTAAAAGACCACCCTTTCCTCCTACCCTGTGCCTAAATGTGAATGTCACAACTCACAAACTTTTAGTTCTGTCTGACATTTAAGTAATTTTCATAAGCCTATGTGATTTTCTTGCTTGGATATGTAACAAATGATGCTGGTATGATATTATGTATTAATGTTTACACCAGCTTGATATGGAAATCTTGAGTTAATGTAATTCACTGTATTTTATTAATAGAGGAAGATCTTCCTCTGCTCTAAATGTCATCATTTGATTTTTATGCTGTCTAAATAATTTTACTTGTATCATGCTTCCTAGAAATCTTAGGTTTACATTCAATTTCTGAAATCTAGAAGTTTATGTCAATGCTTTGCAACAATTGTTAGGTAAAGCGTGAAGGAAGGCTCTAGAATTAGTCAGTTATGGCTGTGAGGAATATTTGTTGGAACTTGGAAGTGACAGTGGGTGATGTTAGTCAGTGAACTAGTATAATTAAGGGCATATCCCTTGGTTTCTCTCTCTATCCTGTATTCAATTATTTTCTTTCTCCCCGTTAGGTCTCATTCTAGATTGGGTGTAAGCTCCAGGGATTAATTCCTTGGCTCTGGGTCATAATGTTTTATATCGTTTTGTAAAGGTTTTTATTGAAAGACTTCAATGATATGGGACAGTGTTTGAATATCTGATCCTCTTAACTCTTTTATAGATCTTCAATCTTCTCAATCTCTCTGTTCTCCAAAGGCTCAGTTGATGAAACTTGTGAAGATTACTTTACTTTGATATCTGTGGTGGAAAACAGTCAGAGGGACCCTTTTAGCTGCAGTATGCATCCTCATTCCTGCCAAGTCTAGGTTCCAAAGTATTATTTCTTACCAATATACATACTAAGAACATAGTAGCCTTGTTTTGCGCTTCACGTCCCTTAGACAGTGCCGAACTTTAAAAGTCTACAGATAAAGAATGAGAAATAAAAATTTAAAGTTGCTGATAGCAAATTCTTATCACTTATGTGTGCTTCATATTCCTTGAGACACAGCATCTGAATTCTGTGCTCTAAATTTAAGGATAATCCTTTGATATTGTCTATATAATGATCTGAAAGATATTTTATTGATTATTGATGGTGGCAGCACACAAGTATCGGAAAGACAGACAATAGTGGATACATATAACAACGATGCATCTATATTTGCATGTTTGTTGTCCACAAGAGCTGGGGGACAAGGGTTGAACTTAACTGGAGCTGACACCGTAATCATTCATGACATGGATTTCAACCCACAAATAGACCGACAAGCAGAGGATCGTTGTCATCGAATTGGGCAGACGAAATGTGTAACCGTCTACAGGTTTGGTACTTCCGTTGTACTTTTGGCAGTTATTACAACAAACCCTCGGTTAATATCTGGGTTCATATGACAGGTTAGTGACAAAGAGCACAGTGGACGAGAACATCTACGAAATCGCAAAGCGGAAGCTAATTTTGGATGCTGCTGTGCTGGAGAATGGGTCTGTTGTGGACGAGGCAGGTGATGTACCGGAGAAAACCATGGGGGAGATACTGTCTTCAATTTTGCTGAGATAGGTAGGGCTGTATCACAAAGGACATTTGATGAAGATTCCAGGTAACCGAGGGTAGGGAATCTTAAATAGAGCTCAATTCTGTATTTGCACTAATTTGAACTTGTATCTCGTGTCGGACTGAGTCTTTTTATTACAAAAACAAGGGAATGCTGGCCTTTGACTCTACATATTGGTAGAAGACTCGTAGAGAAAAAAAAATTCACAATGCGTATCTGCTTCTGCTAATATTTTTTATTCCGGTGGGTTCAAATGATGTCGAGGGTGCACTTATTGGCAGAAGGCTACTTTCTTCTCTACGTTTGTTTGTTTTTCTCAACATCCCTAAAACATTTACTACCTGCTGAACTAGTTTTAAATTATTATTTTTCGGGTGGAGCTGGCCACAAAAAAAAAAATTTTAATTTTTTTTGGGGTTTTAAATGCTCATTGTTTAATTCCAGCGGGTCAAAATGATTTTCGGGTTTTAAATTATTATTTCTTCTCTATGTACTGTTATTTCTTTGGAGGAAAATGATTAATAAAAAATCCTAGAATTAATTGACCATAGGAGTAACTCATGGAGTTTATATACTAGTCTCATCAACCAATGTTATCGATGTAAGACACATTCTCTCTACCATCTTGTTGGTTACACATTCTCTCCTACATCTCAACGTGTTTGATGAACGAAATATACAATATACTCCATACCAAACATGTGGAATTTATTCGGCCGTAATCATTTTAGAAAAATGAAAGAATCATGTTCATATATAGCTAACCTAGCTAAATTTTGGGATATTGAAAATAAATAATAAATAAACCTAATGCAGATCCAAGTAAAGTTTTTTTTTTTTTATATATATTTTTTCTTGGTTTGGACTTTTTAAAAAAAAAAATTTAATCCATTAAGTTTCAAAATTCATCCTCGTATCCTCATGATTTAATTTGGTTTCCTTGTACGTCCATTCCTAATTAATTATATTAAAAATTTATTATAAAATAATTTAAAAAATCAGAAAATTAATATTAAAACCAATTATGACCTCATTAAAATTTACACTTGATAATAGAATTATGTTGTATATATATATATATATATATTTTTTTTAAAATAAAATTTAAAGCTAATTTTTCATTTTTTGAATTAAAATAAAATTTAAAATTTAATTTTTGATTTAGAATAAAATATAAAAAATATTAAATAAATAAATTTTAAAAAATTTTAAGATTCTAGAAATATAAAATATAGTAAATTTTAATTATTTTTTGAATTTAAATTTCAAAATTCTAGTTCAATTCGAAAATAAAAAAAAATCCAAGCATAAAGTGTCACGGCATGGGGGATTAAGGTTTTAAGGCTATTCGGATTTGAAAAACCCATATTGCATCCTCATTATTGTGTCTTGACAAGCCATTGAGGAGGATGTCTCCTTATGAAGCAGTCTCTTGCATATTATGGAATTGCCACTAATAAGAAAATCATATAGAAAAACAAATGGTCAGAATGGGAACATGGTTGACAAACATGTCGCGACATGCCATTGTAGGCAATGGGTGCATACATCCGTAAATCATTTGAGCTCAACAACTGCAACAAACCAAACAATTTCAATTAATATATACCCTTCTGTTACAAGTAGCTCTATTGTTATTCTCTTCATCCTTTGAGCCAGATTTGTGTCTCTTCTTTGACCTACCTGCATTTCTTCTCTCTCTTTACGGATCTAATTTAAAATATGTCAATTGTCAACATCAATGTATACAAATCTTGCAAAGGATTAAACTAGTGTAGGACTCATCCATATCAACAGAAGAACAACAATTTGAATTTCATTGCAATCAACAAATCTAAAGCAAAAACAACGGAATCATTAGAAAATCAATAATCCAATCTGGATTTCATTGCTATCAACAAATAACCGGAAAGTAATTGGTGATGATTGCATTACAACCATGGTGGATTTTATAATACTTCAATGTCACTCAACGCATTTCTCCAATCATCTATTTTGTATACTAGCTAATACAAGTTGGAAATAACTACAATATTTTTGTGTTTTGTTTTGGGTAGTATCCATCGTCAATTAACTTCCTATTATCGATCTGTATTCAAAGTAGTTTTTGTTGCTCGCCTATGAGAAACGTTTCGATTAAGAATTCGTATTATCGATCGTTGACGATTGTTGGTTGATTTCTGAGAGTAGAAGTGGACATGGTTTTAGAATAACTTCGTATTATCGATCTTCATAAACTAAAGAAATATCAATATTATAAACGGTATAATTTAAATTTCGTCCAATAAATCAGATCCGTTGTACGAATTTTTTTTCATCGTATCTCCATTTGTCGATTTTTTTTTTATTTTTAAAATCATAATTTTTTTTTCATCGTATTATCAATCTTTAGAATAACTTCGTATTATCGATCTTTATAAACTAAAGAAATATCACTTTTTCATAAGTCACACTGATTATTTTTCTTCGTCTTTTTCAGGGTTCAGATTCTAGTTCTAAATATACAATTTGAAGAAAGCTTTCAGTTTCAATTATAATGCTTTATTCCAGGTAATATCACGCATTCTAATAAGTGAGAGGCCGCACTTTGATCTTATATTTTTCTTAAATTTGCTCCTAAGCAGTCTTCTTTCGAATCTCACTTGCTAAACCTAATATCTGAAAAATCTCCTCCGAAGGTGTGACACAAGTTGAACACAATTTCCTATTTAATAAATTCTAAACCTACATCATTTCTCAATTGTGTATTTGCCTGATATTCATATATTTGACATAATAGGTGGCATATTTCGGTTATTACTTATCTATTCTTCTTATTCATTCCATTTTAAGAAGATCAGTTGCTATTAATCTATTCTCTCAATCCAATATATTATAACGGTTGTTATTGATGTAATCAATTCTAAACCTAGATCATTTCTCAATTGTCTTTCATTACAAGCTTTTACCTTATTTATATGTACGTTTTATAGAAAATTGATTCAAAAATTTGTACGAATATTAATAAATTCAAATTTACTCTTTCATTTGTCTCACGTATCCAATGATATATTCATCACTAATTAAATTACATGAGTTTTTAAAATATCATTAGTATGTACATATAAGATATTCCTTACAGAAACCAATATACTACAAGTTTAAAAATTCATAATAAATATTTATATATTAATAAACCCGCAAAAGGTACGGGATATAAACTAGTACTTTACTAAGGGCTTGTTTATGTGCCCGTTTGGTTGGAGCAGTGGAATGCAAACGGAATGGAATCGGATAAGGGGAAGGAAAGGAAAGGAAATGAAAATGATGAGATTACTTTCATGTGTTAAAAGATCTCAAAACAAACATAGTTTTTAACTGATTCGGAATCATTCCGTTAAAAGGAATGATTCTTAGCGCTTCCGAACGAGCTCATCTATTTGTGTTTCATTTAGTTTATAAACCCGTAGTTTAATTTTTGTGTGTGTTTACTCGAGGATTGATTTATTTCTCTATCAGTTTATTTGAGTTTATAAACCGCTAAAAATGAACTAATCAAACCAAGATTATTTTTGCCTGAATGAGTTTATTTTTTGTTTAAAAGCCGATTTTAGCCTTATACTTTTCCATCCCGATATTCTTTGTTCATCCATGGGTGTTTCACATTATTGATCGATTTTTTAGGGGCATAAATGTCTTTTGAAGAAATATAAACCCAAAAAATAAACTTCAAATAAACAACCTTATATGATATATTTATATAAACCTGTTGAAAAATAAACTATAAATCCGTATGAACTCATTTAGTTTATAAACCCAAAATAAATCAATTTGCAAGTAAACCTACCCTCTAGTAGCAGTCGTAATTAGCTTAGTACTCGTGCCTTGCACGGGATGACACAAAACCTATGATTAGAATATTCATATATACACAATAATATATCACACATATTTTTTAATAATAAAGAAAAATTTTCTACTTTTATATATATATATATATATATATATATGAGATAGTATATTAGAATATTCGACTAACCTATTTTCTTATATTTAAATAAAAACTTATTATTAAACTAATTAAAAAATTATTGTTAAAATTTAAAAAATTTCTAAAAGAAAATTATGTAGGATTATTCTATTATAAAATTGTCCTAAATAAGATATATGAATAACAATATAATATCTTTATTGATTATAATAGATTTGTTCAGTATTTCTATTTTATGTAATAATTGGCTTAATTAATTTTCTAATAAAATTTATTTTAATAAAATAAAATAAATTGATTATTAGAATAAATAAATAAATAAATAAAAATATTACTTAAAAAATATCAAATTATTTTATCTACTTTCAAAACATCCAATTATTTCAAATATAAAAAGTAAATGACCAATCATATATATTGGTTTGAAAATAACTTGAACTAAAAAACTATATAATTTATTCTTCTAACACACAAATAGTATAGTATTTGTCAAATATAGAAATTTATCTTTGTTTATGTCATAATCTTTTTTTGTATATTTCATATCTCATGTCATTCTCTTAACTAAGAAACTAAATAAAATAAATATGAAAACGGTTGACTTAATATAAATAAGATATATGCAAAATCCGATGTGACTTAAAATGGTGGTGACATGTGACAAAATTCTAGGTGGTTTAATGCAGTGATGACATGTGGCAAAATCCTAGGTGGCTTAATGTGGTGATAACATGTGGCAAAATCTACTTCTGTTTTAGTATTATATATAATAGATGTTAACGTGGCGGCCTAACGTTTTTTCTTGGATTAAATCTCTTACAAAATCACAAATTAAGCCAATAAAATATTTTTTACTCCAACAATATCTAAGTTATAAATATTAGAATATAAATTCCAACCCATTGCAAAGATCTGAAAGATTTTCAATATATCATTTTTTACGTCAAATATCTTTTGCAGATTGTTAAACTTTTCTTATACGTTACGAGATAAATTTATAAGTGAAGCAATATCTTAATTTCAGAGATACCTAGTGTTAAATCTTTTCATCCTATTGATAAACTTATTTTATAAGATTCAACATTAACTTATAGAGGAAGCTACAAAATCGTATCTTTGAATGGAAAATTTATGATCGATTATTAGTTACACTAGCGAATCATATATGTGGACGAAATGCACTTTAGTTTTATGTTTTTTTGTATTAGTAAGCCATTAATTATATCTTCAATGTGTATAATTAGTTTTCTATTTATTAAAATGTATAGAATTTTCATGTACATTTCTCAAATAATTTCAAATATATATATGGAACACCTAAACTTCCTTAGTCTCACACCTTTTTATTCGTTTTCAAGTAAAATTATGTTTTTCTTTATTTTTGGGGTTTGAGTTTTGGTTCCAATTTCACAATTTGAAGCTATCTTTCGGTTCTAATTTACTATTTCGTCGTATTTTTTAAAGTAAATCTCGTAATTTCTCGTAAGCAAAAGGTTGAAGTTAATTTAAATTTATCATTGTTTTGTACGTAGCTCAATCAATTATTATCCAATCAATTTGATCTTCTTTTTTCTAAATGTTCCACATATTACCTTAAATTCATCATATTATTTGTTTCTTAATTTAACGCAAAAAAATCATATTAATTTAATAATTTACGTTTTTTTGTATCTAAACATTTCGTACAATTCAATTTGAACAATAACTCGAATTTAACGCAAAAACACTTTGATCAAACGCATTTTTCTAAAATTTGCTCTTATCGAAATTTTTAGAGGGAAAAAAAATGTCACTTGAGAATTTGCTTTTTCTTTTTTACATGAACTTCATGTCTTCAAAATTTTGTTTTTAAAACACAAACTCTGTTTTGATTAAAAATAATATTTTAATTTTCTATATTTTCCATATCTAAAAATTCCCTCACATCGAAGATTTTAGAAGAGAAATAAAAAGTCGCTTGAAAATTTTGTTTTTTTAACATAAATTTAGTGTTTTTTTTAGAAATAGTTATATTCAAATTATGTTTTTATAAAAAAAATAAATTTTAATTTTTCATATTTTCCGATATTTTTTTTAAAGAGAAATTTTGTTTGGTACCCTCGATGTTTTGACCTTTTCGGTTAGTGATCACTAAGTTTCACATTTTTTGTTTGTGCCACTCAAGGTTTTTCTTTTTTACCGTATGTGTCCAATCTTATTAAAAATGTTATTTATTAGCTTTTCCGTTAAAAATTAAAAATACATTATAAAAAAGGAAGGGAAAAAAAATCACGTTACCTCTCCTTGTTTGGTTCGTAAAATAGCAGGGAAAACTCGTGAGTTTGACGGCGGTGTTCTTCGCATCAATCCGGCAAGGAGGGTTTGCGCATCATGCCGGCGAGAACAACGGTTTGTTGTGCTTCTCAATGGGAAGCCCCTCAAGTCTTATGTCTACATATTCGAATATTTCTGCCATGGAACCCTCTCTTATCCCTGCCTCTCAGTCGTTGCAACTTGCTCATCAAACCTCAATCTTTCATATTTGTTACCATCTCCACGCCCTTGCTTCGCTTGTGCAGTTCTGCCGGCTAATTAAATAAGATGTTTTCTTTTAAATAAAAATAAAATGTGTTTTTTTCTTGTTGTTGGAGTTTCCTGTTATAGTATTTGGATAAATAAACTTATGCGTACAACTTCGGATCTTTTCTTGCACTTTATTGATCGATCAATAACCATGTTGTTATATAATAGAGAAAGTCTTTTTTAATATATCAAGTTCAAGAGGATCGAATTGCTGTCAAATACCTTATATATGTGCTCTACTATTATCAAGTTCACGAGGATCGAATCTTCTGGTACCATGTTGTAATGCCTCGAATTCTGGGAACTCAGAGCGTTACTGGCTAGGACCTCACAGTAGGTCCCGGTCTTAGGTTGATGTCAATAACGTTGGATCTTGCAACAAAGCACAAATATATTTAAATAAATATCCTTTTAAAATTTACGTAATTAGACTCTACAGACTCCAGACTCGTACAACAGTCAACTGAAAATGAAATATACTCTACTATGTTAATAAATAAATCAACACTAAATAAACCCAACGCCTATAACTCCTAGTACGGAATCCCGACTGACCACTCCACTCCCGATTTCTCGGTAGAGATCTAACCTGCAAAGACCTAACAACACGGTAAAACCGTTAGCTACAATTCTAATACTAAGATCACTAAGGCACAAACACACTCAAGGAATTATTGTAAATCAATCCGCATGCAGCAAACAAGGTCCCGGTTATTATCTTTTTTTTAGTGAAATTTCTCATCTATTTTCCAACTTTTCAGGGTAGCGCAAGAGTCTCCCGACCCTTTCCCTGTCCCCGTTAACAAGTATGTCTGGTTTTGATGCATTCTCCCCATATACACTATTGAACTGGTCGTGGGAAAATCTTCCGGCACCCTCGGCCCGAATAGAATGCTACGATACGTATAATACACTTGTGCCTCTCTTTAGAAATTTAAAAACATTGATCTAGTTCTTTCATTTTATTTCACAATCATAACACACACTACCTTAATGCACACTCAGTATTAAAATTTAAAAAGGTAACTAAGTGAGTCATATGAACTCATCTTATCCGTACTAGTCTCAACGTTTCTCGCGATCTTGCCAGTCAGAGATCCGATTTTCCTGATCGATATACATCAACCCTTAGAACTATATGAACCCCTTAACATTGCTCGACTTATCATTCTAATCAATCAGGGTATGATATCTAGCATCGATATCCTGAAATTTCTACGCCCTAGGTTTACGGACCTAGACGTCTATTCCAAATTCTCATTTATCAACACGTTCGTTTCCTTAAATTCCCGCTATCTCGGAAGTCCATATTTAGTCTAATGTTATCAATCCGGTTAACTACTCAAAATTCTCATTCCGATTCTACTAACATAGCATTTCTTAATTTGTTACAGATCCAACATTACAGTCATTCAATACTAATTCCAACACTATAGTTCACCTCATATTTCAATTTAACTATCATTCGCTAATTAAAATAACTAAATTATCACGAAATAATTAATTAACTAATTATAACTCAAGATTCAATATTATCGGGAATTAATCTGACGAAATTAAAGATGGGTTCGGCTGTAACCGGAACGGGTTTTAGTTGAACGGATTAACGGTGTTAGCGGCATCGGGCGGTAAGTTGGCAGGACTAGAGGTCACCGGTTCGATCCTCTTTGATAGCATGTCACGACTGAAATTTAGGATACATGAAGACGTGAGTTCGAGCCCTGTTAGTTGCAAAAAATCTCAGGCTGAAGGTTCCATACGTCTCAGGTTCGATACTGATGGATGAAAAAATAAAATAGCACCACACTTGGTACCAAGTGATCTCAAGTTTGAATCATACCGGCAACAAAACAAATTAGGGCGTTTGTTATGCAACTTGATGGTCCAGATTTCGAGTCCCGCGGACTACGCTCGGTGTCAAGGCGACATAATGCTTGAGGACGTAGGTTCGATTCTTCCTGGGCGCGTAAATGGGTAAGTAAAGGAAACTAAAGTCTGGGGTTCAAGTCCCCTTTCTAACACATTACGATTGAAGAGAGGAGGCCAAAAATCCGTTACTAGAGGTTGGATACTTGGGTTCGAGACCCACCGAGAGTAATTTAGTGTCAAGGCCGGCATTAGGAAGGATTGTGGAGGTCCTCCGTTCGAATCTAGCGAGCGGTACGCTGGAGCAAGGGTCACCATCCCAGGTCTGATTCCCCTCCACCTACGGCGGTTCGGTGATCGTTGGCGGTGGTTCGTACGTCGTTAGTGTCGAGTCTTACTGTAGTGACGGAGGTGGTGTTTTGATTGCCGGTGGTGATCGAGAGGGAGGGAAACAAGGAGAGAGATGGGAGGAGGAAGGAATGAGTCCCGGCGTTGGGATCTCGTTGGTAAGAGAAGTGGGTCTAGTTTCTATGGCGGTCGGAAGGGAAAAGGAGGCGAGAGGAGTTTAGTGAGAGAGAAGTGTAGTCATGGTTTGGTTGAGGTTTGACTTGTCGGTGTTACTTCCGTCGTGGAGCACTCAAGGCCGGCCATAACTCACCTTCCGTAACTGTCATCTTCAAGTCTTAGTCGTTCATGGCTTCAATGTTCGTTGACAGGGAGAGAGTTGGCGAGGGAGGAGGGTGACGAGGCATCGGCTCATCTTCTCTTCGTTGGGCGCGGCTTTGTTTCGTTGGTCTCAGGTCCAAGGAGAGGTGACACGAGATGGGCCCATGCAAGGAAGTCCAGCAGAAGCCATCCCATTAAGGTGAGGAGGATGAGGTAGATGGGTCAGTCCTGCAGCAAGGAAGATAGTGGTCCGGTTCATGAAGCAGGGGAATGGTGGGCCGGTCATGAAGCAGGGATAGGAGTCTACACCGAGAAGGCCATGTACTGGGTTGTGCTCCGTTATTGGGCCGAAAAGTCCTGGATCAATGAACAGGTCATCATGCCGAGGCAAGGAAAAGCAAAGGCTGGCCCGGTTCGGTTTATATGCACAACCGGTTTGGTTTGGGTGTCACTACTCGATTGGGTTGGATTCGTTTAACTTATCTCTTCGTTTTCAATTCAGGTTCCCGGATTAAATAATTTAGATAAATAAAAAAAATTTAAATTAATTAAAATTAAAATAACCAGGCAAAATTATTAAAATTTTCTGGTTATTACGTTAACGAGTCAAACGCGAGCTGAGCCTGAGTAGCTTGTCTCATATTACAACTCTCCTTGAAACTGCTAGAGCTCTCAAAATCCATGTCGACCTTCATATATCCCTATGGGGTGAATGTAATATCACAACTACCTATCTCATTAATTTAATGCTCTCATGTGTTCATAATTGGAAGATTCCATTCAAATTTCTCCATAAGATGCTTGTTTTTCATGATCATTTGAGAGACATTGGTTACTTATGTTTCACTCTATCAATCTCGCAACCTTGTGTTCTGATTAATTATCCTCTATGCCAAAAGGCTTATAAGATCTTGAAGTCCACGGCCCGAACCTCAACTCAAAGAGGAACCCGGAAAAGAGCCAAGCTGGACTCTTCGGAGTAAGTTCCTTGGCTTGGACAGGACATTTAATTCATGTCGCTATTCCCGGATCCACCCCTAAGCTGAATCTATATGGGGCCTTGTCTTAGGCCTAGCTTGTGTAGGCTATCTTTCACCTATGGTTTTAACCCTAACTTGACACTCTTGGGCCTTGCATTAGGCCTTTCATTCCTTGTAACGCTCTAAGAGGGTAGTGAGGCTTAGATGTAATCGAGTTCCACCTGCATTGGGCTTTTGTAGCTACTATGGTAACAGCTGGCGTTTTCATGATAGCAAGGTGTTCTCCTTTATTTGAATACTCACCTACGGCTTTAATTGTTATTACTTTTGCAGGAGCTACGACGTCATTCCTTGCGGCAACCACTGGAATATTACAGAACGATCTAAAGAGGGTCATAGCTTATTCAACTTGCAGTCAATTAGGCTATATGATCTTTGCTTGCGGCATTTCTAACTATTCGGTTAGCGTCTTTCAGTCTTCAATCCAATAAGATCATGATATGTCCCCATTTGATTTTCAAGGAAAATACCTTTCCTTCCAAATCTTCTTATTCACCATCATCATCCTACTCATCTTTATTATCCCTAGTTTATCCTTCCTTGGCTGATGACTCTCCTCTCATGAATCTTTCCCATTCTCCTTCACTATTTCTTATTCCTCATTCTCCTTCCTTCTCTCATGAGACATGATCACCTTCCTACTTCACCATATCTAGCCTCTTTTGATCCCTTTCTTAGTTCTATTACAATTTTCTTCTCCTCTCTTTCACCTTCTTCTACTTCATCATCCTCTCCTTTACTAACATTACTTCCCATAAGGCCGACCAAATCTACTAAACGACATCTCAATGTTTATTAATTATGAACGTTTTACCGAAGTACAAATAACTTTTCCCGCAAGGATACATGACCAGATGTAGTATAATTGGGTATCGAATTTACAAAGACCGTGACTGTTTTGAATGTAATTAATAGACAATTATACTAAGTAAAACAAGGAAGGAAGAAAAAAAAAATCTTATCGTAAAGCAGTGATGAAAGGAAAATAAACGATTGTTGAAACCAAATAATGGAGGAAAGCGATATAAGAAAACATAAATCCCTACTATAATGAATTAAGATATTGATGCATATATGACTTATGAACATTGATATATGATAATTGCGGATAGACATCTAAAATAGCTTTGCGCGTAGACAAATTAAAATTGTGCTTTCCAACTCATGTAGTCCTCAATCCAGTGGTTCAACGAGTATAGGAAAATCCATGAAGCATTTAGAAATTCGGAAAAGACCAAGAAAAACATTTACTTGTGGACCTTCAATTTAAAAGGGTACAAAGACCGGAACTTTTTACGACGGTTAGAAATCCTCGAAGCATAAAGTAGACGTTATCCTTTAAACCAAGTTCTTTTCAATAAATCCAATAAAACAAACTTTGCTTTTGGCCCTTCACTTTTTTCTACTGAAACTAGTTAAAAACACAACTTCTTTCGAAGGTGATTAAAAGGTAGGAATAAAGCACTTTGAAAAAAAGAATCAATATCAATATCTTAATTCATATATATATATATATATATATATATATATATATATATATATATATATATATATATAGGGGGGGAGAACGTCGGAGTCTAGGGTTATATAACATATATTCTTTCCAAAAATAAAATTAGGTTTTAGAAAACCCTCGCCGCGGAGGTCGAAACGCTCAGCCAACTGGCAGCCTTACAACCGTTTGCTGGTTGTGGGCCTGGCCATTTGGCAACGTTATTTGATAATTTTTCGACATTTCAGTAAAATTGTCTTTCTCGCTGCTCTGGTTGGAATTACGTGACCCATGAGTACTGCTTTCGAAGCTCTTTTGAAGATCAACAACTTTGCAGTTTGAATGAAAGTGAAAATCCAAATTAAAGATGGTCTAAATTGGTAATTTCTCCAATGTCGTCGTGAAATGGCATCCAACTCCAATGGCTTCCACTTGGTTTCTTCATTCTTCATTCGATCTTGATGTTTCCATGTATTCTCCGACTCTGAGGAAGATTGAAACCTCGTGATTTGGTATTTTCATACCACTATGCTCCATAAATTGTCTTGAATGCGTGAAACTAGAAATAAACCGAAGTAGACACCTGAATATGGAAAGGGGAGCTTTCTACACTAAAACGAAGCATAGAAGATCTATATGGCCATCAATGTCCATGATTATAAAGCCTAAATGTTGCATTTGACACTCATCAATTATGTTTGCACATCATTTACATCCTCAACACTTCCTCATATTATTGATCAGTTTGATCTTACACGTCATCCACCTGACTTCGTGTCTTCTCTTTGCAATGTCATCACTTCTTTTGAACCTTCCTATTACTAAGAGGCTAAAGATTCCCCTCCTTGGATCGATTCTATGAATCTTGAACTTCGGCCTCTCGAGGTTAACAATACTTGGGAAATCACTCCTCTTTCTCTTGGAAAAACTGTTATTGATTCCAAATGGGTATACAAACTTAATTAAGTACAGACAAGATGAGACTATAGAACGACACAAAGCTCGTTTGGTTGCTAAATGGTACAACCAAATTAGGAACAATGAGTATAAACATACTTTTTTCCTAGTGGTCAAGTACACCACCATTCTAGTTTTTTTGGCCTTGGTTATTGCACATGATTGGCCTCTACACCAGCTTGATATCAACAATGTTTTTTTACATGGTCACCTTGATGAGAAAGTTTACATGTTTCCCCTCAAGGTTATACCAAGGCACCTCTTGGCCTTGTATGTCGCCTTAAAAAATCCTTGTGTGGTTTTAAGCAAGCTAGACGCTAGTGGAACCTCGAATTTACAAAATTGCTCATCAAATGGGATTTATGCAATCTCGCCAATATTATTCTCTATTTGTCAAAACCTCTACCCTTGGTATCACTATGATACTTGTTTATCTTGATTATGTTCTTATCACTAGTGACGTCCCTTCAGAGCTATCTTCCGTCAAAACAAAGCTTGGCAATCGTTTTACCATTAGAGATTTGGGACTAGCTTGCTTCTTCATTGGCATGGAGATCTCTTGCACTGCTTTTTGGTCTTCTCATCAATCAACACAAACATGTTCATGCCATGACATCCTTCAAGATTGTAACCTTGGCTTTTACAAGGCTTCCTCTTTTCCCGTGTAGTGTAATCTCATTGACACCTGATCTAGGTGAACCATTTGATCAACCTGAATCTTACCGTCGGCTTGATTAAACATCTATGTGGATAATTACTCGATCCAACTAAAGTCGTTTTTAGATACCATATTTAGAATATGGATCAAATAGATCAGCCGTATTCCACAAATTATTATCCGATTCGGCAAAAGATGATAGATTTTATTTTACATTTTATAACAAACAAAATATGAAAAGCATATATGGATCGAATGGATTGATTAGTTGGTCAGGTTAGATATTTTGATCAAGCGGATCAATCGGATATCCATATCCGGTTATATTCATATGCAATCAAACATGTCGGGCTAGAAACATTCCGATCAGTTGATTAAACATCTATGTGGATAATTACTCAATCCGACTAAAGTTGTTTTTAGGTACCATATTATTGAATATGGATCAAATAGATCGACCAAATTCCACGGATTATTATCCGATTCAACAAAAGATGATAGATTTTATTTTACATTTTATAGCAAACAAAATAGGAAAAGCATATATGGATCAAATGAATTGATTAGTCGGTCAGGTTAGATATTTTGATCAAGCGGATCAGTCGGATATCCATATCCGGTTATATTCATATGCAATCAAACAGATCGGGCTAAAAACATCCGATCAATTGATTAAACATCTATGTGGATAATTACCCAATCCGACAAAAGTAGTTTTTAGGTACCATATTTTTGAATATGGATCAAATAGATCGACCAAATTCCAAGGATTATTATCCGATTCAACAAAAGATGATAGATTTTATTTTACATTTTATAACAAACAAAATAGAAAAAACATATATGGATCAAATGGATTGATTAGTCGGTAAGATTAGATATTTTGATCAAACGGATCAGTCGGATATCCATATCCGGTTATATTCATATGCAATCAAACATATCGGGCTAAAAACATTCCGATCAATTGATTAAACATCTATGTGGATAATTACCCAATCCGACTAAAGTAGTTTTTAGGTGCCATATTTTTGAATATGGATCAAATAGATCGACCAAATTCCACGGATTATTATCCGATTCAACAAAAGATGATAGATTTTATTTTACATTTTATAAGAAACAAAATAGGAAAAGCATATATGGATATAATGGATCAAATGGATTGATTATTCGGTCATATTAGATATTTTGATCAAACGGATCAGTCGGATATCCATATCCGGTTAAATTCATATTCAATCAAACAAATCGGGTTAAAATCATTCCGATCAAACATTTATGTGGATAATTATCCGATCCGACTAAAGTCGTTTTTAGATACCATATTTTCGAATATGGATCAAATAGACTGACTGAATTCCACGGATTATTATCCGATTCGGCAAATCATTATTGTTATTATTATTTATTACGCATGTCTTTGATTTACTATTACATTTTTATAAAATAAAATGCACACTAATACACCATCAAAACGATTCAAAAGTCTAAAACAATTAAACAACACAACTTTTATTTCATATTTTATCAAATTAATATCTTCGTATAAATTTTAGAATAAATTACACAAACCCGAACATAAATTGACCTGAATCAAGATGTTAGGCAACCCGATCGGGTTTCGACCGAACCCGAACATAATTTGACCCGAATCAAGATGTTACGCAAACTGATCTGGTTTCGACCCAACCCAAACATAACAATGACCCGACTCCAACCCGATTGACCCGTATTAACCCGAACAATTTATACCCGACCCAAACCGACCCGACCCGAAACAAACCGATAAAAATGAGAGCTGGTTTTAACCCGACCCGTTTCAACCCGTGCCTGTTATGACCGACCCGATTCCGACCCGTCCCGTTATGACCCGGAAACCGATACTACCGGTAACCCGTTTCAACCCGAACAAACGATACCCGACCCAAACCAACCCGACCCGAAACAACCCGATTAATAACCAAGCCTTTTTTTTAACCCAACCCGTTTCAACCCGGACTTGTTAGGACCCGACCCGTTGGCCCCGTTTGACACCTCTATGTATATACTAATATATAGAATAAAGGGTGAAGTTGTAAATAACCCTAAATATGCAACAAAATACTAGCCAAACTCTGTTGTGTATATATAGAGATGCAATAGCCATATTTGAGAGTGTGTATATATAGAGATGCAATAGCCATATTTGAGAGAGATACTATTTCATTGTTCTACGTTGAAATATACCATCCCGATTTAATCTCATACGGATGCTCTATGCTATAACTCAAAATCTAGTGTGACGTATATGAGTGAGTTTTGGTACGATTGGAGTGACTACAACTACTTCACTTTAAAAGCAATTAAGATCTCTTGTATCACTGATACATGTATTCCTCTTACGTGATTGATTGAAACAAAATAAAGTAGTAAAAAAGTCATAATACTTTACGGGAAAAATAATAAACAACAACAATTTCACGCAACAATTCCACGCAATAAGAGTACAGTGATGCAGTAATTCCACGCAATAAGAATACAGTGATACATGAAATAAGAATACAGTGATACATGAAGTGAATGATAGAGGAGTGAATGATAGAGGAAAGTGAATGATAGAGGAAATCTTAACCGCTTTAAAAGGAGTTAAAAGTGCATTTGTAGTGCTGCGTCAATGTAGGGTTGGTTTTCTTTATGAAATGGTTCATATTGAGAAGAAGATTTTGACGTTAACAGAAACATATAGTCCAATTGTGTTACAGACACAAGTGCGCGGCAAGGCAGCACAGCTCACAGGAAATCCGAAATTAAAAATGCATAAATTAAATAAAATATGAGCAAATAGTCGTCTTCTTCAGAGAATTGAAACCATGAGGCCAGCCAAGGAGAGGAGAAGTGAGCTCAACGAGACTCCGAGCACCGGAGATGCGTTCTTTCCGGGAGTAGGTGACGGGGAGGTGACTTGACTTGCTGCAGTGCTGCCCGGTGCATTAGCACCGGAGGATGACTCCGGCGCTCCCGCTGGCGCTGCAACTGCACATTAATACAGATGTCCTCATAAATAAATAAATAATACTTCCAACAACCAAAAGTATAAATATCGATTTACTTTCAACTTAAACCTAGAAAACAATGCAACAGATATTTAAGCTTTTATCATCAAGAACTCCCGAGAATTAAGCCTTCTATGCTACAAATCAAAGCGAACAACATACATAAACAATCGCCGTTCAATTATAAAGAAAAAACGAATCTAGAAAGAAACACTCACCGGGGGCACCGCTTGGCGAAAGCGTCACTGAAACATGCAAAGGAAACAGAAATTCGAATCAGAACCAAGGATTACTGCGTCTAACAGCCAATTACAGTTACATACCTCCACAATTCTTAGCAGAGGGGGCGGAGACATGGCAGGCGGCCGGGAGACCGATTGCTTTCGTCAAATTTAGGGAGACGCCGAAGCTGGCGCTGTTTTTGAAGGCGTCGCAGAGGCACTGGGCGTCGGTGCGTAGGACCGTCTTCAAGCCAGAGCAGCACTGCCCCTCAGGCTTCGTCACTGTGCTGCCGTTGGTCACGAACGTCAAGCAATCTGCCAATCCAATCACCAGCGTCGAGCAATCCACCGCAGGGGCCGACGCCTTAGCTTCCACCAACGAAACTCCCAAAACAGCCAGAGCAACCGCCAAGACGATCATCCCCGTCTCTCTCTTCATCTTCCGATCTAAAATTTAGACGCGAAGCAATTCAGAGTGGAAGAGATTAGGGAGGTAGAGTGAAACGCACCTAGGTTTGGGAGATTCGCGTGTTTAAATTAGGGGAGAGCAAAAGTGGCAAAGATAATTGCAATTGGTGAAAAGGAAGAGAGAGAAATATCACAGAGTGGGGGGAGTGATGAGTGGTGAGTGCGGCCATGCGAAGAGGCGCTGGAGTTTCAAAAAGGAGGTGGTGCTATGGGACACGTGGCGGGCATCCAAGGGCTGTGATGAGACCATCAGGATTACTACGAAAGGAAAACAGCAGACCGCTGATTCCACTTGTTTTACACGTCGAGGTAGGCCTCCGACAGTTGTCAATATTTCAAAGTTTGGATTTTGAAAAACATTTCGAAAAAAATCTTGGGTTTTTTTTTCCAAAAAAAACTTTACGGGGCCATATTCTTTTCTTCTTTCTTTTTTTTAAAGTTCCAGTCGGCGCTTTGTGCTATGGAGTATTTAGGATTTTGCCTTTAAATTTTTCTGGGTTCGAATTTTGTGCCTTAATTTTGCAGACATTGTCCTTTTCAGTTAAATACTTTAACTATGGTTAATGTAGAATTAAAAAAAAAGCAAACAAAAATTATGATTTTGGTTACTCGATTAAGTTCTTCAGGGAGGCTCCAGTATTTATGAGTTGTACGCTCAATCTCGGTCTTTTTGGCTTAACAATCTTCTTCGAGGAGATTCAGATTCGATTATGATCAAAAAGATTAGGATTAAGATTGTGTTTTACACGGTATGAGATTAAAGTTTTCCAAAATACCTAATCAACCCTAAAAACATAAGCATTTCCTTGAGCACTTCACTAAATCCTCCCTCGTATAAACCCAGAAGGAAAATATTAGAATTTGTGTTCTTAGTGGTCCAACACTAGCATTGATGACATTAAAGCCCTTCTAAGATCTTACAAGGCTTTTTCATACCCGAGAATTGATGTTCGAAAAGAACAGCCCTAACATCTCAATTGGGACCCAAAAACTGTTACTTTTCTAGAAACAAACGATTAGTAAATATTAGGTAGCCATGTACCGATGTATTTGAGGTAGGAAACGGTTAGTAAGTGGTAAGTTTGAGATTACACACTCTTATGTATCGCTATTGATAAGGGTCAAGATTAGTCTTAAACTCAAAATGACGAAATCTCAAAATGACGAATGAATTTGAGGGAGGAAGAGGATTAACGTAAGTACAATAGCCATTGAAATGAACCAAAGATAAGAATATGAACAATACCAAGGAATTCAAAGAGAGTCAAATCTGAATCTCCTCGAAAAAGATTGTCAATTCATCACAAAAAGGGCGAGATTGAGCGTACAACTCATCAATACTAGAACCTCCGTGAAGAACTGAATCGAGTAACCAAAATCATGATTTTTGTTTGCTTTTTTTTTCTTTTACTCTACATCAACCATGGTTAGAGTATTTGACGGAAAAGGAAAAATGTTTGAAAATTGCAAAACTGAGGGGCAAAATCCGAACTCGGAAAAATTTGTGGACAAAATCCGGAATATCTCATACCACAGGGGTACCAACCGGAATTTCCCTTTTTTATACGAGGTAAAAAAATTAGGGGTATCAACACCCATCGGCCATTGTCTTAAGACATCCCTAAGGATGAGGTTGTCAACATCTGGCGGACTCCCATCATCAACTTCTTCTGTAGTATGTCCTAGTTTCGCATCTGGCGGATCACATCATCCTCTCCACATTTTAAAAGATTTGTCCTCGAATCTTGATGCCTCTTATTGACTTGCATCAGATAAGGCTCTGATACCAAATGATACGCCCCAGCCAAAGGATCCAATGATGCAAGACAAACGGAAAACTAAAGAAAACATACACATGTGTTTTATTGGATTTGTGATAATTGAAAATAAAGTACAAGATATGTATTGCTAGAGCTTCAAACATCTCACCATCCATTCTACAATATTCGCATCATCTCTCACAAGTCTCTCACCTATGAGAACTAATGTCTTCGTCCTCGCATCTCACAAAGGCAACCCACCCGGCATCTCTCCAATAAGGAGGTTTCGACATCTCACCAAAAACCTAAGGAACCAAACACTTTTCCAAAAATTATCGATTTTCACTTATTTTTCTATGAAATAAACAAGCCTATAAATAGGGGGAAAAAAGGCTAGCTAAAAGACCAAAAACAAGTTCAAAAGTCATATTAAAATATAGGCCTTAAAGATCCACATAATGAGGCATTGTTTTTTTGACTCTTCACATTGTGCCCATAAATTTGACTTCTGGAAGAACTGCATTTACGACCCATCTCTACGACGAATATGCTTTTGTAGTCTCATCAATATTGTATCCCTTTAAACCAGCTTTCCAACAAGTATTTATGGATGTTCATTGGATAAATGTAGCATTCGTTATGCCCAAAATACTGAAGGGTTTACTGAAGAGGATTCGGGGTAATATGTGTTGAACAACTTCAAATTTGAGCATGTTTAAGTTTTCATTAGATGAAACACTTAAAATATTGGTTGTAGAGATTGAAGCTATTGTTCTAAAAATCTTGAATCGCCTCAAACAGACTTCGGAATAAGAAGATAGAAACATTACATTATAGTAAAGTCATTTGCATCGGTTCCCCGGATCACATCATACTCCCGTTTGTCTCTTGTGCTTACATGATTTAGGTCAAAAGGAGCATCAATGAACACAAAAAGACTCAAGAAAGCAACTTCGTCTCATCATCAATGGAAGCAAAGAAAGAAGAAGCAAAGAGAAGCTCCAGCGCATTAAAGGAGAAGAATGAATGACTAAATTAAAAGATCATCCGGAGATGCAAGTCTCAAAGGTCGAGTCACCTATGCAACCCTACTCAAGGTTCCCCTTCACTCGCACAAAGAAGGAGGAAGCGACTCGGACTCAAAGACTTAGGCTCTCCTAGGACGAAGACATCGAGTCAAGGCGGAAGACATGTCAAGCATCGCTCAAGTGGCGGTCGAGTCAGGCGACCCACTCAACTCAAGAAGACAACAATGTCACCGACCTATTTTTCAACATGGATCGAGTCATTTTTGGGCCGACTCGATGCATGTGTTGTGTGGTTATAATAAACTCGCCACGTGACGATGGTTACAAGGGAATCTTGGTGCTGATGTTGCCCATCCTTGTTAAGATTAGGGTCGATCCGTGCCAATTTTTACACCTTCTTAGCATATACAAAGGGAGCATAGCTGCATGGATCAAATACCAATTCACCACTTCACAATTCTCTCTTATTTCTCTCATTTTTGGAGCCAAGTGTCCATAGTTTAGGGCCAAGTTGGCCGAGTTAGTTACGAGTCCGTCCGAGTTGTAAGAAAATTGCGCCGATTTGTTGCCGAGTTGAGTCAATATGACCTGGATTGCTACTTTCCTTTGTTACTTTGGTAATTCTAATAAATTTTAGTTCATAGATTCATCTCTCTCTCTCTCTCTCGATCTCATGGATTCCGTGATTGTTTGCATTATTGTTGTGTTTTCCTCACTCAACATGAGTGACTAGTTCCATACTAGGGATTGGGGTGAAAATCTCAATCCAAAGCTATGTAGTATTGTATCGTTATAATGCCTAGATTTTATGTGAGTATCAAAGCATGATAGTAAGCATATAGAAGGTTAAAACTGATTATAATACTAGGATCCATGCTTAAACTAATTTAAAAGTCGGATGCTAAGCTTGCTTAGATTGTTCCTTTATGCACTTTGTTTAACTTCTAAGCATGATCATATGTGTTGATAATTGACCGGCTAGTATGAATGAGACTCATAAGTAATTTTATAATCTAGTGATGCATTTTGTAGACGCTTATATTTCTAGGATTGCTTAGATTGTTCCTTTATGCACTTTGTTTAACTTCTAAGCATGATCATATGTGTTGATAATTGACCGGCTAGTATGAATGAGACTCATAAGTAATTTTATAATCTAGTGATGCATTTTGTAGACGCTTATATTTCTAGGATTGGTACTTCAATTATTCCAATATCAAACACCATGTGAGGAATAATTGAATGCTAATTTATGAAGTGTAAATTCACTCTATGTCCTTATCATTTAATCAAACCAATAACAAACACCATGTGAGGTTTGATTACTTTGCATTGACCACTAGTTTGAGATCATAGTTGACTAGCATTTTACCAATAACAAATACCATGTGAGGTACTATGTTGGATTGCGCATGCTTAGGCTTGCATTTGTCTATCACATGCATACAACCGTTTAGCATTATTCTCATGATTACTTGAGCAAATAGTTCTCACTCTTTGGTATTAACGTGTATAATTTATGCATTAGCAAGGACTCGGAGAATTAATCTCAACCCTTAGTCGTTTTCATACTTAATTTCACATTTCTCTATTCCATTGTTTCTTACTCGACCGAGTTAAAAGCTACAAATGTTTTCACTTGATCTACGTTATTAGGGTGACTCAACTAGAATTGTTCGGGTGACTCGATTGATGTTACTTAGCACCTTTCACTCTTGAAGTGTTTTTAAGTCGACCACTTGGTCACAACTTTTGATTTTCTTTTACAGCACCTACACTTTCTTATACGTCTTCCTAGAGTAAGGGGAGGATAACATAGTCCTCAAGGAGACGACTTGACCGGGATTGCTATATATTTACGGTGACACGACCCTTCTCTTGGGGGTTATATAGTCTTCAACTAAGTGGATACATATGTATTCATGTGTATTGACTATATGTTGAGACCAAACAACAAACTTATTTAGAACGAAGAGAAACCGTATGAATTGGTAAATCTCTTTTGAGATAAAGTCGACCTATATAATCTCAACACTATACTAACTTTGTAGTGGAGAATATAGCAATTTTGAAACCATACCATCTTTACATATAACGAACATTATCAAAAGATCAAGATAACCAACTTTGTCGCTAACTAAACTAGATCCTAGAATGAGAGTAAGGAAGAAAAGAAACATGACAACGCCACTGTAAGTA
The DNA here is from genome assembly GCA_002319775.1 of Fagopyrum tataricum. Taxonomy (NCBI): domain Eukaryota; kingdom Viridiplantae; phylum Streptophyta; class Magnoliopsida; order Caryophyllales; family Polygonaceae; genus Fagopyrum; species Fagopyrum tataricum. Next base: position 41,766,185 of record CM008281.1, read on the forward strand.
GATCACATTCAAGACACAAATAAAAAAATGTCTACTAGGAAAGACCAGAAAATGACTCCATCAAATTAAATTTCGATGGGTAAACAAGAGCCACAAGAGTTGATAAAATTCCAAAGATGGCAGTCTCTGAAACTAAACTAGCGTAATATAGTGCTTTGCACGGAGTATATTAAAAGTTATTATTAAAGTTAATTTGTATAAAATGTATATAATTACTAATATTGCTTTTATATGATTAGATATCCAAAATAATAGGTTAATAATAAAATACTTGTAAACCCAATATGACATAGGTAACTTAATTATAGGTAAGTTGGTCATAAAAGACTACTAAATTACAAAGTTACTATTAGGGCGGACACATTTTTACATTTGCACCACCAATACAGACTCCGCGTGTGCACCAAGACCATGCGCATGCGGACTGGACTCTACAAGCGCCCGAGTTTTTTTTTTCGAAAAAAAATCGGACCAAACGCAACAATGCACCTCATGAAGCAAGAGTTCTCATTTATTGGGCATATTCAGATTGAGAACTCTTGGGGTGCATGCGGACTGCGCATGCGACCCAATATGCGCCTCATAAGGTGCATGTTTCCTTGTCTATGCGCATGCGGGCTGCACATGCGTCCGGATGGAGCGCATGCGCAATCCGATTCCACCGTCTCTTTTGCATTTTTTGGGTTGCACGAGTAACTTTACTCTTAAATTATTATTTTTTAGGAAAATGGTAAAATTGAGAAAGAATGAAGGAGGATTTTGGAAACTAGACACTTTTATTATAGGGGATACAAAGTGTATATTTTTTTTTGGGGAGATAAATTATACACTTTTCTGAATGAGGGAGGGTTATTTTTAAATAATCCTAGGAAAAAAGAAAAAGGGAAAAAAGAAAAAATAAAATAATTAGTTTAGTTGAATGATATTTTTAGTTATCCTAGGAAGAAGGAAACGTAATTTATCATTTTGTTAAATGATATTTTTAATATCCAACCATAATACCCAAACGTAATACTCAAGCCTGATACCAAATATGTTAATACCGAACGTAATACCCAGTATGTTCATACCCAATGTATGTTAATACTCAAGTATGATACCCAATATGTCAATATCCAACCGTGATACCCAATATGTTAATATTCAAGTCTAATACTCAATATGTTAAATTTCAAGTCTTGGTCAATTTTAATACCCAACGTAATAACGTAATATTAATATATTCCTACTCAACCTTCACGTACTCAACTTTCACGTACCTAATTTTCACATCCCAACTTCACTTACTTACCCAATATTAATTTTTCGATTTTACATACTCAATTTATCTAAGTGTGATACCCAATATGTTAATACCCAACTGTTATTATAAGGATTCTAAGAGAATACTTTCCATTTAGCAAACAACTTGAGATGCCAAATCATACCAGGTGGTATATCCTTAGAGTTAAAGAAGATGATTTAATAAAAGTACATAGTTAGTATATAGTTGGTATCCCTAAAAAAAACATTATTGACTAATTTATTTCAAGAACGAATAACACAAATTTATTAACTTTATTTTAAATAGTATATTTTTTTAATTAAAAAAATATTAATCTTTTAAACGTTATTTAACTTTTTTTTTTGGTTAAAAGTAATATTTAAAAATATCTATTTATAATTATTTATAAATACTAATTTAGATTATTAATTTAGGAGCGTAATTTAAAAAATAAAATTAAGATACACTATCCAAACATACATGTCAAAATATATCTATATGATATTATGATGACTTAAATTGAATATTACAATGAGTTAGAAATGGATATATTATATTCAGTAGAATATATTTATTTTTTTAATATTAAATTATAATTAGTTATTAATGGATATAATTTAATGATTATAAAGTTAAAAGGCTCGTATAAATAACACATAGCGTTGAAGACATAAAATGATGACATATGGCTAGAAGGGTTTTCGCTTTAATATAAGTATATAGATAGATTGCAAGGTCTCTTGAAAGGATTGATAAAAGAAAATGAACTTGAATATAAGACAATTGAAATTGAAGATGATGATACTAGTGTGATTAATTGTGTTATAGGTGGATGAAAAACTCCATGGAAAGATGAGATCATGACCGATGATATCATGATTATATTTTGATCTTTCGACGTTCAAGTGATAAATAAGATGTCTGATTCTCGACTAATTGTCCCTTGACAAAGTTGTCGATGCACTTAGGTGATCAAAACCTTATTTGGGAGGACGCCGAGCAATGTCAGGTTAAAAGACTACAAACTGTTTGTTGCTTCTAACGTCCTCTCTATCGAACTACAAACTAAACCCGGTCTCAAATTCATTTTCTCTAAACAAAAAAGCAATAGAAAAATAAAATAATATACTGAGTGATAAATAAAAATTAAATTTCGTATGCCGGGAAAATACAAATCTTCCTCCTAAAAAAATATAAATGAAAAATAAAATAAAATTGGACAAATCTTATCGACCATGCTCATCCTAGATGCTCACCCCTCGCAAAATTTGTCTGTGCTGTCCCGTTTTTTCCTATCTCTGGTTCAGCCAAAATCAAAAAACAAAGAAAGAGACAAACACAAAAATTTTTTAGGTCGGTTTGAACAAACACGAAACTTCCCCCGTCCTAGAGAATTCGAGTTCCTCCGCAACCCCCCTGGTTGGTTTTCCGATCGAATGGCGGAATCATCGACGACGGTTGAGGTTGTTGCTTACGTTCTCAAAGACTCCTCCAATTGGTGGTCTGAGATCAACCGTTCTCCTCTCTGGCAAGATCGCATCTTTCACATTCTTGCCGCTCTTTACGGGATTGTCGCTGTGATTGCACTGGCAAGTTCTTCAATTCTCTATTCTCTTCTTTTTTTTTCCTAATCGATGTGAATTTTGATTTTTAGGGTTTGGATGGTGTCTCAAATGGCGCACTTTTATGTTGTTGTTTGGATTCTAATATTTTCATGGTTTCGATATATTTTTACCCCTCCGAAGCTTAATGATTTTCTTTCCCCCGGTCTGGAATAGGTTCAACTGATCAGGATACAATTGAGAGTTCCCGAGTATGGATGGACCACTCAGAAAGTCTTCCACTTTCTAAATTTCATAGTTAATGGAGGTTGGTTGTCCAATATTTATGAGTGATGTAGATTAGCTTCTTGAGCCAAGCTCATGTTGTTGGAATGTTATATATAAATGTGTATAGAGTAGGATACTGATTGTTGGACTTTTACAACATGGTAGTTCGATGCATGGTGTTTGTGTTCCGACGTGATATTCAACGCCTTGAGCCCGAGGTTTATGCTTCTTCTTCATTGTGGTTATGTGAATAGCTTGGGAATCATATACATATATCCGTCCTTTACCTTTTACCTTGATTGTGTTGTTGTGTATGACTCAGATTTTCAGACATATCATTCTGGATATGCCAAGTCTAGCATTCTTCACAACCTATGCATTACTAGTTCTGTTCTGGGCAGAGATCTACTATCAGGTTTTAGTTCTCTGTTTCAAATATGGAAATTCTTTGTTCTTTCTTCTTCTCCCCCTCTCCTCTTTTGTTGTTTTGAGACTCATTAATTTCATATCTGGTAGGCTCGTGCTGTATCTACTGATGGACTCCGACCTACTTTCTACACAGTTAATGCCATCGTTTATGCAATTCAGGTGAAATCTTGGTGTCAATTCTTATACCCTGAGGGCCGGTTTTTGAAGCATGTATTTAGTGCACAGCTGAAAGATCCTTTGTAATTTATTCCTTTTAACATTTTTGGTCCCTCCATATATGGGTTTTGTTTCGTGGTTGGAAATTGGTTCTGCTTTAGTAATAATATTTTAGATACTTTTAAGGTTAGATTGGGTCGAAGCTTTCATAGATTGGCTGCTTAACTGCTGAGGGTTATAGTAGACATCCATGATTATTGATAGTTGATACTAATGATTACTTCTACCTTATGTAAATATTGTAGTAAAAATGTTCTTTATTTTTTGGCTCCCTGGATTTTACATGCACCTCAGTGAAGTAGTAAATTGTTTTTTTTATTCTTAAGTTATTTATCGATGTGGTATTGCATTGGATTAAATAAGAACTGCAATCGATATAAATCTATTGAGCATTTTTTGTATGCGGGGCAATGGTACAGTGAGCGTATTCCTGTGGAGTTAACTATGGATTACTGATAAAATTGGTCAAGTTTTTCTGATACCTAAGAGCCTTTTAGCATTTCAAACTTGTTCTCTAGTAATTCAAACATTTTTGTTTAGTGGTTGGAAATTAAATATACATATCAATTCACATAGTGGAAAATAGGACAAAGGAAAGAAAAATCAATTTAGGCATCTCATATTGATGATATATACAAATTTCCAGCTGCACCATATACAACATTGACAATGTGTTGGATATTTTCACAACCATACAAGTACGTTAGTTTCCTCCATTAGTTTGATTTAAATGATACTTACCTAGATGAACAAATAGTTTATGTTATTACGTGGCACATGGCTAGGTTCACTTATGGCTTAGTATCCTTAAACTTTGTTTCTTTGTCTAGGTTATAGCTGTTACAGTCTCCACAACCTTTCTATTTGACTAGATGTTGATTGTTGAAGACCAGCCAACTTCACCAAATAGTTACTGCCCGTAAAGTACATAGGAATTGAATGGAATTTTTAAAAAAAAAAATTCCTTGGGGTTAAGCACAACACACCCGTGTTCATCTATTAAAGATTGGTGTTGGAAAGTGTTTGTGATGCTGGAAGCGTGTATTCCTGTATTGCTATTCTTTCTTAAGATTTTTTTGAGGACGAGGGCCAATTTAGAGAAGTCAATCCTTAGACCTATAACTGGAAGTAATGGTCAAATAATCTGTTTGGTTGGGACATGGACCAGGGGTTTGTTTGGTGAGACATGTCGATAAGATAGCTTTACCCCATAACATCCAATAAGGTAGTTGATAAGGCTTGAAAACGTAATATATAAGGTAAAACTGAATTTTAATGTCTGTGATACAATGCATGATGGCCCTAGGAATTCTATTTGTTCTTAATAAATTTAGAAAATGGATCATGTGAGAATGGGCTCCCGAAAGAACTAAGCATCAAAATTAATTGGTATCAACTTTTAAATGATGCACATTTAGGTATTAAAAAGTGCACCATGTTGCACTACTTACTTGTAGATCTGCACTGTGCTCAATTCTTACTGGGTGGTCATTGTCACCTGAACTTCATCCTATGAATGTATCTTTTTTTCCCTTCTGGTTCATTCATATACAATTGAGAATGTCTTGAGATTTCTCTTTGGGTGATGCCAATTTTATTTGTAAGTCTCTTCATCAATTGTTCCTTGCGACCTTGCCTTTCAGCTACTGGGTTGATACTACCTTGTGCGATTGGAATCCAGGGTCCTGCTAAATCTCAAATAATTTTTTAAAAATCCAATTTTCTTGCAAGTTCATGCTTTTTGTCCCGATCCACTGCGTTATTAATTTTTTCTAATTGTTTGTTCATGTTTCTAATGATTCACATGACATCTTTGAAATACAAATAGTAGACAGCAGTTTAGTACACACTAAGATGCTGTTGGTGATGAACTTTAACTTTGAGCATATATGGTATCTCACCTAGTTCCACCATTACCTTCTCATCATATATGTCGACTGGGCATATAAGCAACAATTTCAAGTCATCAAGTGTCATACTTTATACCTGAGCTGAAGATTTGTGTTGACAGGAAGTGAACATAAGTGTGGACTGTGGGTTTGTGGGTGAGGATGTCACTGTGGGGGTGGGGTATGGTGGGTGTATATGGAAGGGAAAAAGCTTGTCAAATAAATCACCTTTGCTACAATTTTATTTCATTGTATACAACTCTTCTTGCAAATAGTGCAAGCCTATTGCATTTGCATGCTATACCTGATCTTACCACCCCATAAAGGCAATTTGAAGTGGTTGTTGTAGAAGGAACTTCCTAGTGTTTCCTTGGATTCATCAATCACTGTCAAGTTTTCAGAGGGGAAAAAATGGAAGGTTGTAGATAATGGCAGTGAAGGAGAATAAGCATAGGTCAGCTGAGTTTTAATAGGTTCTTTCTAGAAAATTTATGAATAACAGCTTTTAGGCTAGCGATGTTCCATTAATAGGATTTAACCCCAGTTGTGTTGCTTCTCCCCTTGTACCTCTTAAATCATCAGTTAATCATAAATAAATTAGGCTGTAATATTCCTAGATGCCAACACATCTTATTCTAGTGCTTAGGATCTCCTTGGATGCCATTACGTTCATGTGAGCTAAAGTTCTTGTGTTTTATTCAGTATGCGCAGCAGACACTGGGCGATCACCCATCAATAATGTGTTTCATTGTCTTGCTATCAGCATTATATCATTTTCATCCTTCCATTATTTGACTTGCCAAGAGTCCTATTTCCTATGTTCTATATCATTTTAAGCAGCTACACGAATCTTCTTTGATTAAGTAGAGGATAATTAGTGCAATATAATGGGAGTGAGGTTAATTGTGCCAAGGTAACTGTAGGTTTTCTTTGTTGGTCTTATTTCGGTAGATAAATAAAGCAAAATTTGCCATCATATCTTTTCTGAATCTCTGGCGAAGTTTCTTTTGGTGGTTTGGGAATTTACATGCTTATGCACTTACTTTCTGACACCCTAAAGTCCTTAATGAGTCGCTTTCATTGTCCTGTTATAACCATCAGACATATTTGTGCTGATATCTTGACTTTCTGAGAATTCCTTCTTCCTCTGTTCTATACCATTTTATATAGCTACATGCGTAATTTCTCTTTTATTTAGCAGAGGGAAAGTAATGCAATATAAAACTGTAGGGGCTCTTATCTTTCTGATATTTTTAGAGTTGAAGCTTTCTCATGCAAACGAATGCTTCCACATTTTCTGCAATATTATTCATTTTTAGCTGTCACATTTAGATTGAAGGCATTTTGAGTTTTGTGCATCTTCAAGCTGTATACAACTGTAAATTTTAAGCTATGAAGTGACAAAGCAGTTGCAAGGGCTAGAATGGTCATTGAGCTACTTTTTTTTAAAAATTTTCAGATTGTTATTTGGTTGGTGTTATGGTGGAAGCCCATTCCCGCTCTGGTGATCCTTTCTAAGATGTTTTTTGCAGGTATTTCCTATTTGAATACTCTAGTCGGAAATTTTTTTCTATTACATCATGCCTGAAAATTATTCTAATCTAGCTGTTATGCTATCAGGTGTTTCACTTTTTGCAGCCCTGGGTTTCCTTCTCTATGGGGGAAGGTAAGTGCATACTTATGCTCATATTGTAAAGTTTTTAGGTTCTCATGTGAGTTCCAACTTCCAAAATTTAACCTAATATTGCCCATCCTATTTTAATTGCTCAAAAGTATGTTGAGCATTTCAATAGTAGAATATCCTGGGTTAATTTAACCATTGGTGCTCAGCTGGGATTGGTTTTATGCTGTGTGACTTTTGCTTGGTAGAAACAGGGTTTATTCGTCGTCCTCTCTAAACCTTTTTCAGGAGTTGAAAACGAGTGTGGATTTGCCTTTTCCAAAAAGAGGTGGATTTAGCTTACAGGACTCAAATTGGTGTTTGTTCAGTTATTGTGTTACATGTTTTCGGTGCATATAGAGTTGCCTTAGCGATATGATTATTGTATGTCTTTGAACCTGAATAGAAATGAAGTAGAAGACTCCTTCATTAAACAGTTCATTTGAATTAATTAGATAGTTGACTTGATATGTCTCTTTCTCTTGATTAATTATTTGGTTCTCTTTGGAAATCATTATCACTGCTAGCATGTTTGGACATAGTTAGACCTGCTGTTTTGCTTTGACCTGTTTCTTGAAGCAAATTACTATCTTTTATGTGATTCCTAAGCTTGTTTAAAATTTCAAGCGACTGGCTGTCAGTGGACGGCTGCTTGTTTTGTGGTGATGATAGACTTGTTTCTTTCGTATTTGGTAGGCTTTTCCTAATGCTGCAGAGATTCCCTGTAGAATCAAAAGGGCGACGTAAGAAGCTACAGGAGGTCTGTTAGTTTGCGTTTTATTGTAATATCTGACTCTTGGTGTTTTATTAGTATGATTAACAATCTGTTTACTTTCTTTCAACAGGTTGGCTATGTGACAAGTATATGTTTCTTATGCTTCCTAGTTAGATGTGTCATGGTAAGCATTCTTTTGCTAATCTTATAATACCATCACACATTTAGGTGTCAAAAGGGATTTTGAGGAGGGTGGTTTGAGAGAATAAAGATGTCAGTTGAGAACTAGGAAAAGGGTCAGGACAGAGACCAAGGTAGGTGTAGGCTTTTCCCATGGTTTCACATGTAAGGTATGGCAGGTTGTTGGAGGCATTAGGCTTTTGGTGGCAGTGATGCAGAAGCTGTTAGAATATGGTCGGAGGAAGTGGACTGATGCATTGGGATGATGTTTTAGAGTTTAGATTTTCATCTTTTTGGATTCTTTAGCTTTTAGAGTTCACGGGCTCTTGTGAAACAAGGTAAACAAAAAGAGAGAAGAAAACCTTGTCGCCCAGTTGGTGCTATATATCTTTGGTTTTGGATGCTCACTGATGGCTGAAAACAATCTTAATGGTGGGAATTAGGAATTTTGGGATTGACCTTCAAGTTCATTTCTTGGCATTCTCTCTTTTTTTGATATTTTGGGTGAATGTGGATGGATTTGGCTAATGGTGTCTCCTAGTAGGGAAATACTAAATCCTAATACTATCATGTAGTGAAGGAGACACCTGCTAAGCCACGAGTTCTTCTCATCTCTTTGGGTCTGCCTACCCTTCTTCCCCACCTCAAAAAGAAGAAAAAATAGTGGAAAGGAAAGGAAGATCCAAAACATCCCTACCAGTATTTACCTCATACTTTGTTACCACATAGCTCTGCCCTAATGCCAACCTTGTCCTTTTTTTTTTTGCTTCAATTGGCTTTATCTGTGTTGCTTCTCAATGTTTCCCTCGTTTGATGGTGCAGATGTGCTTCAACGCATTTGACCGAGCTGCAGACCTTGATGTTCTCAATCATCCAATCCTCTTGATGACATACTATCTGGTATGTTCAATCTTCTCTATATATTTGGAATTGTTTCTGGAAAATGGCAAATAGTATTGCTGGTTTGATTTGTAGAAATGTCCCCTAGCATGATGCAAATTCCATAAGAAATAATTTCCATGTACTGTAGAAAAATGACTACGTATGGAAGGCATAGAAGTAAGCCTACTACTGTATTAACTAATCATACCACTTAGGTTGCCTGGCTGTAGCTTCTAATGTTGAGATCGCAAGTTTGGATGGTATACCAACTTGTGTCCTGATTCTCCCATAAGAAATCCTTCACTCCAATTTTCCAATCTTCTTCCGAAACTTGTACGGGTATCTTTTGTTTTTGGGTGAGAATTCACCATATAGAGATTCATTTAAAAAAAAAAAGAAAAGAAATTGTGTTTAGACAATGCATTTGATATTTGAAATACTCCAAGAAATTTTAGACTGATCAAAGCATAATTGTAAGAAGGAAAGCATATTTTGTGTTTAGAAATGCATTTGATATAATCTGCAAGTAAATTTAGGGACTTTCTAATTAGTACAAAATGCAGGAAACTGCTAGAAAATCTTACTTTCCTAGCAATACAGTGACTGTTTAAATCCATTGAATGTCTACTAACCCTCACATAGTTTCCTTCTCCCCACCCTATTAATTTTTCAGCTTTTTGCTTACAATAACAAGTCTACTTTAGTATGTGTGCATGTGTTTAGAGACTGTATTGATTTAAATTTGTAAAGAGATGGTATTGATGAGTGCATGTGTTTTTGATTGTTGTATGGTGAACCTAGTTGGTGGAGATACTGCCTTCCTCTCTGGTACTTTTCATACTGAGGAAGTTGCCGCCGAAGCGTGGAACAACTCAATACCATCCTATTCGCTAAGACAAGATGAAAGTAGCTATCCTGGGCAGTTAAACCGCTATGTTTACGGGTGAGGTTTCTGCAGCTGTCTAGACACCCCTGCGGAAAAAAGCGAAAACCAAAAGAAAAAAAAGAGAAGAAAGAGATGAGCTGGAAGTTAATGGCTTCATAACTTGATCTCAATCAGTGTATTTCCTTACATGCGTTTTAGTTGAGAAAGAGGTGATGCTGTCTTTGATAAAAATGAAAAATGTGAAAATGATGAATCTGTACTTTTGGGGTTTGTTGAGCTGTTTGTGTTAAGAGTCTTGGGCATTTTTTAATGGGTTTCACATTTCATCTGTGTTGATATCTTGATCGATTCATATTTGAACAAATCTAAGCAGGTAAATAGTTGAAGACGAAATTAAAGAGTTGGTGATACATACCTGAGATGAATTCTCACAGGAGCTCAGCAGAGTTGCATATGGATCTGTTGAGCTTGAAACCTAATTCTCCAATATTGGAAGAAGAGGGGGAGCAGTAGTTGACGGGTAGAAATCTGCAGAATGGTTGGTTGGTCTTCCATATGTGATTTGGCCATGCTAGGTTAGAATGTTAGGTACATATAATAGTCTTTATGCTTCTCATAATCTATAATAACATCTGTCCGTTTGTGCTTTAGGTCTACACAGTTGTGTCAGATTACTAATTCAAAGCTGCATGAAACTAACTTCTAAAATCTTTGGCTCAACACTTCACTTTTAGTCAGCTCTAGTTTTGACAGATATACACTTGGTTTAAGTCTTTCAATAGTTTAGGTCATTTGTAGACCCCAAGCGAGAAACCACCTATTAGGAGACCGCAAGTTGGTCATGTGGAGTGGCGAGTAATGGTCACGGGTCGACCACACATGGCTCTGGAAGTTGGTCATAGTAACAACAAGGGTTGACCACACATGGCTCTAGTAGGCTAGACCATGTGGTCTGAAGCAAGAGATTGTATCTCTTTTAACTTTATTTAATACATTGGATTATATAAAGTGAGCTTGAACTTGACTCGAGCTAGTTTACTTTCTAAACATACAAATATGAAAATATTAACGTATTATATAAAGTGAGCTTGAACTTGACTCGAGCTAGTTTACTTTCTAAACATACAAATATGAAAATATTTTAAAGCCCGGTCAAAATTAAGGCTATACTCATGCTTGAACAAGTCAAATTCGGCTAAAATAACAATGTATAGTTGGTCATATTCGTCGTGCTATCCGGGCTCATTCACTTTTTGAAGGACCGAGTATGAACACATCTAAAGCTCAGTTATAATTTGATTGGAAGAGGCATCTACTTTCAATAATCAAAGTGAGTGGTTGTCCTCCCAGTAATTTAGTTATGTATTTATCTCTTTTGTAGTCAAAGGGAGAGAAGTGTTGTAGTTAAAGGGAGAGAAGTAAGGGAATGAAAGTTAGTGGTGAAAGGGATAAATACTCAAATGATTTTTGTGAGGGGGACAACTATTACAAGTTATTATTGGAAAGTGTTAGTTAGCCAATTCACCCTTCAAATTTAGACTTGGTTCGAGTTTGACTCGGTTATAAACGAGTTGAGTTTGATTGTAAGACATGCAAAAGAAAAGTAATTTCAAAGATTGGCCGATCGGCCAACAAGGCTTCTATCGATCGGCCTCCGGAGGAAATATACGTGAAAACAATAACTGTAACGGAGTGGGAAAATATTGTATTTTTAGGAACCAAAAATCAGAGAATTCGAGAATAGGACGATAATAATAAGATCAATTAATCATCAATAAAGCGATTCCAAGATCAATATAACCACAACATACATATGAATTGATCTCAATTGATAATTCCATGTATGAATGTAACTCATGTTATGCGGCAGACAACTTTTTTATCGTCATGCACGTGGTTAAGACGTTGCTTGGCATAAATCGACGGTTGTCACCTGTGTTGATTTTTCACGTACCCAAGACGGTGCTATTCTTCACATCGAACGAAGTATGGAGACATGAGTGACTCGACTCACGCATTTTTCCATCAACACATCTTGAAAGAACATATATCAATGAAGATTTCAAAATCGCCTCTAGAATTTTTCAAGGAAGAATCCAAATACTATCATAACTCTCGTAGAGATACATTCAACATTCATAGAAATAAATCAACATTGTATGTAGTCGGACTCTCCACACCCTAGAAAAGAGGAGAATTAGCCGGATATACTTGAATAATACTCAAGATCTTTATTAATCGAATGCCTCAGAAAAAGGTAGAGAAGAAGATATTAAAAACCTAGGGTTGAATGCCTTATTTATAAGACGAGAATCTAACATATCCCTCTAATATCTACTAAGATCTTTTCTACCTACCATAACTTCTAATAAGATATTATTTGTTTCTAATGGATGACTATAAATAAATAAAAAATGTCTAATTGGAAGGACTAAAAAAATCCAAAGTAAAATGGAAAAAGGAAGGAAGGTAGACGTCGAGATGAGCCTATCGATGGATTTGTTGGTCGGCCAACATGGGCCTGACCGATCGGCCCAGTCCATAATTTTTATCACGACTCTTGCTCTTCGGCAAGTGGTCATGTGAGGGTCATATGCTGGGTAAACGGGAGGTGGCCGATCAGCCTATGTCGATCTCGTTGACGACGGGCACATTTCCCGATGTAAACTTCGTCTTTACTCTCGGATCTCAGTCATTTCCATCTTGACCTTCACTTCTTTGACCACAGGGAGATCATTAGTTTGTTTGAGGTCATTCCATTACAAATAGATCAATTTACTCTTCGCAAATGCCTAGTATGTTTGCAATGTCATAAACGAACTGATAAATCTCCAAAACACATATAGAAAGGAAATAAGCCGATTCATCATGCTGTTATGTCCAAAAGAGTAAAGGAATGCAGTAGAACGAGGGTAGAAAAAAGCTCTTATTTGAGTCTTATCAATCACCTATGTTGTTACATTTTCTATTTATATGTGACTAGGTCAACTTATAAAAACTTATATTTCTCCCTTATGACTCTTCAATCGAGTCAATTGACTTAGTTGATCGAATCAACTGATGTTATGTTTATGTTTTTCTTTCTCTTGTACATTGCGTTTCTCGTCTATATTGTTTTTATTTATATCTCTTTTTTTATTTTTATTTTCGACTTTGTGCTTAATTAAAAAACCATAACCTCAATCTTCTTATGTTTGATGCTGATCGTATATTACAATTTTAAGTATGTATTGTATTTATTTTATGAGATCTAAATTCGTGATTCAACCGTCACCAATTTCTTAGTGCACTAAAATTGTGGAGGACGAACAATTTTACTCTTTGAAGTATAATACAAACCATGTGGCCTAGTTGAATTTTAAAAAGGAGAAATATGGAGCGAAAATAAAAATGTTACACAAATATTGTTAGACTTACAAAGACTAAAAGAACGGGAAAGAAGCTCTAATGACTCCGGCGGCACAAGAGGCGATTTCTGAAGTGGTTCCCAATGCAATCCCTGTGGCTCCCAATCCCACTACTTTTCATGTGGCACCAAACTCCGATGCAATTCTTAGTTTGGTTGGAGCCATAAATGTGGCAGATTCCACTTCCCCTCCCTCTCAGAATAATTCTTGGAGTAATATTCTTTTTGGATCCTCTACATGGACCAAATTACCAATTTTGTCAAACAATCTTGTGGAATCTAGTAAGATTAGAATTGAATACCTAAAAGGTTATGACACTACACCAAGTATTACTATTGAACCAGATGTTATCCATATTCTCAATGCCCCGTGGAGATTTTCAATTGTCGTCAAGCTTCTTGGCCGTATGATTTTATACCAAGCTTTTGAACAAACTTTGCGTCAAATTTGGAAACCGGCGGGAGGGTGGTCGGTTCTTGATCTTCCGAATGAGTTCTTCCTTGTGCGTTTTGAAAAGGAATCTGACATGTTAGATGCCCTTACCAGTGGTCCTTGGAAGATGTATGGAAACTATATGATGATGCAACAATGGGATGCCTCTTTTGATCCCATGACGTCCTCAATTACTTCGATGGGAGTATGGGTCTGTATTTCGGGGTTACCTTTTGCGATGTATAATAGATGTGTTCTGAATGCTATTGCTTCGGCCATACCTTTCTCTTATGCATACCGTGATTTTTACTAACTTATAGGTCTTTATCATTATTGATAAATGTTATAGGGGTGTAAAATCAGCGAACAAGTTTTTGGCGATATCCATAAAGATGTGTTTGGCGATATCCATAAGATAAAGGATGCTCTTTTGAAACTGATTGAGGAGATTAATACCGAGTTGGCTTTAAATGCTACCGATAGCCTCATTGCACAAGAAACGGAACTCAACGTTAAGCTTAATTCTATTATGGAGCAAGAAGAACTATTATGGTGTCAAAAGTCAAGGCAACAATGGATCAAGTGTGGAGATCGTAATACGGCATTTTTCATCTTTCTACCATAGTTCAGAGGAATAGAAATCGAGTTGAGGCTTTATAGGTTGAGGATGGTAGCTGGTGCTTGGATCGCCCTAGTCTGGAGGAACATGCCGTCTCTTTTTTCAAAGGTCTGTACGGTCCTCGGGATCTTCCGCCTCTTAATGCGCTCTCTAAGGGTGGGCTTCCCCGTCTCTCTCAAGAACAACTACGGTTCTTGGGAAGACCTTACAGTGAGGAGGAAATCAAGAGTGCGGTAACGAGTATGGGTCCTTTGCGCCTGGGCCGGATGGGTTTCAACCCGTATTTTTTCAGAAGTTTTGGAAGCAGGTGGGCCCTTCTTTGGTGAATTTTATCTTGAATTTTATCAGCTTAGGGGATCTCTCTCGGGTCTCGAATGAGACCCTTATCGTGCTTATTGGGAAGGTTGCTAAACCGGAAGTTATTCAACAATTTCGACCGATTAGTTTATGTAACGTTTGTTAAAAGGTAATCACGAAGATTTTCTCTACCGTTTGAAGAGCTTTATGGATGTTGTTGTGAGTCCAATGCAGGCTAGCTTCATTCCTGGTCGATTAATTTCCGATAACATTGTTCTTGTCCAAGAGGCAATCCATTCTATGAAGAAAAAGAGGGGAAAGAAGGGCTGTATGATTCTTAAACTCGACTTAGAGAAAGCCTACGATCGTCTTAGATGGGAGTTCGTGGTGGATACTTTGAAATATCTTAAGCTCCCTCAACAATGGGTGGATAGGGTGGGGACTTGTATTACAACGGGAACTATGAGGCTTCTTTGGAACGGGGAAAAGGCTGATTCGTTTCCTATGAATATAGGACTCCTTCAAGGTGATCCCCTTTCACCTTACTTGTTTGTGTTATGTTTGGAGAGATTGGGACACATGATAGATAAAGTGGTTGCTATGAAGAATTGGAAACCTATGAAAATGTCAAGAGGAGGCCCAACAATCTCACATTTGTTCTTTGCTAATGATATCTTGTTGTTTGCGGAAGCTTCTATTGCACAATTGGGGTTGTGAAGAGTTTCCTTGATGAGTTTTGTGGGGATCGGGACTAAGGATAAGCTTAGCCAAATCTCGTATTTTTATTTCTAAAAATGTTAGGGGTGATTTGGAACATCAACTTAGCAATTTGTGTAGTATCCCGGCTACACGAGACTTGGGTGTCTACCTTGGTATTCCTCTCTTACATGATCATGCTACTAGGGCGAGTTTTAACCCACTGATTGAGAGAGTTAGTGCACGTTTAGCCAGGTGGAAAGCTCGGTCTTTGAGCCTTGTTGGAAGGGTTACCTTGGTTCGTTCGGTGTTGTCTGCTATGCCATTATACTTTATGAACACTATGCTGCAACTGATTAGTGTTTCAAAGGAGCTTGATCGGTTGAGTCGTAACTTCTTGTGGGGAAGTGTAGGGAAAATAGGAGAGTTCATCTGGTGAAGTGGGAGAAAATCTGTCAACCTAGAAATCTAGGTGGCTTGGGTATACGAAATGCTGTTGACTCGAACCTTGCTATGATTAGCAAGTTGAGTTGGAGACTTTTTTATAAGAAGAATCAACTTTGGGCTAAAGTTTTATTGAGTAAGTATAAGGTTGACTATGATTGTTGGCCTACTACGCTCCATACTAGAGTTGGGTGCACAAATTTATGAAGGGTATTGTCAAAGGTTATAACGAAGTTATTGCACCGAATTTGGGTTGGAGCATAAAGAATGGTAGACGGGCAAGATTTTGGAGCGATAAGTGGGTATTGCAGGAGCCGTTATCGTTACATTGCCATCTCCCGCTTTCAGAAAGCGAGCTTCAATTGAGAGTTAGTGACGTAAGGATGCAGGAGGAAGGTTGGAACTGGTCTTATCTCGCGTGTCGACTGGATAATATGAGTTTGTTAAAAGTGATTGCAACGAACGTCCTAGACGGGGTGGGAGGTGAGGATTGTATCCGTTGGCTTCCAACGGTGTCGGGGTCTTTTTCGGTGGCTTCAAAGTATCAAATCTTCTCGGTCTATTTCCCGGGTGAGAGAGAGCCTTTTTAAGCAGATATGGAAAGTTAAGGTTCAAGAGCGGATTCAATATTTTATGTGGCAACTTGCTTGGGGGTTCTGTTCACGAATCTTGAACAAAGGAGAAGACATATGGTGAGCTCTCCCCGGTGTTTAGCGTGTCCAGAAAAAAGACAAATATCTTCTTCATGTATTGAGAGATTGTGTTTTTGCGAAGCAAGTCTAGGTTGGCTTAGTTTCAAGGGATTTACAGGAAGACTTTTTTGCTTTGGAATGGGAGTCGTGGTTATTCGAGAATGTGAGTGTGGGCTTGATTGTTTCTCGCCGGGTGAACTGGAAGGTTCTTTTTGCTTTTATTGTATGGTGGTTGTGGAAGTGACGTCATTATCGAGTGTTTAATGAATGGAGCATTGCAAGGGATAAAATAGGGTTCATTCAAGGAAGATATAAGGAGAACGTGGAGGTTGTTGACAGAGAGTTAGTGGCTATGAGTAGCAGGAAGCGTGAGGTACTTGTTTGTTGGAAGAAGCCGAAGCAAGGATGGGTTAAAGTCAACACAGATGGTGCGTCTAGGGGCTCTCAAAGGTTGGTTGCGGCTGGTGCCGTCCTAAGGGATGATAATGGGGAGTGGATGTCGGGGGTAGCGATAAATTTAGGGATTGCTTCAGCTCCAGCAACGGAATTATGGGGACTTATTCATGGTTTGGAGCTCGCTTGGGAGTCAGGTTCTCGGAGAGTTATGGTGGAGTTGGATTCGCATTTGGTTCTTGTCTTATCAATAAGGGGGTAGCTTGCTTTCATCCCCTTTCTAGCCTGATAATTCGTTGTCAAGGCTTACTTATCCGGAATTGGGTTATTGGTTTCGGCCATGTTTTTAGGGAGGGTAATCGAGTTGCCGACTCGTTTGCCAATTTAACTGTGATTTTGGAGTTAGTCATTTTAGAGATCTTTCAAGTTGTGTTCAAAATCTTCTTCTTGAGGATCTTCGGGGAGTTGCTCTTCCACGTATAACTCGTTCGTAATATTGTTTTATTCAATAAAAGTGACTTTAGCGCGGAGATAAACTCTCCCTTTACTAAAAAAAATAAAATTGTTAGACTTACAACCTTTTGTAACAGTTTAATTAATTATTGAACATCAATATTGGCATTGGTTAATGTAGTACGAAGTATTTAAATTAGTATTTAACAAGGTAGGAAAGAAAAATAGTGGAAATATATATTTAATGAAATACCGGTACCATTAAAAAATCCATTAATAATAAAAGGTAACATATAATAAATATAATACAATTTCTACTCTTCTTCCTCTAAAACATAGATTATAAAATTGAATCCACGTATGCACGAGTACAAAAAATAGTTTATATAAAGAAATTGGGCGTAAGATCGAGAAGGCGAGGGAGAACCACAGAAGAGGCCAGGTGGCAGAAGAAGAAAAACCTTATCCAAGAAACATAATCTAATCTTGTAAACCCACCAATCACCAACGACCCAACACCATCCGAAAAAACCAACCATTTCTTTTTCTTCGTGGTTTCCAGTATCCTCATATCAAACTCAAACTAGTCGGAGAGGAAGAAGAAGAAGAGAGAGAAAGAAATGGCGTCGACAGCATGCTTCTTACACCACCACGGCATGTCCAGCTGCTCTTCCAGCGGCAGGCGTCAGACCATTAAGCCTTCTGCAGGAGGAGTCGTTGTCTGCAAGGCTCAGAAGCAGGACGACGCCGTCTCCCGTCGTTTGGCCCTCACCCTACTCGTCGGCGCCGCCGCTGTCGGATCCAAGGTTTCCCCCGCCGATGCTGCCTACGGCGAAGCTGGTATATCCTAATAACTACCTTACAAATTCTATTCGATCATATATATAACTGTGATCGATCATTAACTATAATTAATTAACTAATTAGTGATTCGCCATAGGAGGATATGAATGAATGGAAGTGAGTACTTGTGTTTGGTTCAGCTAACTGCCTTGATTGGAATTGTGTTGCTGAATGTATACGTAGAGATGGAGTGTTATATATAAATGTAAAATGAAATGAAATTGAAAATGCAGCAAATGTATTCGGAAAGCCGAAAACGAACACGGAATTCATACCGTACAACGGAGATGGTTTCAAGCTACTAGTTCCCTCAAAGTGGAACCCAAGCAAAGAGGTGGAGTTCCCAGGGCAAGTGCTTCGCTACGAGGACAACTTCGATACCACCAGCAACCTCTCCGTTATGATCACCCCCACCGACAAGAAGTCCGTCACCGACTTCGGCTCCCCCGAGGACTTCCTCGCCCAGGTCAACTACTTGTTGGGCAAGCAAGCCTACTTCGGCAACACAGACTCCGAGGTATATACTAAAGTACCATATATATATATATTATAAGAAAGAATTAATTAATTAATATGTATACGTGATGGCAGGGTGGATTTGACTCCGGCGTGGTAGCAACGGCAAACATACTGGAGGCGAGCTCACAGGAGGTGGGAGGCAAGCCGTACTACTTCATCTCGGTGCTGACAAGGACAGCTGACGGAGATGAGGGAGGGAAGCACCAGCTCATAACGGCGACAGTCAAGGACGGCAAGCTCTACATCTTGAAAGCTCAGGCTGGGGACAAGAGATGGTTCAAGGGAGCCCGTAAGTTTGTTGAGAGCGCCGCCACCTCTTTCAGCGTTGCCTAAATTACCTTTCCATCATTTTTCATTTCCGAGTCAATTTTCAACTCTATGAACCAAGTTTGCATCTCATAAATATATATATAAAATTATCTCAACATCGATGAAAGCTCTCTCATAATGAAATATATAGGTTTGCATAAGAGGAAAGAAAAGGGTAAGGTAAATAAAAAGGAGAAGACCAAGGACAATAGTTGTATTACAATCGACAATCATCCTCTAGTTGTTTAGCACAAAGGGGTGACAAAACAGGCTATAGGACGCAACCATGAGCTTCTTGCAAGGATAAGGCATACGACTAATATAACGCGGCATCTTTTCTCGCCACCACTCCCCCTTGTCGTAGTCCACCAATTTCCACAGTATAAACTATGCAATTCATCAGTCGAACGCATAAACTGACCAAACCGGAGATCCTGGTTTTCGGCCGAAAAGATGATAGTTTGACAATAGCACTTGGTTATTCCTCTCTTTTTAAGAGTTGACGGGATTCGCCCAAATCTATGGGGGCTTTGAAATGGATCGTAAGTTATAATTGCTTCATCGCCTGGCCAATGCTATATAGCCTTGTAAGGAAAGCTTCCATGGCTCGTGACCGGTTTGAAAAGAGCCATTGGGCAAGTCAAATCTCGCCAAGTAGTCCAATTTCCGGTAACGGAAGAGAAGATATATGTCCTGGTCAGGCCCGGCTCGGAGCCGGTGCAACCTGTTCATTAGAACAGGACCTTAGATTACTTGGGGTCTCATATTGGAAAAAAATAGAAGGGGTTACTACTAATGTATTAATAGCCCCAGTGGGTTAAGAGGATATTGATGTGTATGCATTGGTCTCAGGTCTGAGACCCCATTCTTAAAGTATTGCTTGGTGAGGGGATTGGAGACGCATAGGTCGAATCGACAGCTTTCGGTGACGTCAGCGGGGAGAGAGAGTATCAACCACGACTGTACCCTAAAATTTTATGAGTCTCGTGCCTTGGTAAAGTGACAGCCTTGAATCTCAAGATTGATTTGTATGTCTCATTAGAGACCACATTATTTTCTTGGTTCGTGAAAGGATACATCAATGATGTCTCGAAATACTTTGACGCCCAATCTGGCTGGGAGATGATGGAATTGTACAGTCGCGAGACAACCTTGAATCTGAAGAGCGTTTGACGCTTACTTTCTTCATAATCCCACACAATTCACAATTGTACGTATTAGCACTAGAATAGAAATCTACGTTAAACCCATCAAGGAAAATACATGTACTGGCAAATGCTAGGCTAGGATATTTACTGAATAAAGCACAACTCGAGGAGTTGAAGTATATAATACAGAATGTAAATACAGATGAATTCAAATAAATTACCATCATCAACTGTACAGGAGCACCCATTGTTCAGTTGCTTAAGAACAGGAACCCAAATAACAGTACGTGGAAATATGTTACAATTGGAACCGGAACGAGGGGATTTTGGTAAGCATAAAATATGATACAACACACCGTATTATGGAACTCGAAGCTTGGGCTATGGCACTAAGAGCCTATCAGTATCTTGCCGCTTTCTTCTGCTTGTACTTGAGAGCAAACACAATGTAGACAATCAAGTTGAGCAAACTAAGACCGCTAAGTAGCCAGAAGAAATAGTCAAGGTGACCCTCGTTCAAGTTATTCGGTATCCAGCCAGCCCCACCGTGAGCAGTGGTAACAAGAGCGACAACCGTGACTATAAACGAGCTGAGGTAGTTACCCAAGCAAGTAGTGAGAAGAGAGAAAGCACTGCAGAGACTACGCATTGCATCAGGTGATTGGTCGTAGAAGAACTCCAGCTGTCCGATAAAAGTGAACACCTCAGCTGCTCCTATAAGAAAGTACTGCGGAATTTGCCACAGGATACTGAGAGGGACAGCCACGTCTTCGTTCACTAACCCGAGTTCATTTGCGAGTTGCAAACGCTTGATCTCAACTAAAGCGGAGACAGCCATTGCGAAAATTGAGATGAAAAGGCCAATACCCATCCTTTGTAGCTCGGAAAAACCTTTTTCGTTGCCCGTGAACTTTCTAGCTATGGGGACGAGGAATTTGTCGTAGACTGGGACCCAGAAGATGACACTGATAACATCGAAGCTGGATAAAGAGGCAGCGGGGAGAGTGAAGGAGCCGACTGTTCTGTCCATGACCATCCCTTGCTCAATGAACATGGTCGACATTTGGGAATACACGGCTGAAAAGATGATCCCTGTTGACCAGATGGGGAACATTCGGATCAAGATCTTTAGCTCCTCTACTTGGGTTACTGTGCAAAGCCTCCATGGGTTCGAGAAATCTTCACATTTCAGTTCCTCATCTGTCATGATAGCTGCTTTATCTAGGCACCTGCACGAAACTTTTTAATGTAAGCTGGTCTGCTAATTCCTTTGGCTCAACACAAACAGAAAGATCATCATATTCACTTCTCAAGCAAGCATAATAGTGTCTGATAAGCACACGCTAGTCTATTAAAATCGGCTCACAACAGCTGTGAGCACTGCATCACTATGAAAGAAGAAATATGTACCCTACAAAGTTAAACAGTTAAGAAATAGTCACTGGTAGAGTGTAAATCGGGACACAAACAAAATGCACAAGAACACAACACAAAAGAGATAGGCCAGAGCTGAATAAAGAGAATCCTTTGGAGTTGGTGTGAAGGTTTCTAAGGCAAATGTCCGATACAAGTGATAATTTCAGGATAATCCACTCTCCCCGACTCCTTATTTAGACCCTTAAGGCCTAACGCAAAACACCTAGGGATCATGATTAAAGAGTCAGAGCTCAGCTTCTTCATTCTGTCTGTCATAACAGAATTACAAGGAGTAAATCCTCCCTTTTACCCCCCTTAACCAAAACCTTACTATCTTTGACCTGGGTGAATACCAGTGGCCTAAAAAGCCACTCTCCTTAACTAGCCTTTTCCTCAAGGCTTCATTGCTCACGACATCTATCCTGACACTTAACCGAACAAACTGAAGTTCATATCCTTAAAGTATACTGGCAACCACTCCTCACACAGATCAGGTTTGTTGATATTAATCAAGATGGCATATTAGTATTTCATCTGTTTTGGTGGAGGTTGTTGTGAGCTAGACCACATACCAAAAGTGTTTATATGCCTATTAACATATGTTAATGATTCACAATAAGACCCACTAAGTACTTATCTTCAGTCAGTCTCCTTTTGCAAAAGTTGCTTCTGCCATGAGGCCCATAATGGTGTCATCTTCTTCTAGGTTATACCTCAAGTGGATTTTATTGTTTGTCTAGCATTCCACTCCCCGATTTAACAAGCCTTTTCTCCACGGCTGGATATTTGAATTTATTGAGTATCTTCCATGCCAAGCACATTCATACCATTGAACTCGACAATATCCATTCATCAATAAATCAGCCAAGTGTCCAAAAGTGTCATCATCTAACTTCAGTTTGCCCCGTCCCTAATTTACAAGCTTCACACAAAAGCAAAAAAATAATGTATCAAAGTGGACAGCTAACATATCATCCATAGCTGTTTCATCAGTTATGTCCAATAGCAACAGATATTCTGATATCAATTTGACTAATCATAATTCTTTTGAAACTCCAATTTGTGGTGAGAGTTATGATCTTCCCCATGAAAGCCAAGTACAACATATATCATTTCCTGTCTGTCAAGTCACTTCAAACCCCATTACGAACCCAAAGACTGATGCATATGTCTTCCTGATTGATTTAGGACACATGAACAATCATCTTCTTCTGGAAAAGTATAACAAGCAGTTACGTGTAAGTTTTCTGCTCAGCATCAGCATAAACTAGTCCAAATATCATTCTCCATTTCTTGCCTGTCCTTTGGAAAAGAAGTTGCCTTCAATAATAATAGGGAGACTTCTGCATAAACCAGTACACAGATTTCTCTACAACATCCATAAAAATCCTCTTGAACATTCTACAATCATTCGGAGTGCCTGCCACCTTCTCCATCTGCAAACTCAAGAGGTGGAGGAGAATGACAGAGAAGATCCAGCACTCGGTTTCCCTCAGATTCTCTTGTGCTAGCTGCTTACACTTATGTTTGCAGAGACTGATACAAATCCCATAAACACCCCGTCCAAGAATCATGAATTCCAGGATAGGTTGTTGGCTATCCCTTCCCTTCAGTTCTAAATCTAGTCGGAAACTCAGCCACCACTCTGTACATTCTGCAATAAAGTTCTTGAAGTCATGCCACAAAACAGGATAGTGATTTGCACCTTATGTTTAACCATGCCGCTTCAGTTGAATAAGCCATTCAAGGCTAGAACAGAAAGAGTACAGATTAAAATCGATGCATGAATCCGTTGTCAAGTATATTTCAATCTTGAAACCAGCTTCGACACTCAACAATGGCAGTTCAACCCTCCATTAATCAAGTGTGGTGGAGTCTTCCCCATTCAAAACCAAGCCTAACCAATCTTCAAGAGACGTTAATATTTCCGTGGAACATCTCAAACCTCATTGAGCAGTCAATTCCTATCTTCATTGCTACATGTATCTCTTTTTCAATATCTGAATTCCCACTTAATTTCTTCTTTATTGGGTCAACACCCATTCTTCCACAAACAGTATCTGAAACTTTTTCCCCCAGTTTCCTCGCAACTTGCCCCATATCGAATGTGGAAGCTAGATTTGGGTTGCTTGAAGATGAAAGTTGGAACCCAGAGAATTTAATTAGAATTTGATGTTGGTCCAGTTCAGGTGTACAGCTTGGGTTGCCACCCACAGAGCCTATCTTGCTGTTTACCCAAAGAAAAATAGGGCACGAGGTGAAAAGGAAATCTTTGGCAATTGAGATAGGTTCTGACCTAGGCAATGAAATGGAAGTGGGATGTGGAATGTGATTGGTGATGGATGGTGCTTATGAAATCGGTTTGGGATCATCTCGCATATAGATCTTGTATCCCCATCTAGTTATGCTCTGCAAGTTTTGGAGGGAAGTCTTGTGGGCCGAGAAAATGGCATAGAGCCCCGCGCTCATAGCACTGTTCCATCAGTCAAGTTGCAGAAAGGGATCTTGATACACCTACACCTACTGTATGCTTCAAATTCTATGCAACTAATTAAAATTTGACACGTTAATACAATATAACCCATACTGTTAGGTGGTGGATTCTGATGTCTTAAAAGGCAAATGCACACGGGATGGACTGACTTTGTCATTCTGGGAGGGATGACGGGGCAAATGCACAATACAAGTGACAATTGCAGAGTGTTTCATCTAAGGCAAATACATAATACAAGTGACAACTTCTAGATTATCCTCTCTCTCAGCTAGTCCTGTCATGACTAGAGAATTAAAGCTCACCCTCTCCATTCCTTCTGTCATTAAAAAAATGATACTAGTCTCTCAGTACCTGGAATGTCAAAATCTTTGTTATGTATCACTTCCCCTTTTTTCTTTCATATAAGTTCAAGGGATGGACTGACTTTGTCATTCTGGAAGGTCAAAATCTTTGTTATGTATCACTTCCCCTTTCTTATTTTTGTCCAGGAACCTCCTGGACAAAAATAAGATTGGTAACCATGACATAGTTAAGAAGTGTTGCCAACTATACCGTAATCTAGCAATTAGTATAAAAAGCTACTGATTTAATAAGAACAAAGAAACAGAAAGAGATGAAACGCATTCAAGTTTTGAATTCTATAAATATAAATAATAAAATGAGAAGGATAATTACTTCAGTTCATCAGTGTGCTCCAGTTTTCGACTCCCTTCGATGGCGGAATCTTTGTCTGGGGTTTCAAATAATAGACTGCTGTCTTGTGGGACAACCAATCTCCATTTCCTAAAAGAAGCAACGAAAACCTGGCACATCCTTGTGATTGGGCTTCCCCCTGGTCTCTGAAATCTATACAGAGGTGTTCCAAAGAAGAAACTGCCAATAGCCATTCCCATGAATAATGCAGGAATTCCAAAGCCTAACCCCCAACCAGCGTTTTCTTGGATCCAAACAATAAAACTACTTGATACCAACGCACCAATGTTGATAGAGAAGTAAAACCAGTTAAAAAAGGATGCTTTCTTGACCCTCTCTCTAGAATCGGTATCATCAAATTGATCAGCACCAAAAGATGAGACACAAGGTTTAATGCCTCCAGTTCCTAGTGCAATAAGGTAGAGCCCCAAAAAGAATACTGCATACTGTAGAAAAGTCGCCGGAGGACAAACAGACCCTACACATTCAGGGGGCTGAAAGGCAGGGACTGCTGCAGATAGAGTCAATGTACACATTCCCTACAATGACATGATAATATCAATCCAAGGAAACAAAGTAGAGTTACAAATCAATCTGAGGGAACAAAAGTAGAGTAAAAATCAATAATTTATAATTATCTGAAGTAATTATGCAGCTAAATAAAAAAGTCATTATGCTCAGATATAAACACGCACATGAAAATCCCTATTAAAACTGATTATTGTATATTTAATAGAGAAAGTAACCTGAGTATTAAGCACTTGTACAACTACAACTAATGACAATTTAAGAACAAACTAACACGTGGCCAGAAACAGCAACAGTTCTAGTCTTATAGGACAACTTGTCCCGAAAAACAAGCAATTGTTTTAGAATGCTGTAAATGGCATGGTAAACATAATCTCTAGCGAATATGTAAGCTTGCAAGAGATAAAAAGGATGAAAGAGGATGGAAATATTACAATGAAGTATATAGTACTGAAAACAGCGATAGTCCAATATCTACCCCAACATGCATCAGCCAAGACAGCTCCAATAAGGGGTGTAAGGTAACAAGTTCCAGCCCATGTGGTAACATTTCTTGCAGCAGAAACATTTCCTTCATGTAACTTTCCAGTGAGATAGTTGACCAGATTAGCAGCAATGCCATAATAAGCAAGACGTTCACAGCATTCGTTGCCTGCACAAGGGCACACATCACTCGTATTAGAACTCAGAAGAAACTAGTAGCTTATCAAAGCAATGCCATACATCAAATACTAGCTTACCTAGAATGAATGGACAAGCTTTCCAATTTCCCGTATTTTCCTTCAATACCGGGTTCCCATGGATGTCTACTGAGCCATCTCCTGTGTAGCGATCATCTTTTTCGTTCTGTATGATACAAGACAAAAGGTCATATGCAGTGATGCAGTTGATCACTCACAGCAGTTGTTAAACAAGTACCCCAAAGGTCCAAAACTACAAGGGCTTGTACGAAAACCATATGAAACATTGTCTTTTCTTGTATGTAGATACACATCATACAAGTTTTAAATCAGCACTTCAGCTGCGGTCCCCATAAATATTGACCAATTGCTTTTTCACAGAAAGATTTGAGTATATTAACAATCATCATCAAAATCATATGAACCCTGTGAATCATGGAAGCAATTAAATCTTCAACAACAAAATAGAGGTAAGTTTCTGTCACATCTCCACTTGTATAAAACAGGAAATTACAGAAAAGGGAATAAAGGCATCGACCACGAAATCTATGGCTTCTTCGTGTAAGTTCAATCCAATTACAGACAGAGGCATGACGACAGAAGATCCTAGATTAATAAAGAGAAGAAGAGGAGAATACCTCAAGAAGATCGTTCTGCAAGAGCAACGCCTCATCCTCAAAAGTACTCATGAAACCCTCTGCTCCAACGATTATCTTCCTTGATTTGAGGGGTTGAAAGATTTGGGGGTTCCAGATATAGAAATTGGGAGAGATTGGATGATGAACTAGGGAGTTGATGTACCAAAATCAGGAAGATGGAGATCAATAAATAGAGGAATCTACGATGAGATCGCGATAGCGTGGCCGGCTAATTCATATGAATTGTCTCCATTTATTTATTATTTATTATTATTATGGGAAAATGTACCCAGCGGAAAGTCCTATCCAACTCCTAGTCAATAGTCATACATTATCACTTTGAGAAATTTGGAGATATACTAAAATCCCTTCCTAATTATCCTCTTTGATGATATTAGAGGTGTTTGCAACGATGTTTCCCATCTAAAAAAGACGATTTGCGTGGGATATTTTTTTAAATGGGATCTTATTCAATACATTTAAAATTAATGACGACACTTTAAAAAGAATAAGTCTCTCATACATATAATACGAGAAAATAAAATTAAAGAATAATTTTTAAGTTCAAAAAAAAAAAAATCCTCTCGCAACCAAAAATAAAAATATATAAAAATTATCGTCTCGCACTCGCACTAATTTGAAAAGTAAAACAACCTTTATTTACTAACAAGCATACAATTGGATTAACTTTGTTGTAAGTGTACTTTTTTGTATTTTCTTAGCGATTTGTAATAATTTGTAATGAAAATTTTGATTTAAATTCATGAATCAAAAACATTTTGGATGATTGTAATATTTAAAAAAATTTATTTTCGGAAACTCGATATGTGATGATCGGGTTCAACCGAACCAAACTAGACCCAACTCGAATCGAGATTCTTCCCACTCTTTTTGTTATTTTATGTAGTTTTTAGCCATTCTTTTCCCTCCTTATAATCACTTGGTATCTTATGGGTATTGACCATTATTAGCCAAACAAGCCCTTATACCACCCTAAACTTATCCACTCACCTACCTTTTTTCTTCCTTGTGGTCCCGGGTACCAAATGAGAAGGAAACAAACCAACTATATCCCCTACCACAAACACATACCTTCTTGGTCCAACTTGTTGTCAAAAAATATTTGTTGCTCCTACACATTTACACCAAACAAACAAAATTGTATGTACCTTAAGATGATACTAAGTCGCTCCTTACATTTTTTTTTTCTTCCAGCCCGCAACCCTTCCCTAATTGAGGCCGCAACACACATCACTTTCTTCTCTTTCAAGAACAACTATAGCCTCACCTCCTTCCTCCTTCAGTACATCACACACCAACTCTTCTCTCCTCCTAAGACTAGCAACCACTCGACAGTTCATTTTCTTCTCTCCTTGGTTGAGGCCACAACAAGAAGGATAGTTGTCTTCCTCCTCCTTCAAACAACCACAAGCCTTGCCTCCTCTGTGTCGAGCCTAGAAAACAACAAACGCCAGTCTAGCCTCCTTTGCATCGAGCCCAAACAGCAACGACCACGAGCCTTCACCCTCTACGATGAACCCAAACAACAACGAGAACTGAGACGTCTCCCATGTTGATTTTGATCCTCTAGTCGATCTATCAAACACATAAGCTAACGGGGTCCAAGATCGAGCTACACTTGAGGTATACCCTCTCCTTAGTTCTTCATTATCTCCATTGAACTAGTAGGGTTGTTTCCTTCATCCTCTAGTATACCATATCTAACATGTGTGTATGGACACCTTTCACCTTCCCTATACCCACACAGGAACAACAAATCCAGTTACAACAACCTCGACATTTCCAATTTTTCACATCTTCCGGACTGTCATCTTTGAGGGCATACTTTGGTATGTATGACTCATTTTTTTACGGTTGAATTTTTGATATGTGGTAGTTGATATATAGTAATTGAGTATACTTTAATTTGTAGAAGATTCAACGGTTAGATTAGAAGTTATGATCTTGTGTAGTTAGGTCAAAAACCTGTTTGGGAGAAAATGGCTAAGTATAGAATTGCCCTTTGTGGAGGCAACTTTGAGGATTTGTTTAGAATTTGTGGAAATGAATTTGTGAGTTTTGTTTCTTCTAACCTAAAGTATGTATGGCCTAGTATACCTAGAAATTTTTCTTTGAATTTATAGGAGTTGTTTAAGAGTAGATATATAAGGCTAAAGTAGAGTAGTTGACTAGTTTGCTTATAAAGTTTAAAAATAGTTTCTTAGCGAGTTTGAAAGTTCGTAATACTTTCAAAATGTGTAATGGATCGTTTATCATTCATAACATGTTGTTGACTATATCTTGAGGTTTAGAGCCTTTTGGGACCGTTATGTAATTTCGGAAAGTTGGGGTAAAATCGTCATTTCCTTAAAGTTGAGGTCATTTGTGCAAATACTTTCCGAGAAACCCTTTCTAACCTGAAGGATTTCTTGAACCTTCTAGAAGATAGAAATGTGATATGGAGACATGTTTTCGTTTCACCAGGCATTTGAGGTCATACACGTGTGAGACCGTGACCTAGCGGTAATTGGGCTTCGGATCGGTACAGGTAAGTCTTATGGACTTACTTAGCTTGTTTTCCTCGTATTGGTGTGTACTATACTACTATTATAGTGGTGTATGCTTGGTGATTTATAATTACAACTTGAATAGGACGATGTTACTTTATTATGAGATCCAAGTGTATGTATAATGGGTTGTGGCATCACTGTCAAGCTTTGTCACGAGACTGAGAGGTTCTTTGCGACTAGTCCATACATGTATACGGTGATATGCATGAGATTCACTCCTGTTGGTATTTGGGGACAGAGGCGAGGGTCGGAAGACCCTCGTGCCACACAATAAGTTGAACTTAGAAGTTAATTACCTAATAAAAGATAATCACGAGCGAGGTTTTGTGTGTAAGCATGCTGTCATGTTTATTTTCCACGTCAATGTGTGTTTGTACTATTGTAGTACTCTTTGTTACTTAGGATTGATAGCTAACGGTTCTTACTGTTATGATGTTAGATTTCTTGTATAGTAAGAAAGTTGTTGGGTGATCGGAGCGCCGGTTCTACGTACTCATATAGATTGGGTGGCCTTTCTTTTGTTGCATATATATAGGACTCATTTGTTTCAAGATGCTAGTAGTTATCGCGTACAAGGTTGTCTCATGTTGCATTCACGACATTATTATTGTGATATTTTTTCTATTTGTTTTAATTACATTTGTGCATTGTTGTAAGATCTAGTGAAATTGTTGTCAAGCTAGGGTCGGACCCATTGTGAGGTCCTAACTCGTGGCATCCCAGATTTCTGAAATTTGGGATATTACAATGATTTCGGTAAGTGTGTATTTTTTTATAATGTATACAAAGTATACACTTTTGTAAATGAGTGATGTTTTTTAATAATCCTAAGAGAAAAGGAAACAAAATTAGTTGGGTTACATGATAGTTTTTTTTTAATAATCCCAAGAGGAAGAAGAATATATAATCACAAACCCAACTTCATGTATTCAACTTCACGTACCTTACTTCAATCACGTACCTAATTTCGTATACCCAAATTCATTTACTCAACTTCGTACTCAAATTGGGCATTTGAAGTTGAGTAAATGAATTTGGGCATACAAAATTGGGTATGTGAAATTGAGTAAGTAAAACAATAATCATAGGAAGTTGGGTAAGTAAGAAAGTGCATAATTTGGAATCCGAGTGCGGAATAAATTAAACACGATTTCACTTGGATAAAAGCAAGGGTACACTGTGAATCGAGAGAGAAGTTAAAATGAAACCCTATAAATACGATTTATCTAGGGTCGGGTTTTAGGTTCGGATTCGGGTTCCGGTTCGGTTCGGGTTTTGGATTTAGTTGGATCGAATCAATATTGACGGATATCCGGGGTGATCCGTCCGATCTGAAAGGCATTGGTTGCGTTTGGTAGATTAATAAATTAATAGGAATATAAGATTAAGAGGGGGAAATAATTCTCTTAATCTCATTTGGTAAGGGATTGAAAGAAATAAAATGGGTTAGATTATGGAGATTAAGAGAATTAGATTACGAGAATTGTGTAATCCTATAAAACTTCGATCGTAGGAATTATAAAAATTATTGAGGCTAAAATCTCTTTTCTTACCCCTTCTTCCTTTTTTCATCTCTTTCATCTACATAAAAATTTTACACATATTTTTTTCGTAATTTTACCCACAATCATATTCATTTTACCAAACACTCATTTCACTTATTTTCATACTCATCTCCTTAACACAATTTCATCTTCTAAATTCTTCGTCTAAATAATTCTCTTCATCTTCAACTTCATATGCGTAATCTTACATTATCAAATGGACCCGTTATCTTGATCTGAATGACCCGATCCAAAAATTCTCCGTGACCCGCCTAACCAGCCTGGTTGATTAAAAACTCAAATAAAAATTACAAGGTTACATAAATAATGCATGATTTAAACTCCAAACTCCAAAGTAATTAGAAATACTTAGAAATTAGATCAAAATTTCCAATAAACATAGTTTTAAAAATGCAAGTTACTAAGAAATTTTTTAATATAATTTTTTAAGGGAGTAAATTAGTTTTGTATTAGTGTTTTTAAAAAGAATATTTGATAAAAAGGAAAATTGTGAAAATAGGTAATAATTGAATAAAGTCTATAAATAGTTGAAGTAAAAAATTGATAGAATTTTTTTAATTTCTATAATATGATGTTTTAGTATAAATTTTGTTGTTTATCTTATTAAGTAGTTGACACACATAATACTAATGACATTAAATAAATTTATAAGATAATAAAAGTATACTCTACATTGTCTAACTAATCAAAATTTTAAACTTTTTAAAATTTTATCAAGCTCTTGTAATTTTCATAAACTTTTTCTGGTTCAAATAAGGAGGAAATGGGGAATGAGGTTGAAATTGATAACTTGTGTATTATATGGGCTGCTTCTAAAATGTGCGGAGAAAGTGGGCTCTTCATTTTAATTCAAAAAAGATATAATAGGGGATAAAAAAGATTATGACCAAAATAACCTTATTCTATCCTGATTTAAAATATATTGAAATTAGGTAATGAAGGAAAGCAGTTATTTCCGATTTTGAAGGAATCACGTATTACTTAAAATATCTCTCCTTCTTCTCTGCGATTTCCTCCCATTCCGTAAACCCTCAGAACAGTTTCCAACCGAAAAACGATCGATCTCGTCTGCCATTAAAGATGGAACTAAAAGGAGTGATTGTTACGATCGATTTCGTCTGCCATAGAAGATCGAAATACAAGGAGTGATTGTTAATATCGACTTCGTCTGCCATAAAAGATCGTAGTACAAGGAGCGATTGTTTGTGTATTAGGTATGTCAATTTCTCAATTACAACGACTTCTTGTTCACCTGTCGTAATATTGAAAACTTCTATCCTTCTTCACTGCGCATTTGTGTTTATTGATAAATTATGTAGATCACAGTTGCAATTGTGTATATTGTGTACGATAAGTGTAAAATTATATATAATTGTGTATACCGATAAATAATGTAGATATCATCAGCAAAAGTGTTAAATTATGTATAATTGTGAATACCGAGAAATAACGTAGATATCGTCAGCAAAATTGAGAAAATTATGTATAATTGTGTATACCGATAAATAATGTAGATATGTCGTGATTTATGTACATGTAGATGTCGTGCAAAGTTGTGTAAATTGAGCAATTGTGTATATGTGGTGAGAAGTTGTGTATATTGAAGAATTGTGTATATTATGTATAGTAAGTGTTAAAATATGTAGATATCTTATGTATTTATGTACATGTCCTGATTTATGTAGACGAAGAATGTAGTGTGAAGTTATGGAAATTGATCAATTATGTATATGTCATGATTTATGTAGATGTCATACGAAGTTGTGTAAGAATTTGTGTATATGTGGTGAGAAGTTGTTAAAATAATTACATATCTTCTGTATTTATTGATTTCACCATTACATTAACTTTGTCACACAGGTATGACATTTGTATACGTAACAACTTATTGCGGTGGTGCTTGGAATATTGAAGATGGTGAATGGAATTATGCGGGCAACTTGACAAGTAAGCCTTTAGTCGTTGACGTGAACACAACATTTGAGGATTTAGTTCATGTGATCGCTACAAGATTTGCTTTGTGTATGAAAGAAGTTATGATAAAGTTATCATACAAAAATCCTTTCAATCCAGCACTCATGCCGTATGATATTAATACAAGGGATGATTTCCTAACGTTTGTCCAAATAAATGAGATGGAGCAATTTCGTTGGAGTGTTCCTTTGTGTGTGGAAACAATTGCAAAATCAGTTGATGAGCAAATGAGTTTGAATGACATACATACAGAGAATGAGAACGTGGCAATTGAAACACATAAAGACGGTGGAGATATGATGATCCCTTTACAAGTGTGTGTTGGGCAGTCATCTACAAACAATGTTGATTGTTCTACATACGTAGTTGACGACGAAGCAATTGAAGATACAACATGTAACAACCTAGCGGTTGTCCCTCATGTGAGCAATTATGTACCACCTACAACAAACTTTGGGCTGATGATTGGGCAGACGTATAGTAATAAGACAGAATTGAAGAACGCTTTGTGTCTAAACGCCATATCATCATGTACACAATATAAGATTGTGAAGTCAAAGAGGAGGGCTGTAACAGCAAAATGTATTGACAAAAACTGTAAGTGGAAGGTGCATTTCTCAATGTTGGGTCAGTCATAGTATTTCACAACAACAAAGTATGTACCTACACACACATGTTCATTCCACATGAGGATGTCACTGAAAAGAGGAGCTTCATACCAATTAATCGCTGACAAGGTTAAGGCA
Source organism: Fagopyrum tataricum (assembly GCA_002319775.1). Lineage (NCBI taxonomy): Eukaryota > Viridiplantae > Streptophyta > Magnoliopsida > Caryophyllales > Polygonaceae > Fagopyrum > Fagopyrum tataricum. Next base: position 41,799,691 of record CM008281.1, read on the forward strand.
AAGTAAGTGCTCAAAATTACCTTTCGTAGTTTGTGGTTGTTGAATAGCGTATGTACACAATACATATAATCGTAACAATTGCTCAACAAAATGTAGGTATGGACATTCAAAGAAATTACCTTCTGTCAACTAGATCATCACAATAATGAAAAGTTTACACCATATTGATGCTAGTTATTGGAAGTGCTGGATGGCGCAAGAAACTGTGAAGGATATGATCAGAGGTACACCAGAGGATAACTATAGTTCAATACTTTCATATTTGCATATGTTACAGGTTATCAACCCGGGTACAGTAATTGCTCTTGAGGTAGATGAAAACAACCGTTTCAAATATGTCTTCATTGCATATGGACAATCAGTCAGAGGATATCAGTCAATGAGAAGGGTAAGTACAAAACCATGTTTTGTATTTTGTAATAAAAAATGTGTATGTGAACTACATAATTTAATCATTTGTATATCAAAACAAACTTAACGCCAATTGTAACGTAGGTTGTCACAGTAGACGACACACACTTGAAGGGGAAATATGGAGGAGTGTTATTTGTTGCAACTACACAAGATGCTAATCATCAGATATACCCCATTGCATTTGCAATAGTTGACAGTGAATACGATGCATCGTGGGATTTCTTCTTCAAGAACCTAAAGAGTTTTGTTCATGACAACAATGAATTAGTCTTTGTATCCGATCGACACAATTCCATCAAAAAAGGGGTTTCTACAAATTATGAAGTTGCATCGCATGGATATTGCATTTGGCATCTAAAAAGCAATCTGCAGAAGAAAACACGATCAAACAGAATCCTTGAAAAATTCATGGAATGTGCCCGCTGTTACAAAAGGAGTGATTGCATGGAGATTCTTGGTCAAATTCCAGGGGTATGTATGCTCCAATTATCATGAAATACACATTTATTCATACATCTCATGTTGTATAACAACACTACTCTTGTCAATGTGTGTAGGAGAAGCCAAAAATTGGTGAGTTACTCACTGATATTGGAATTGCAACTTGGACAAGGTCTTTCTGTCCTGGCAAAAGGTATAACATAATGACTAGTAACAATGCCGAGTGTGTAAATGGAATTTTGAAAGAAGGAAGAGAATATCCGGTTATAGCCTTGCTTGATGAGATCAGACAATTCATGACTCGATGGTTCGCCGAAAGACGTACTCGAGCTAAATCTTGTGTAGAAGTTTCTCCTCCAAAGATCGAAGCAATGATCCAAAAAAGGTTTTAAAAAAGTGGGGGTTACTTTGTTTACGTATTAGATGCAGAAAGGTTGGAGTTTGAAGTTGTAAAAGAAGATGAAAAGGTGATTGTATGTTTGCTAATGAGAAGTTGTGGATGCAAGAAGTTTGATCTTCAAGAAATACCATGTACACACGCCATAGCCGCTGCAACACATGTGGGTATGAATCCTTCCTTTCTAGTTAGTAGATATTATACTTGTGAAACTTGGAGGCTTGGGTACACGGAAACAATCTACCCAGTACCTATCAAGTCATAATGGAATATACCATCAAATGTAGCAGCATTATCATGTGAGCCTCCAATGAAGCGTAGAAGGACAAGAAGATTACCTAAAAATAGGATACGTTCTTCTTGGGAACCCAAAATAAAGAAAAAATGTAGCTGTTGTGGCACATTTGGTCACAACAAGAAGACATGTCTCAACCAACCAAAAAAGAAGACCAGCTTGCAGCGTTTTGTTTTTTTCGATCTTATGTAGACATTTTTTAAAGTGTTTTTTATCAAAGGATTATATGTGAAATAATATTTGGCATACACATAATATCGTGCCTTTTTTGTGTTAATACAAATTGGATAAGTTCAGTTTGAAGTACACATGTTATTGTATTGTCCAAATTATGTACATATAACTTATCAAATTAGTGTAATTTAATTCGTCCAAAAGGTTTAAATACATAATGTATTTAAGCCAGAAAAAAGTCATTAACCAAACAAAGTATGTACATAAAGTATTTAAATGTTGTTATCAAAAAAATACACTACTTGTGTATATCATAAAATCACAATGTATATAAAGCCACAATGTACATACATCATGAAGTTCAAAAATATAAGATCATGCATAATATAGCCGAAATGATGAAATCACATAAGTTTAACAAAACGTAGGTAGTACTGAAATACACATTTGTCCATCCCATTTCAATCAAAATACAATACCAAACATGATATGGTAATTCGTTCCATTGTATCTACTACATAAGATGTTGATTACAACTACATATCTTGAAACCATGTAGGCCAATCCCTGCAGTACACAACATATGCTAGCTGCTCCCTGTAAGCCTGCAAAACATCTTCGCTAATATCCGATAAATCCTTCCGTGCAGAAGCCAAGTACTGAACAAACTTCACAATATATATGCCACAGCTTCCACTACATGTAATGGAACATATAATTAAAACTAAAATTATTAATGAAGAACAGATAAAAAAAATATTGTGTATGTATTATTAAGAAAAAATGTACCCATCATCATTGTTAACCAAACCAGTCTTCCTAACGACCTTCATTGGCATGTCAATCTTTGTCCCAACCTTGTGTGTTTACCATGACACTTCAATACATATGGGAACATAGTAGCTAAGGGCTCAAGCAGAGATTGTAGCTTATCATCATTGATGTATGAAACTTGCGGATCATATATGTAAATACACCAATCAATCAGATTCACTTCCATGGCAACCCAGTGAGAATCTTCAAGATTCAGTGGAGAGTACACAAAGTCTACATCATATAGAGGCTTGCGAAAAAGTGATGGTGAATCACCAGTGATAACCTGAATCATTGTGTCTCGAATCTGAAACTTGTCAGGACCAGATTCAATAAACTTGTCAAACGTTGCACGATTATAACACGATGACCACCTACATCCCAACACAGCTACACGATCAAATAAGTCTGCAAACTCAATGATTGATTTCCGCATAGTCATAATCAACTCATCGATGGCCTGAAATATACAAAATACATATATAGTTCAAATATGAAGTACACAACCAAAATTATATCATATCCGTTAAGTACAGAAACTGAAAATAGATTTGCCACATTACCTCGTCTTTTATCCATCCACCAGGTTGAAATATCTCCTTAATGGAATCCCTTGACAAATTTTTGAGATAACCCCTAATAAGACCATCTCCATCATTGTTCTTAACCCAGTTGAATAATTTTTGTCGGCCATTTTTATCCAACAAATTGCCGTTTGGTTGTTTTGGCAACTTCACATTTTTTCTGTATGGGGTCTTCTTCCACTTACTATCCTTTCGTACTCTTAACCCCTTCCTCCGTGCAACATTAGGTGCTTCCTCTTCCTGATCAAGTTCAAACAATTAGGGGTTAAATTATATGTTACACATTATAAAAAACAAAGTGTGTAACACATAAAAAAAACACAAAATTATTTACCTCACTCACGTCACCCGCTAATTCTTTAATTTTTGCATTCTCTACAGCATCTTTATTCTCTAAATCTGTTACTTGAACAGAACTTGGACCAGCTTCATGAATAGCAGGGTTTGAAGTAGGCGTCGTCAACTGAACAACAAGGTCTTTCACATTTTTCTCCAACCTCTTGCTAGTAAGATAGACAGTTGAATCAAGGTTCTCATACAGTGTACCCAGATCCCTGGAGTACGTCATCAAGTCGTCAATCATCAATGTCTGATTTTCTACCCTCTCATATAACATCTGTTGATCCTTCTGTAACTGGTCAAGCTTGTCAACAATTTTGGACAACCACGCAGGTTGACCCTCATCATACCTGCAATTGTTGAAAAATACGCAAAGTAATACACATACACAAAAATATACACATGCACACTGTAATGAACATACACAATTTATAAAATAAAGTCAGTACACACATTTATACTGTAAATGTCATACACAAACACAATTTCAAAACATACACAATGTTATATACGTACAAACATAATTGCTACACATACAATATGACCATAATGTACACAATGAGAGTATTGTACACAAAATTATACTACAAAATTGCTACACATATACTATGACAATAATGTAGACAATGACATGAATATACACAAAGATATTATAAAAGGGATACACATATACTATGACAATAATGTACACAAGTACATGAATATACACAAAGATATACTACATATGTACTACAACATGTAAAAAAAGACAGTGTGAAACACATACACAATGATATGCACAAACACACATAATTGATACACACAAAAAAATAACTCACATTTTTTCTTCACATGTTTTGTCTTTTTCAACATTCTTCTCTACATCAGAAGCCACGACATTGTGCTCTTTCAACACATTTACATCACCTTGATCAGTTTGTTGTAGACTCACTTGTTCTTTCCCCTTTGAATGTCTTGTAAATTTCCTACACAACAACAAGATTAAGTTCAGATTTCACAGCACAGCAGACATATTGATATATTGGGATACACAAAAAACCAATTAACATCAGTCTTTTTCCCCTAAAAGAAACACAAAAAATAACTTACAGTTTCAATCCAGATTTTTTTCCTCTGTTGACTTTTTTCTCTACACAAGTGGCATCAGCACTATCATCTTCAACCCTAGGTACATCAGCTTTCTCAATTGATGGGGGTATCAATGTTTCTTCCATCTTGGTAGTCCTTTAATGACATACACACAACAATACAGATTAAAATATGTAAGGGGAAAAATACATACACAAACTAGAACAATTAAAAAACCCACGGATTGTCTGCAAACTTTTTTAACTTTCTAACTATCTTATCTACATCAGAAACAAAACATGGATCTTCTCCAACGCCCTTTACAACATTTTCCTCGATTGGCTTGGGGGTCAAGGGTTCTTTCCCCTTTGAAATCCTTTTAGGGTACCTACACAATAATTTACTGAGGTTAATGTACTAATTATAAGAGATCACCATATTGGTACATAACATAGTTAGTATTTTTAAAATGAACAACCTTGATGATGGAGATTCAGGGATACTAGACTTGGACTTCCTCTTCCCTAAATTAATCCCATATTCAACATCCTTTTTAACACCCTTATTGACCAAAGCTGCAGGCTTTGGTTGACTGACAAAATCATCATCAGAATTCACTTCATCCACCTTCTCTAACTTCTTTTTCTTTCTCCTGCTACATTAACAATAAAAACTCAACTGAATAGCAATACATAATATCAGCATATACATATCAATAATAGTAGATAATATACCGTGGCAAGTCATCTTTTTCATCCTCCAAACTTGGACGTTTCACAACAATAACTACAACTAGAAAGCCAAGTTCAAACAACATATCCAGTCTTGGATCTTCCCCCTCAATCTCCCACCAATCTGTATCATCATTTTCCTGATGACCAACAACAGTTTTTATGTCATCGGCCGTCAATTTATTAACAGTGGCCTTAATATCACCATAACCGGGAAATTGCCTTCCCTTTTTGGACTTGGACACAAACTTGAGACATAGAGGAACATCATCATCACTCACAACAGTTACAAAACGAGTAGCAAGCATCGACATTGAATGAAAGGTCAATATCTGCAAGATTAACACAAATTAATATTAATTTAAAAATGCCTAAACAACGAACATAATAAATACATATACAATGATAACCTGCAAAGCTAGTGGAAATCCACCGATGTTGTAACCTCCACTTGCCCTACTCTTAGCTGGATCACAAGACTGTAAATATCTCTTCGTTTGTAAAAAAGCATACCTACCCCATGGATATGATTCAAACAACTCCAAATTGCTCAAAAGATTAATGGTGTGTTGATTCACCATTGTCTTCTTATCCTTAGCCACCAAGACACCTTCAATAAATATCATTAAAGTCATCTTGTATTTATAAGGTGAATCTTTGGGCTCTTTCATAAATAACTCCTCCAAGCGGACATTGGTACATCTCTCATGTCCCACAACATCTTTCATATCAACCGGATCCATATTATCTACATTGTTAGGTTGGTCGTCGCTACACACTAAATCAGTAATTTCCATAAATTTTGTAAGACCAAACCTCAATAACACTCCATTTATTGCAAACCACATGGAGTACTTCCTCTTGGTAATTACTGTAAAGTCCGGAAATTCAAAAAAATAAAAATACAACAATGATCGAGAGTTTTAGAAATAATTACCTTTTTATTCTTTTTCCGTAAATTATTCCACGGAAATATTCGGAACTTATATCCGACCCGTAACCCGTAAAATTATTGTTACGGAAATGTCCGGGAATTTTTTTTCCGACCGTAACGTCCGTTACGGAATTATTATTATTATTTTTTTTACGAGTCCGATCCCGATCCTCTTTTTTTTCTTTTCTTTTTCCCCTCTCTTTCTTTTTCCACGTGAGCACGCCGGGCCCCACCTGCCAAGCTGGCCCTTCTTTCCCTCTTGCGCACGCACCAAGCTGGCCCTTCTTTCCCTCCTGCGCACGCAAAACCGCCCCAGCTACGCACTCTAGCCCTTTAGCTCCTTGCTCCACGCCAGCCTCTGCAGCTGCCGCCCAGGCTAGCTCCTAGACCGACCCCTCGGTCACGGCCGCCTCTTGCCTCCTCTGCAGCGCCTCGTCCCTCACTCCAGCTTTCATTCCTTCTCACGCAGCCACCCTCCAGCTCTCGCTCAGCCTCCATCTCTCTCTCTCTCGGCCTTGTATCCCACATCCAGCCACCCTCACTCACCCTGCAACCCAGCAACTCACCTCCCATCCCCATTTCTTCCCCTCTATAACACAGCACGAGCATCCGCCCCCTGCACCCTCTTCTCTGGATCAAGCCGCCGTGTCCGTGACCGGGAGACGCCGCCTCGAAGTCGCCGGGATTCGCCTGCACGAGCCCCGCCGACGCCGGCCTTCTCCCTCGCCACCGCAGGAGCCCACTGTAGCTTGCTCCTCACCCTAGCACACGCCGAGATCTTGCCCCTGCCGTCGCCATCGCCTGCCGGAGCTGAGGCCGCTGCCGCCTGACTGCAGCCGCCCGAGGAAGCCCACGGAGCCACCTCCCTCTCCGGCCGGAGCCCCGCGCCTGTGTCCCCTCCCTGCCGCCCCGCGGGCTGTTCAACAGCCTTTTAGGCTTAATTACAGTCGGCCCCCTCACTTTAGGTATAATTGCTTTTTGACCCCTCTGTTTTGTAGTAATTACATAAAGTACCCATAATTCTGGAATTGTTGCAATTATACCCTCTGTTGGGTTTTTGTCGGAAAATGCCCCAAGGTTTTAATTACGGTTTTGACTCATATGACTTAGGAAGTGTATATTTGCCCCGGATAATACGTTACCGAGTTTTAACCTCGGAATTTAGGGACGAACCTTTTTTAGGTCGATATATAATAATTGATGATCAATTTAGCGTATGGGCTAAATTGTGTAGTATCATGACAGGTCGGAATTTGCATAACTTAGCGGAAATGCCATGTAGCGGCTTTTGAGACCTTAAGAGAATGTGAGGAGCAGGATTAGACCTAGTTGGCTTTTACGTCATTATTGGCGGTAATTATGTTGGACTCTAGGATTCGGTCCTAGTATGGGAGTCAAATGATCCTGCGTAGGTCATTTGTGTAGAAGTCTTAGACTTCTCGAGTTGAGCGGGTTTTGATGGATACCTTGTTGTGAACAGGTTGAGTACTTCTTCCCAAGGGAAGCGTGAGCGTTTGTGAGTAGCGTTTGGACGAGGTAAGTCTCCGACTTACTTAGCGCGTATTCTATGTATTAGCATGATGCGTGTTTGGTGGTGTGTGTTTACGTATTTGTCATAATCATTAAACCGGTAAAATAGGACCACCGACTTTTATAAGCAATGTTGGCCCAAGTGTATGATAACGGGCGGTGACATCATCTGCCCAACTCTTGCGAGAGTGGGAGGTTCCCGGCGACTAGCCGTGTGGGTGACACAGAAGGATACATCCTTACCGTGCCTTGCCGGAAATAGGGACCGGGGCGAGACCATTGGGGTCTCGTGTCACAACCGAAGTTGAATTAGAACGGGATACGAGTTAAGGTAAATTAAAGATAATAAACCGGACTTGCGTGATTTATGTTTTGTGATTCTTATGTGTGTTTGTGCCTTTCCCATTATTTTAATGCTTAGAATGCTAGCTAACGGTTTTAAACCGGTTATGTAGTTGACTTGCAGGTTAGGGACGCCGCCGAGTAAGGCGGAGGAGTGGACAGCCGGGGGCTCCGTACATCTTAGGACGGGGATGGGTTTTAGTCATGGTTTTTATGTTATCTTTATGGTTTGTGTCATATGTTATATTTTTGTACCGTATTATATTGTTTTGAGGACTCGGCTGAGTTTCCCAATTGTACTTTACTTTTCGTCCCGCATACATTAAAACGTATTTCAGTTTTCCGCCTTTATTCTGTGCTATTGTTGAAAGGTCCAGAGAAACTGTTGTCAGGCTAAGGGTCGGGACCCATTGTGCGGTCTCGCCCGTAGCGCCCCGAGTCCCGCGGATTTGGGGTGTTACAATTACCTCCCGCATAAGCATGAAATGTATTAATTGGTTTGACATCTTTAACTTGGTGCTCATTTCTATTAGGGGAGCAAAAATACCATGTCTAAGCTTATGTTTGTCTTCGACAGACAACTCATCAAGAATTTGGGGGATAAGGTGCAACCTACTGTAGGAATTAATCCTCACATTTTCATTCTTTGGGGTCTCTTCATATCTGTAGGTAAACTGAAAAAAACACACAAAATGTGTTTTATGACAAAAATACACAATCATACATACATTATGTGGATTCTGAATAAAAACATTACGAACCTCTACATGATAATCAGATTCTGCGTATAATCTGTTAATGTCTTGTGTACATGATATAGCTACACAAGCCTTTTATAATACATAATTAACATAAACAACAACACATTAGTTATTAATATACAACACTATATGAACACAAAAATACAAGCAATAAAAAATACAATCAATACACACAAATATATGTACACCAACACGAGCAATTACAACAATGTAAGTTAAAATAATTACATACAGCTTGTAAATAAATCAAAATGAAACATAACATATGTATATACACAAAATTGACAAATTTGGCAACTTGAACCTCATACACAAATCTATGTAAATGCCTAAACACACAATATTTGCAAAATACGTATACACAAGTGACAAATCTGGCAACTTCAGACTCATACACAAATCTATGTACATGCTTAAACACACAAAATTAGCAAAATACGTTTACACAAGTGACAAATCTGGCAACTTCAAACTCATACACAAAGATATGTACATGTCAAAACACACAAAATTTGTAAAATACGTATACACAAGTGACAAATCTGACAACTTCAAAATCATACAGAAAGCTATGTACATGCTTAAACACACAAAAAGAGCAAAATACGTATACACAAGTGACAAATCTGGCAACTTCATACTCATACACATAGATATGTACATGCCTAAACACACAAAAATCGCAAAAATACGTATACACAAGTGACAAATCTGGCAACTACAAACTCATACACATATATATGTACATGACTAAACACACAAAATTTGCAAAAATACGTATACACAAGTGACAAATCTGGCAACTTCAAACTCATACAGAAAGCTATGTACAAAGCTAATCACAACAAAAATGCCAGAATACACCTTCAATACTACAACACAGCAAATTAACACAACTAAACAAGAAAATCCATAGAAATGAACACATGCACGCAAAAAACATCCATACAAATACATCAATGAACATATTTATACATACAAAACCAATAAAATTGCAAAAAATCAACAAAAATTAACCAAAAACACACAATAGAATGTGATTGAGTAATACAGTGTACCTCCTTCGATGTACCAGCACTTTTTTCATCTTCGACAACAACATCGTCTTTGTTTGAAGACAGTTCTTCGATTATCACCATTGATTCTGCATACCAAAAAATTGAAACCATATCAACTGTCAAAAACATTTGATACACAACATCGAGATAGTCTACGGTGTTTACCAACGAAATATGACAATACTATAACAGTATATTAAAAGAAAATACCTATTTCGGAATGAAGATGGTTGTGATAGCAGTTACTAGCAATGATTTTGCAAAAACAGAACCACAGATTGTATTACCGACGACTCCTCGTTGAGTTCGTTTCGAACTTCGAAAGACAGATAAAGATGACGAGGAAGAAGAAATTTCGTAGTAATGAGCCAAACTTAGAGCATGAAAGAAGAATCAGCCATAAACAGATGAAGAATCAAGAAGAATAAGCAAAGAGAAGAGAGGGATTCAAATCGCCATTTAGGATTTACCGGAAGACGAAACGACGGACGGAGGAAGTGAGTGATGGAAAGACGCGGGATTGATTTGTTCTGAAAAATCGGCTAGTTACAGATATGGAATATATTCTATTCCTCTTAATTACGTTTTTTGCCATTGAAATTCAAAAAACACCGAAACTGCCCTCATAATATCCACAATTATTAACCTTTATTTTTATTAAGAAATAATTAGTAGCCTATTATGTATTAGTTTTACAAAAAAGACTTTCCAACCTCATTATTCTCTTCAAATAATTAAGTAAATACTAATATACTAAATATATTTTGTAAATAAATAAACATTATCAATTTATTACTTTAACTAACTCAAATATATCAAATTAATTTGAGGATGTTCAATAGAGTTACTTTATCAAAAAAATATATATTAAAACTAATTTGAGAGTTTTAGACAAAATAACAAATACCTTTCATTCTTTTAATTTATATATGTTAATACACTTGTAGTCTTATAGTGTTATACTATGTAAGTTGTTAAGTATATACTAATATTTTTGTAGCAAACAAGTATACTAATATACTATGTATAAGTTGTAAACAAATGAACATTATCAATTTATTATTTTGCCTAACTCAAAAGATTTTACAATCTAATATATTGTCAAATATAAGTATTAGTACAAAATTATAATATACAACTTTTTCTCTTTCCTAAAATAAATAAATTACAAAAGATATTGTATTTATTTAAGGATGTTAAAATATATTTTAATATTGTACTTATAATATTATCATAAATAGTTACTTTATCAAAAAAAAATTTAATTTAATTTGAGAATTTTATACCTTACATTTTATTTTATTTTGGTAAATGGTAAATTCGTAGACCACCCGGTTCGATCGGCTTATCCGGAGCCTAGCACCACATTCCACTAGACCAACTGAGTATTGGTTAATTTTATACCTTAAATTGTTTCAATTTGTGTATGGTATACACTTAAACTGTATAAGTAGTTAAGTAAATACTAATATACTATGTATAAGCTGTAAGCAAATGAACATTATCAATTCACTATTTTGCCTAAATTAAAAGATTTTTACAACGTAATATATTGTCAAATATAAATATCAGTACAAATTATAATAAACAACTTTTTAGTATAAATTTAATGTTTAATTTATTTAATATCGTCAAATAAAAATATTAATAGAAAATTAATAGAGATAATTGAGCTATTAATGCAATTTTTATGTTAGGTACTAAGTATGAATGTAAAATTATACTAGGTATAAAGTATGCAGGTATAAATAGGGTTTTTAATTTTTTTTTTTAACTTTTTCCGCGCTCTCACCTCTTCGCCCGATTTCTTCATCGTCGATGGCTTCTCATGGCACCATCGCTCGTCTCCGGTTAGCTCTGACGACTCTTCAACTTTGCGCTCTTTCGAAAGTCTCAGTCCGATCTTCTTTACTGAGAACCTGCGCAACTCTCGGTGAGAAAGAAGTTGATTGGTCCACACAACATTCTACATCCAAATTCACTTCGGTTACCCAACTTCGTTTTTACCCCATTTTAATATCCAACGTTCTACATCCAAATTCACTTATGTTACCCAACTTCGTTGTTACCCGATTTTAATACCCAACTTCATTGTTAGCCGATTTTAATACCCAACGTTACATATCCAAAATCAAATATTCTCTTATTTTTTAAGATGAAAAGAATGGAAAGCATCATTTGAATGACAACCACAAAGTCTCATAACAAATCTCCTGCCTACAAAATGAACTCAAGCAAGGCCATGGCGTCAGCCTCTCTGCCTAGTTTTCCTCAACAAACATTCTCTATGTGTAAATCAAGCCATCATTACGTCTACTTCACTTGTTACACATAAACAAGTCGTCAGTGCGTCTAATTCAATCCTTTGTTTTTTACAGAAAAGTATCCCAATTTGATTTTGACATTGCTCCGTCTCAATACCCTTCCTGCTCATTGTTTGCGCTATTTCTTGTAATATGTGAGGTATGCATCCTGAGCTATGGTTAAAGCATCTGGTATCTCTATTTGATTGTATATTAGACACTTGCGAATCAACTCCTATAAAACCAAACCGAATCACATAGTTCAAATTCGTGTCCAAAAGAGTAACCAAATCAGTTATCAGTTCATAACACGGAGAGGAAGAAATAAAATCACTTTTGCCTCGGCAGAAACTGCAGGTCTTGATGGAAAATCAACCTTCCGAGCTTTGATAATTGTATCCTCTCTTAATATTCGCTCTTGCGTTTGATCGTGCCCAAACGGCCTCTTTCCAAAGAGAATTTGGTAAAATAAGATACCAGCTGACCAGACCTCGACTTGATATTGAAGAAATAACCAAACAAGAAGAGCCTCTGGTTTAGAGGACTAGAATTCCCAGAAGCAACATACAAAATCAGTGTATATTAGCGTTTGAGATAAAAGATTACCTTTGAAGATATCAATGAATGGCGTCTTGTGAAGCTCAAAGCATTCTGGGGACAAATATCTGAAACCACACATACAAATCAGTGTATTTTGTTTGATTCTTGATTTTCCAAACTTCATTTCTTTGTCTCAATGTGTAATCACCTAAAGCTTAGCATTGTTAATAATATAACACACCCAAAACCAAAAGATCTACTGTATTGTCATTCTATGTTAAAGGATTATTAAAACAAAATATAAAATTTTTGAAATACTTGTGAAACTGCTGATCAAAAGAAGCATATACACTATTTTATGATCAAATCGGTCAAAGTTATTGTGTACAAACCTTGCAGCCAAGTGTGAAGAAACACACTCGTACCACTTGCTGGCATTCGGGAACAAACTTCCTGGGTTCTCTAGAACAACAACATAGACCTTTACATCATCCTTGGTAAATGCACGCTGAACTCGAACAATTATAATCAAATCAATAAACTACGCAGCCATCAAATTAGAAACAGCAAGATCCTTAACTAAGCACTAAACATCAAGATCACATTGGTAGATAATAACACCATCTATTGTTCATGTATTACAAGGAGACAAACATGACATTATCCATTCAAGAAGCTATTCATCACACTTGGCATGCTTCTGTCATACATAAATGCAATTTAACTCAAAACAGCAAGCTAACACCTTTCTTTCACCACCTTTTGGTACTTCTGGGAAGTTCACCTTCACTGTCCTGCCTCCAATTTGCTGTCATGAATACTTATTTCAATCATTACAAATTCACAATGAATGCGTCCAAATCTAGGGTTAGATGAAGCAATATTGAACCAAAGATATACAAAGTGTAATATCGTTGCCAAATTGGGGATGGCGGATACCCTAACCGATGAAAAAGGGCCCGACGAAGAAGACTAGTAATGGCGGCGACTGACGAGTAATAGACGGCGGTGAAGAGAGGTAGAAATCGAAGATGAAGGTGTGGGGCAACGAAGAAGGATGACGGGCGACGAAGAGAAGAGAAATCGCCATTGTCGTCTTCCAGAGAAGGAGAGAGCGGAAGAGAGGAGAGAGAGGGAAAAAAAAAATTTAGTATAAATTTATTATTTATTTTCATTAGATATTTTTAAACCGGATATCTGGGAATATTCAGTTAACCGGGCCTATTCGATATCGCGGATTACCGGATATCCGATGATCCGCGGATATCGGGTAATCTGCGGATATTCGATGATCCGCAAAAATATCTGTTTTATCTGGATATCTGGATGCCTAAAACCCGAACTAGATCCGATAATCCGGGAAAATCTCCCGAATCGGATCGGATTCGGAACAGATTAAAACATATATAAAAGTATCGGGTTTTTTTGGGATTGGATTAACGATTTTTTTTGGATCGGGTTGGTTTTACCCATCCTCACCGGACAAACTTCTATGTTTTTCTTTTAATTCATTTTTGTTCCGGTTATCATCTTAATCGATTCACAAATTTTCTTTCTTCAACCGGCCCAACTTTCCTTCTTTGTCGGTCAACCTCTACCCTTTTTTTGTGTTTGTTTGTTTACGGGATTTACAATTTATCGTTCAAATCAGTGTTTGCTTGTGTTTGATCCCAACTCTTTACTATAAAGAGTCTTGTAACTATTTACGACATATATCCGATACTCACGTTTCACCCCTCATCGTTGTCGAGACTTGTTTAGTAGGGATTAATGGATGTAGTTCATCACATGTCCAACAAAACAAATAGCATCCGCAGGCTTTCTAGTACCTATCTAACCGTTCAGTTGACATCAATAAAAGTTATGAAGAGTGACCCTCTTGTATTAGCAAAAAAAACAAGATAACAAATCTTGCAAGCATCCTCTTCTAAACGGGCCTAAGAATGGAAACTAACGGTGAATTTCAATCCTTATTGTCCATCATAGTCGAAATTCAGCAAACGCAGCCCCTCAGTGATTGTATTACATAGGATACCAATGCACCCATCTGTCAAACATTTGAAAACATCTCCTTCGATAGTATTCTGGAGCAGTGTGACCCGCCCCCTGCATCACATTTCAAATTTGGCAAATATCAGCAAAAAAAAAAAAAAAAAAGGTTAATACATATATATTAAAGATTGACCCCAACTATATATATTACCTTGACAATGGCAAATACAAGGCGGTATCCGTTCTGTGATGTGTAGTATTTCTCTGTATACCCCGCGACTTGACCGTCTACGAACCACGGTCTCCATTCTTCATCAACCGTGAGGTTGAGGAGTTTCACCCATTCCATGGTTGCAACAAATGGCACAACCATGTCGCGATCACCACTGAAGATCCGGTAAATTAGCATGATCAATGATGATGTTGAACAGAATTCAAAAAACTAAGACTTGATTATATCCGGATAGTCTGATCGGAAAAAACGGACGTGTATGAACATAGATGAAGCCCGGCCCGCCAAACCCGTCGGACCGGATTCGGGCTCCACTCTAAGCCCGTATATATATATATATATATATATATAATATTCTATATTTAATATATATATATATATATATAATATTCTATATTTTAAAATATTAAGTATAATTATATAATATTTAACATAATTATTATACATTTAAAATATTTTTTATTTTTAAATAAAATTTATATTTTATTTTTTTTTAATTATTTTTTAAAAATAAAAAAATAAAACGAGTACTCGGAGTCCCATCTGCCCGATCTGGCCGGCCACCCCCGGATGGGTACGACAGGATTGTAGGCCTGTCAGACCGAATTTGGCCTGGATCCGAATAAACAGGCCAAAAATTTCATAAAGTCCAACTCGAGCCCGAATATAAACAGGTCTATGATAACAAAGCAGTGACGTACCTCTGGACGAGAACGTTTAGTTCTTTGGTCATCAGAAACCTATGGATATCAATAACACTTTCGACGTTCTTTGTGTAATCAATCGTCAAGTTGCACCTCAACCACTCCGTGACGGTATCCTATTTTACATCTCAAAATCAACACATTTGAATACATTTTAGCTAGAAAAACAAAGAAAGTAATGAATAACGTACCTTTCGGATATGTAGAGCTTCCCTAACTTGAGGATCATTTGCCCAGTTGTATGCTAGTACATAGTTGAAGTTCTGCAAGTGCACAAGTTAGTGTTTTTGCTATCAAACATGAAAATATACGAATCGTTTTCGAGAGAAGAATATATTAATTATACGTACACGGCACCAAAGCTCTTCGACTCTTGGAGGAGAAAGAATGAAATCCTTAGATGGACCTTGAAGGGATCTTCTGTTCAATGTTTCTTGCGGTTTTGCAAATGTACATTTTGGCTCCAAAATGCAATTTGTGAACAGATCATTGACACACTACAAGAAAGCAACGGTGTAAACGTACAGTAAGTTTATGAATCTATATATCAATATCTATTACTCAAACCGGACGCGTTTTACTTACGTGTCGCATCCTAACACATGTCACGTAGCATTTTTTTCAAGTTATTTACAGATTTGTCACACTATATTTACCGATTTGCCATTGATTTTTTTATATAAAAAAAATTGTCATTAAAATTACTAAACATTCAAAATGTGACCTCAGTTTTGATTAGGTATATATCCATGAGTCATGACACATCATCTTATTAATCTAAAATAGATTATTATCAAAACAGAAAATAATTTTCGGTTACTACAAATACCAACTTTGAAATAAAATTTCTAACGTAATTTATTTTTAATATTAAAATTATTTGGTTGTTCTAAAATATAGGTGTTTTTATGATATCAATTTATATGTTTAAAAGTTCATTTAACCTATATTTAAATTTTATTTAGATTAATATTGATACATAATACGTAAAAATTATAATATAATAATTTTTATTTAAATAAAACTCGCACAAGTTAACTAGTAAATATTAAAAATTAAGTATGATACCAACTTTTATGTTTAAAAGTTCATTTAACCTATATTTAAAATTTATTTAGATTAATATTGATATATAATATTCGTAAAAATTATAAATTAATATTTTTTATTTAAATAAAACTCACACAATTTAACTAGTAAATATTAAAAATGAAGTGGGATCATACCTTGTTGTATTGCTGCAAAGCAAGAACACATTTTGTGTTGGATGGATCTACGTCAACGTAGTTCTCATTGCAACTTTCTTTTGCTGTCTGTTGGTGAAAGGATTGATCATGTAAGTCCCATAAGTTTCATATGATATAAGTAACAACTAACAAGTGGTAGGATCTGCACCTACCTCGTATATTTCATCTGATATAAGTCCCATACGATGAGCAAAAATGAACTTGGAATTTTCATTAAGGAATTCATCGGTGGTGGGGCTGCCCAGCAAATATCCCTTCAGATTGATGCGTGGTTGAGTTTGTGCTTCAAGACCTGCAACGATCGTACTTATGCCTATTATAACATACTAAAATAAATTAACGTACTTTCCACTTATAGCATATAACAGTCATTAGTCATTATGTCCTGTCAACTTTATTTAAATTTAATTAAAATATTATTTATATCAAAATAAAACAATAAAAAAATTTATTCAAAAATCAATATTTTAACCGATTTTTTAATAATTAATAATTGTTAACAAAATAAATTAGTATGTATAGGAACGCAGCTGAAGTTTAAAAATATTATACCATAAATTTTTAATGAACAAATTCGCACAAATAAACTAGTTATTTTAAAAACCGATATGAACGGATAATAGAATAGGATGGTGTATATACAAACACAGATGCAGATTAGTTCCAAATCCAATACATAAATCCGTAAACGGAGGTGGGAATCATATTCATATTCGAGAATCGAGATGATGAGATAATTACGTACGTACCTAGTACGACTAACTTGGTTATTTGAGGCACAATGATTCCCGAGTAAGAATCACCAGCTATGTATGTCTCGAGTGGAAGGTACTTTGGGTGTTGTTCTAGCCACTGCATCTCATGACAGAACAAATTCAGCACTAATCCTAAAATCTTAGATAATCTCAAAAGTAATTACCTTGAGAAAGAAATTATACGCCTCATTAGCTGCTTTGGTGTCAGAACTTGCCCATCCATCTTCCGTCGTAGAATACGAGAAGCCAGTCCCCACCGGAGAGTCTAGAAATATTATGCTCGCCGACTGAAAATAAATACTCCAATTTCATCACTATTTTAAATTAATTCAACTCAAAATTAAAGCAGCTTAATATAATAATAATAATAATAACCTTTGTCCAAGCATCAGCATAGTCGATGAACGTCACCGGACCTCCACCGTAGTTAGATATGTTGAACTCCAAAGGACCTGGTATAGCCGGATGCTCAAAATCAAAACCTAATATAATTAATTAATTAACTAAATTAATTAAAGTGATTACCGATCTCATAAAGAATGCCGCTGAAAGAAGAGCAACCAGGGCCTCCGGTGAGCCAGAGGAACAGAGGATCTTTCTCTGGATTCCCCTGAGATTCGATGAAGTAGTAAAACATCTCGGAATCACTAACACTAATGTACCCTGTTTCCAGGTTGAATGGAAGTTTCCCGTTATACCCCGGAAGGTACTCCACCAGCTGTCCGGCAAAAGCAGGCTGCGCAACCACAAGTACCGCCACAAAAGCCATCGCTAAACACGCCATCTTCCGACCACCTGTCATTCTCACTCTTTTCTTTCCCATGCTGTTGTATCTATATATATCACTACGGCCACCAACCAATTTTCGACTTGTTTTTTTATTTATTCAAAACAAAACATTTCATTATTTATTTATTTTATAGGATTCTTATTTCGACTTGTTTTTTATTAATTACCCCGATCTCTGGTCCACGTAACAGTCACTTCTGAAGGAAAGAGGCAGCTTTGCAAGTACGAAACTACGAGGAGGACTTTGCCTGTTTGGTGAAGGTAGGTATGACACGTGGAGATCTGACTTTCTACATTTCGACTTCTTCCCTATCTAATCATTTTTTCGTTGGTAAAGCTATTCATAATATCATTCTATTCGTTACTTATATTTATACACGTGATTCATCAGCTAGGTTTGGTGTTACCTTCACCGGATTAAACTAATAGATGGTTTGCTTTAAACATCCATATCAAAGTGTAAACGTTGAACATAACAAAATAAACTATTAAGAGCTCGTTTGGTATCGCTAGGAATCATTCCGTTTTCATTCCACCACTTCAACCAAACGGACATTAAAACTTTCATCTCTCGTTGACGTTTATGAATGATCTCAATTCAAACATTTATTTTTTGAAATTAAGCAAATACTTCTCAACGAATAACATACACTTTTACAAATATTCAGATGATCTAGTATCACTCTTTTTGCAAAGGGGCCGGTATATCCAATTCCGTCATATCTATCGTAAGACAAATAATTGTGCGGACATTTTTTTTAGCAATTTTTGCTTATAACGTGACGATTGGATTATGTGTATTGATTGACCCTCTTGAAAATCTAGTGAACCTTTCATAACTTAATCGCTTTTTAATATATTGAATGGTGATTAGATGCGAGGATGATATCGAACCTCATTATAACCAAAAAAAATATATTCAAATGATCTAGTATCACTTCTTAATTATTTACAAGGAGATTGCTAAAATATGAAATAGCATAATCCTAATTTTACTTTTTTTTTTCTAAATTGTTGTCGACATATTTCAGTTACAAAAATTGTCACATAATAAGATCGTTGAAATTTTAATCGGTAATATAATCGGTATTAGATAGTTTATTAGGTTTATTGTTATACAAATTGCAGCACGGTGAGATTGTTCTCGAGTAGTACCGTTTAATTTACCCTTTTTTGATGATTTTTTCTATAAATAATCAGAATTTATGTTTGAACATCTATAATATACTATGTATAACTTTTTTGGGAATGGATATATTATCCTTTTTGGTTGAGAGGAATGGGTATACTATGTAGAGTTTAAATGTTACACCAATTAACTTGTAGACTCTTGACTCACCATAAATAACATTGACCACCTTTGCTCCAAAGCTAACCACCCAACCAAAGATAAATAAGTAATTAATGGAAGAAAATTCAAGAAAAAGCTTGTGAAGATGCTTTATATTGCACTAGTTTAGACTTTAGATCACGGGTATTTATAATATATATAGGATTGATTCGGGTGAATGGACATTTTGTTAAAAAAACGCATTTTAAAAATGTTATTCATAATAAATAGTGACTGATATATAATCTGATTTAAATCATGTAATTGAGAATATAGTTTAACCGTAAGGAGGCTGAAATTCTAAAAAAAAAGATACAATATGATGAAGAGCTAACTTGTTAAGGAAGATAGAAATGCACCGAAATATATTAATCGTTTAAACAAAAGTTAAGCTTAACTTAAATGGAATTTTTTTTAAAAAAAAAATTCGGATTACTTTAAAATATTTAATGTTAACAATTCTTTGAAAAACGATATTGGATATACATTGGAGATTTGTAACAAATTTAACAATTTCAATCTGAATTGATTTTGGTTGAAATACTGTAAACAATTATTTACTTATTTTAAAATTTTCTAATATAAATAATGGCAATTTATTAATATATTGGAATTTGACTTCAAAAATAGATAATATTAATTTGGTTTTAAACTAAAAAACTTAAAATTAGATAATATCGAAATTGATAGTAATAAGCTTTAAAATAAACTTTTTTTAACAAATTAAGATTTACGTATAATTTTAAAAAGAATGGCAATTTAATAATATATGATAATTTGGTTGAAATCCTGAAACATTAGAGCGTCACGTCAGCAATCCATAGGCTACTTTAGTATATAGATATATGGATGTATAATCAGGAGAGTGAAAATTGAATTTTAAAATATTTATTTGTTAATTAAAAAATTAAAATTAAAAAATAAAAACTTTAAGAATTTGATTTTTAAATTTAACAATTTTAATAATTAAGAATCAGATTTTAAAATATATATTTTTAGAAAGTGATAATTTAATAATATATTTTGATTTGACTTAAATTCTGAAACTTGTACATAGATGAGATGGTTCTAGAGGTCAATTAACGAAAAAGATCATCGCCATTTTAAGGAGCATTACCATTATTGGTGAATGCTTACCCATGAAGTTAGTCCAAAGTATTCAAGCTTGGAACGTATTTGTGCAAGTCATATTAGGTATCCAAGAAAGGCCGACCAATGATATTTAGAGGGCCGTCTAAAATAGTACTATATTTTTTTAAAAATATTAGATTAAATTTTAATTATAAAGTTAGATTAAATACATAATAAATCATAATTTTTAAAATTGTTGTAAAACAAAATAATATTTTAAAAAAAGTTTTTAAAAATTTGATATCTTAACAATTCTAATATAATAAATATTTTTTTTTAATAAATTAAATTGATAATTTCATACATTTACTTTTTTTTATAATAAAGAAAGAAGTATTTTGAATATATTTATATGTATTTATTAAGAGACTAAAATTAAACATAGTAATAAAATTGATACAATATACTTAATCATAAGTTGTAATACATGTATTCATTTTAGGTTTTATTTTGAAAATAATCAATTAAACCGAAACCGAAAAAATCAAAACGTCTGGGTAAGAGTCGAACACGGGACCATTTGGACAAACAAAAAACAATGCTGTCATTGCCAACCTCTGAGCTAAAATGTATCAGCGAGAAATATTCAAAAACCAAATTATAATATAGATAGAATGGAGGCCCATTTATATGCAGAGGTCCTCTGAATGTGTTCACCTCGCATATGTCCAGGGTCGGCCTTTGTGTCCAAGACGTGTTGAAGGAGTTGAGCCAAGGAGCTCCAAATCTAATCATCCCAAACTCGTTCAAGGAGTTGGTCCATGACCATTTTTAAGGCTTCGCATCGGTTCAGAACCGACTGGAACCGAACGAAGAATCGGAAAAACCTAAACCAAAAAACTCGGTTCGGTTTAGGCTTAAACCGAAATTTTTTGGGTTCGTTACGGTTTACCGAAAAAATACATAAGCGACAAACAAAACACCAAATGAGATGTCAAATCCAAAACTCCAAGTTCAAAACATTAGAACATAACAACAGGTTCAACTTGCAGATTCAATGATACTAGAATCGAAACAACATCACAACAATGAGCAAACAAACACCAACAAATTCGAAACAAATTAGTGATTTTACAGGTCCAAACTGAAATAGATTATAGATGTAGTGAAGAATCGAGAAAGAAATGAAGAAGAAGTGACAATCGACAATCGGGATACAAATCTCATCATCTCGCAGCCGCTCTCTCAAGTCTCAACCCTCGCTTAACTCACCTCGCAACCCTTGTCGTTGTTGTCGAGACCCGAGAAAAGAAACAAGGAAAGCCAACTGAAGAACTAATTGTCGTCGTCACCCTCATCCTTGCTCTTGCTAGTTGTGTATGAGTCGCTAGCCTCCCAATCTTCATCGCCGTGTCCTCACCGTCGTCTCCTCCCAGTCGTCCTCTCAGATGTAACATTGCTTCTCTTGTGGTTGTCGGCTGTCAAGAATGAAGGAGAGGGGAAACACAAAATACGCACTTTTAAACCCTAACCTAAGGCTAGTTCAGTTATATTTTTTTTAGTTCGGTTTGAACCGAAAACCAAACCTTAACCGAACCGAAAACCGAAAACTTAAAATAGCTAAACCGGTATATGCGGTTTTTGGTTCGGTTTGGACCGAAGATTCCAGTTCAGTTCAAGTGAATTGACCGACTTTTTCTCAGCCCTAACCATTTTCAAGCTAAACCAAGTTGATCAACTAAGTAACTCACGAGTTCCGTCCTTTATAGGCATACACAACCCCATACATCATAATTATACATATTTTATTTTTTATGCGATAATATTTATAAAATGTCTAAAGGACCCTTTAACCCATATGACTATACATTGTGTGTTTAATAATGTATAAGTTTTTGCCCTTTATAATATGATACTGAAAAGTTATATCCTTATCTAGATAAACCATGTCAAAGACGTGCCTAGACTCTTGACGTCGTAACAACTCACACATCTTGATTTTTCTATCCCATCTCAATTGTCAAGTAAGGCTGATAGTGACCTTTTAGATAAGTTCAAGTATAATTTTTATTCATAACGAAATAAAATTCGTTATATATGTCGTTGACAACTGTTTGGTGGGTCGTTAAATATTTTATGCAATTTTGCTATCCTGCTTCAATTATAAGTAAGACCGATAGTTTGATAACTTGTATAAATAAAGGGTTTGAAGATTAAACAAATAATACGTTTATTGACCTTTTGGCTAAATGGAAGTATAATTTTTATTAATAACGAATTAATATCCGTTATATGGATCTTTGACCTATTGTTTTGTGGATCGTTGACCTACTGTTTTGTGGGTAGTTAAATATTTTCAGCGATTTTGCTATCCCATATTGATTATTAAATAAGGTTAGAAGATTAAACAAATAATACATTTTTTTTTGACCTTTTGGCTATGTTCATATATAATTTTTATTCATAATAGATTAATATACGTATATGGGTTGTTAACCTGTTTTGTGGGTTATTGACTTATTGTTTTGTAGCTTGTTAAAACAAGGATTGAGGATCTGAAGATTTTAAGTGTCATTTCCTAAGTCATGCTACGTATGATTTGTTTTGATTTATTTTTACCACAAAATATTTACAGATTTGACACAAATTACTTTATAAAAAAAACTCTTATTCTATTAATAATCATTCAGCATGTCACATCAACTCTAATAAAAAATATATCATAATTAAATTCATGTAATTTTTTTAAATTAACTATTTAATTTTAATAACGACTTTTGTTAAAAAATTTCTAATGAGTTTTATAAAAAGATTTATTAATATAATAATATTTTTTGTTTAATATCTAATATATTATATTATACATGAAAATTATAATATAATTTTCTAAAACAAAATACACATAAGTAGCTGATAAGGAAGGATCAAAGATAAGTATCCGTTTGGTTGAAGTGATGTAATGAAAACCCGGAATGAAATCGGTTGAGGGAAATGAATGAAAATGAAAATAATTATGTTAATTTCATGTCTAAAAAGACCTCTAAACAAACATGATTTTTGATTGATTTAGAATCATTTCCAGTAATACCAAACGAGTCCTAAGGGTATAATTATATACGGACTGGTCGACCCGCAGGCCGATGCGTCAATCAATACCTATCCCATTAAAACAAAAGGATCGGGGCCGGCCCGCACAGGCCAGGCAGATTACCCATAAGTCCATAACCATGTTTTCTTTTAGGAAGATGGGCGGGCGACCCGAATTTGTCCGGATATAGTAGCTAGTTCGTTTTAAAAAATCCGAAATATCCATCTGAAGTTTTTTAAATTAAAAAATATCCATCTGAAAATCTTATCGGTACTCTCTCGCCTTTCCTTGTTGAGGTTCTCCATAGCCTATGAGCTGTGTGAAGAAATCTCGCTTACTGTCACAGTTTGCAAGCAAATGAGGTTGATATCCACAACGGCTCTACTACACTCAACTCTCATTTGATCAACAATGCAGGTTAATCCCCACAAAATGGCCCTCACAACCTCTAAATTCTCCGAGCTCCCCCTTCGCACAACTCTCTCCCGCCCCCACTTCTCTCTCCTCTTCAGGCCTTCAACCACTACCCCCACCACCACCACCACCGCAATCAGGCCATCTTCGTCTTCCGTCAGGACCTCCAAGTCCAGAGGCAATCCTTCTTCACCAAACCACCCTTCCTCCATCCCGGCTCCATGGCTCAATAAATGGCCCCCTCTTGAGTCTCTTCCCGCCGATTCCAAAAAATCCACCGCCCAGAATCGTCCTCGCAGCGCCGAATTTGTCGATGGAAGTCGAGCGCAGGGCGCAATTGAGAAGATTGTTCTCAGATTGAGGAACCTAGGGTTAGGTGACGATGAGGAGGTCGAGGAAGAGATGGAAACGAAGGAATTGACAGGCGAGGAGAAGCTTGGGGATTTGCTGAAGAGGGATTGGTTGAGGCCCGATACGATGTTGGTCGAGGATGAGGATGAAGAGAGATTGTTGCCATGGGAGAGAGGGGAGAGCCGGCAAGAGGAGCCGGAGGGAGATGGCCTGATGAGGAAGAAGAGGACGGTAAAGGCGCCAACGTTGGCCGAGCTCACCATCGACGATTCGGAGCTAAGGAGGCTGAGAAGGATGGGGATGGTATTGAGGGAGAGGGTGAATGTGGCCAAAGCCGGGGTCACCCAGGCCGTGCTGGAGAAGATTCATGACAAGTGGAGGAAGGCTGAGCTCGTTAGGCTCAAATTTCACGAGTCCTTGGCACATGACATGAAGACCGCGCATGAGATTGTTGAGGTGAGTTATTCCTCGTTTCAACACCACTTTCGGAATATTTATGATTAGCCTGCAGTATTTGTTGATTTTGAAGTTGGCTTCAAGATAAGAATGGACACCAACTAGGAAAGAACAGTTGCTCCTTTTGCTCAACTTTGTGTAGTGATTTCCTGTCTTCATGTTTACTCTGTTTCCACGTAGCTATAGTAGGGCAGAGCCTCGTAGAACCTCTTTTAAAATTGGAATTGCCAAATTTGAAGTCTTTATTCCTGTAAATCGATGGAGGGTATGGGTAGATGTGACAAGAGATAGAAAGATCTCCAGGAATCATTTTCTGATCAGCATTGCCTAGAGGGTGATCGTATTATTCAAACTTTCTGGTGGTTTCACAACCAGGGAGTGCATGACTAGGTTAGCAGCAAGCTTCTATTACTGAGCTATGTTTTACTGTCCTAACTTCTGATGACTGTAAGATCAATGCTTTTTAAGGCTTGTATGCAAGGATTACATAGTCATTGTATATTATTGCTGGCTTCCATTGAGGTTACTAAGAGAAAGGTTTCCTTCCATACATTCCCATTCTTTTCTTGTTTGTCTTTGACTTTCTTAATGCTTTGATGTGCTAGAGTTAGCTATGATTTGATCAAATCCGGGCATAACATTTTTCCTGCCATTGAGTTTCTCTAGCAAACAACTGGTGAAGTTTTTGAAACTTCTGTTGTCCACTTAGATGGAATCTTTGATGCTTGCCAACGCTCGTTTTAAGATGCCATTATTGTTGTTATATTTTTTGAGAAATTAGTACTAATATCCTTTGATGCTCAGCGCCGCACCGGAGGCTTGATTATATGGAGATCTGGAAGTGTAATGGTAGTTTATCGAGGAGCCAACTATGAAGGGCCTGCATCTAGATTACAAGATGCTGGCAGAGGATCTGATAGGTCATTTGTCCCTGATGTATCATCTACTACAACAAGAAATACTGATAACGGGGCTAGTTTAAATACAGAGAAAACTTCAGTTGTTATTCAACCGGATGATCGTGAGAACATGACACCAGAGGAGGTTGAGTTTAATGCTCTACTTGATGAGGCGGGTCCTCGCTTTGTGGATTGGTGGGGCACAGGAATCCTTCCTGTTGATGCTGATTTACTTCCTCAGACAATTCCGGATTTTAAGCCGCCGCTTAGACTTCTCCCAGTTGGCATGCGATCTCGGCTAACAAATGCTGAGTTAACTGATCTAAGGAAACATGCCAAATCTCTTCCTTGTCATTTTGCCCTAGGTAAGACTTCTACTTGTGGTTACTTTGGTTTGACATCTTTGGTTGATTTTGACTCTTGGTCTTAATGTTTGAAGGGAGAAACCGACATCATCAAGGTTTGGCAGCTGCAATTATTAAGCTTTGGGAGACAACATTAGTAGTGAAAATTGCTGTCAAACGAGGAATTCAGAACACGAATAACAAATTAATGGCCGAGGAAATACAGGTGTGAGTGTTTTTTTTTTATTATCCAACAAAGATCTGTAATTCTTCCTCTCTTGTTTTCTTTTTCTTCTTTTTCCTATTTTTTGTCACTATGGATGGATTTGTTACTTTGGAAAAGTTCATCACTATTTGCACATCTTAGTAGATAGTGGATCTTTTTCCCCATTTTACTCAGCGGAGGCTTGACTTTGGTTGCACAAGGGGCGGGCAACCTCAGGCAACTTTCCCACATTTGATGTTAAAAGGGAATTGATGAGTGATGTCCTTGACTTTTTTCTTTTTTCATTAGGTCCCCGATTTTGCACATCTTAGTAGATAGTGGATCTTTTTCCCCATTTTACTCAGCGGAGGCTTGACTTTGGTTGCACAAGGGGCGGGCAACCTCAGGCAACTTTCCCACATTTGATGTTAAAAGGGAATTGATGAGTGATGTCCTTGACTTTTTTCTTTTTTCATTAGGTCCCCGATTTTCTTTGTTTAAACAAACCTAATGATTAGCCTTCTTGTCTTCTTGCACAAATCCCCACCAATCCCTACTGTGTCCCAAGTATTCTATACCATTGAGTAATCTTCCTAGTTTGCACAAATGAAAAGATGAAAAAAACACATAGAAAGGGAAAAAAAGGTTTAGTGAGTCACTGCCGCCAAGTTGTGGATGCTTTTCTTTCATCTCTGTTGTCCAATGTCCCCCCTTTAGCAAGCAGCCAATTGTCTCCACTCGAGACAAAAATAGAAGAATATGGATGGAAGGGTTGAGTGAGGAATTTAAGCTGTAATTCTCTTATGGGTCGGAAAAGGGTGTTGGGTTATGGAGCCTGAGGACTGTATACCAAGCCCAACTTTTGGCAATCCAACTCGCCGTTGAGTCGTCTAGGGTATGGGAGTCCCCGATTCAAAATATCTTTGGCCCCCTTTGATTATTGTATTCGTTACCACAAAATAGTGGATAAAAACCTGGCTTGAACAGTGCCCCTAGACGTTGACAAAATGGGTTATCAATTCTTGTGTTTTCTCTCATTAATTGAGGTCGAATCCCAACAAAGGAATGGGAGTAGGAATTGTTTAGTCTGTTTATTAGGGAAGTTAGCATGAAGCCCTAGAGTATAAATAAGGGACCAAAGACATTTCGAGAGTTATCCAGATATAAGAGTAAGGAATGACCAGGCGATTATGCCTTGAGCTCATTGAAGGTTTGTCTCTTTTGAGAGTTTGAAAGAATAAATATCCTCCTTGGTTTTGCAATGCAGGAGATTTCCCTTTCATGTGTGATTTTGTGGAGTCTTTATCTTCCTTCTAACACCCACCTTGCTGCGCATCTTCATCTATCTGTAGTCCAATTCCAAGACCATCACCACTGCTCTCTTTCAAATACAGATTTGTTTCTGATGCTGGTTTGGTTGTAGGACGATTTTCGATACATATGTTCCTTTCTATGAAGTGCTATCACAGTTCAGTTGCTTTCTTCTGTTGTGTTTGCTAGTGGAGTTTTTGCAAGCAAAAGTGAATAAGATGCTTTAGGATTTAAGAGCATGCTTCTTTTTCTTTTTCCTTTTGATCGCCTATTTTTCTTTTGGTAGATGCTTTTTCCCCCAATATGAGCCTTCATATGAATTTCTATGGTATAGTTAGCCTGATGCATTTGTAGATAATGAAATCCCTCCGGTGTGTAAGAATGGCATAGTTCTACAATTTAAAACCTTAGTTTGTATTCCGCGGTACCATTTTAAAACTCATGTAGATGTTCTATAATTCTTGAGGTGAAATAAAACATTGCCCCTGCTATTAGGTAATATGAAATTTGGTTATAAACTTATAATTCTTCATTATGCAGAAATTGACAGGAGGTGTTTTGCTGTTGAGAAACAAATTTTATATTGTGATATACCGTGGAAAAGATTTTCTACCTTCAAGTGTTTCCGTAGCTTTGGCAGAAAGACAGGAGCTCACTAAACAAATCCAAGATGCGGAAGAGATAGTGCGAACTCGGGTAGTGCAAGCAGCAACACCAAGTGAGGATGGACAGCCTTTGGCTGGGACTTTGGCAGAGTTTTACGAGGCTCAAGCCAGATGGAGCAGAGAAAAAACAACCGAGGAGCATGAAAAGATGATTGAAGAAGCATCGAGGGCTAAGAGTCTAAAAGCTATCAAGCGAGTTGAACATAAACAAGCTCTTGTAAGAATTCCGTTTCTTTATTTACTTGAATTGAACTTCAAGTATCTAAATTGCCCGTGAGCTCTTCCCTGCCATTAAATGCCTCGGGCTTTGTTTGTTTGCGAATTTATAAACTGGTTTCAATGAAAAAACAGTTTTTGTCCCTCACTATCTCACTGCTCGGTGACTCCTTTTATCAATGAAAAACAGTTTATAAATCCGCTCCCAGGCACACGTTTAATGGGTGGAAAACTGAAATGCCATCGTTATTTTTGAAGTAATACTTCCTTAATTTTTTAGGGACGAGCTCAATTGAAGAAGAAAATACCTAAAAAGTTAGGAGTTATTCATAAATTGAGCTCATCCCTAAATAGAATGCTTATATAGTGATCAAGTTGGTAATATTTGCAATTTTCCCTGAATGAAGATTAGGAGTTTATTCATCATCTAAAATGGAAGGTAGAAAGCTGATTTTGAGTTTCTTCATAGAAGATGATTCATATATTCTCCATCTTTGAATCCTAGATCCATCATGTACTTATTTGATTATGCAGCTCACCGTTCTCTTGTACTAGGTCTCTGTTTTTTTGTGTCTTGAGTTTTAAAGTTTTTCAACGCATATGCAGGCCCAAGCCAAAAAGAATAAAGCCGAGAAGCTATTATCTAAAATAGAGTCATCAATGATACCCGTTGGCCCATCTGATGATCTGGAAACACTAACTGATGAGGAGAAATTCATGTATCGTAGGGTTGGATTGAGAATGAAGGCATATTTGCCTCTTGGTGAGTAATTTCTGAGGTTTATGAGCTATGCGTTACTTTATTTAGAGAATTTCAACTTTGCTTCATTTTCTTATAGAAGGTTGAATGTAGTATTTATCTTACTTGCGTATGTGTCAGGTGTACGTGGTATTTTTGATGGTGTTATCGAGAATATGCATTTGCACTGGAAGCACAGGGAGCTTGTGAAGCTAATATCAAAACAGAAAAATCTCGGTTTTGTGGAGGAGACAGCAAGATTACTGGAGTACGAAAGTGGTGGAATACTTGTTGCAATAGAACCGGTGCCCAAGGGTGTTGCTCTCATTTATTACCGTGGAAAGAATTACCAAAGACCTGTCAACCTTAGACCAAGAAATTTGTTGACAAAGGCAAAAGCGTTGAAGCGTGCAGTAGCCATGCAGCGCCACGAGGTTTGCTTACAGAACTAGTAGTGATGGATCTTCCTTTTTCTGTGGATCTAAATTTGTTGATTTTTGCAGGCCCTCAGTCAGCACATATCTGATCTAGAGAGAAATATTGAGCAAATGAAGATGGAAATTGTAAGTGTTGCTTTGGTTATGACTCAATGGAACTCTGCAATAAATTTTCTTAGATATTTGACTCAAAAGAAATCTAAACCATAGTGCCTGCTACATGGTTACTAGGCTGCACAGCCTGCACATGTTTGGACCTGACCGGACCGTAATTGTAAAAATCCAGTCTGGTCCATACTGTAATTTTGTATAATATTTTTGAACAGTAACTGCATACGGTCCGGTCCAAACCCGGACCGGATTTAATCCATCAAAATTTTTATTTTTTTATTATTTTTTAAAAAATCAATACGGTCCGGTCCGTGGGTTTTACGGTTTGTTCCGGACCGTTTGAACAGGTCTAATGGTTACCGTGACGTTGCAGGGAGATCTAGGGGGCTTAGTAGATGATAATAGTCGTAGCTCTGCTGGAGACTCAGAATTTTCCGAGGTGAGACTTTCTGACTCCTATTTACCTTGACATTCCTTGTTTCTTGGTTTCTTCTGCTGCTCATAGTATAGTGGCCTTTGAGTGTGTTTTGCAGAGCGAAGATGAGGACTTTGAGGAGGAAGAGGATAGTTTGGATGATGAAGATGAAGATGAAGATGATGATTTTCTCTAGTTTCATCTTTAAATGTGGACTATATATGCCACTTCCTGATCTTCCTCTTCCTCTTAGGCAAATGGAAGCCTGACTATGAGAAGTGATTCACAACTTCACAAAGAAAGTGGTCGCACGAGAACTCACCCGTGAATACTAAATAGAGGTTTGTCAAGTTGATTTGGGTTCATCACGGATGCTTGGGTTCATGCTTCAGTAAAAAGAAACCAAGCCATGGCCTGCTCCTTGATAACCTTTTATTTCTCAGGTCTCGTAGTCTCCTGCCCTGTTCTTGCATTCTCTCCAAGTTCTTGTATATTAATCATGAATGACTAATGAAACACGCATTGAGTTTTAAAACAGCCATGCATCTATGCTTCTTACTTATCACTATATATGCCCGTGCTGTACGTGGGAACATGCTTATTATATTCAATTTATAATTTCATGTTTTTTTTAAAGGCACATAAATAAATGAGGTATTTTCCGGATAATACTCTTGTTTAGGGTTTTTCGAAATATATCCTTTTTTTTTTGTCCAAGTATGTTTTCCGAAAAATGCCTAAAACCATCCTAGTGGATAAACTCAATCAAACAACCTCTCTCAAAATGGAATGGGTGAATTTACAAAGTGTGATTACCTTTATTAATGGTATATTCAGTAGACTTAAAAAAAAAATTGTGTAGAAGAAATTATACCTTTTTAATATAGTAATTTCAATATTATTCCTTATTAACTCACACACTAATGTCTTTACACAAGTAAATATGTTACATAAATTTTTTTATACAAGTAAATATTTTCTATAAATTTTTTTATACAAGTAAATATTTTCTTACTTATATGAACTACATAAAATATTTCTAAAATACATACTAATAATTAAAAAAAGATTTTTTTCCCATTCTTACACAATATATTCGGATATTTTCTCACCTAAATTAGTGTAATTTTAATATATTACACAAATGTCTTTACATAATCGAATATTTACACAATATATTAAGTTACATAATCTAGAAAAACTTTATTTTAACTACACAATACATTTATAAAATAAACATATTAATATCTTGTGAAATAATTAAACTTAACTAATAAGAAATGTAAATATCAAATAATTGACAATATAATTATTGAATCTACTTAAATTGTAAAAACTACACGAATTAGTGAATTTCGTATTTACACGAAACAACAAATTCTCACTAGATAAAATGAAAATACCCAATAATTTTGATTACAAAAATTCAAGTATTACGAATTCAGTTACACAAATATTTTTGATTACACGAAATATTAAGTACACAAAACACCAGTTTGTGTAAAGAAGAAAATCATAAGATACAATTTGTTTACGAAAAGTAAACATACGATACACATCATTAACTTGGTAAAAGAGTGGGTGGACTGATTTAAAAATCAACTAGAGTTCAAACCCCATGCAAAAATTTATTGTTAATCTTCATTTATTTAAAAATTTCAAGGGTATCAATGTATTTACACAACCTTATAATTAATATAGCCTATTTCACTAATTAAAACTTTGAAAGAGCACAATTCCTCTAATTTCCTCAAATGGAATCCCTTCCCCAAAAAAATAGAACGCGCCCAACACGTAGAGAAAAAAACCCAATTTCTATGCCTCTCAAAAAAACCCTAAATCGCTACTCAAAAGAAACGGTAATCTTCACCAAAAATTAAATTTTCTGCTCTTCCACATATTCAAAGCTCGGTTAAAGCATGAAAATGAAAACATCTGGTCTTCGGTTATGAGAGAAAGCAAAGTCTGGAAAAAAAATTCCTTTAATCTCAATCCAAACAATATCAGAAGCCAAAGCAAAGAGAAAGAGTGACTAAAACATGTGGGGTGCAAATCAAACCGAGGAAGATCTCCTCTAGTGAATGGAATGAAAAAGTGAGTGCAACTAGTCAAAGAAGAGGAGTAAGTATCAATAATACTACCTTGTTGTCAGAGGAAAGAAAGTAAGCTTTGAAGCCAAGAAGAAGTGTAGTAAAAACTTTGCGAAACTAGATCTTAGAAATAAGAATATGTTGAACAAAGAAAGCCAGCCAAAAGAAAAGGAAAAGCATGAAAAATAAGGATACGAGACAACCTCAACAACCATGAAAAACTTAGGTGCTATCGCTCCCTTACCCCTCTATCTTATAAATTTGTTTTTGGAAAATTCTCTTATCTGTACATGACCTTCTGATGAGGGACCGTCCTCTTTAATTTGTACCCTACACAAGGAAATGACCCTCCTAAAGGACTTATCACTCGAGCTAGGGCAAATGAGACACAAGATGACACATCAAGAAGGCTTGTAACCCTAGCCTTGCATGGCTACATGCACAAACCACATTAACCTCCAAAGGCTCTAGTTCACCTCTTGACTATGTCAACTCCATGTCCACAAGAGAGCAAGGCCATGCATACGTCATAATGGCCTATAGAAGCATCTAAAGTCAAACCATTGAACCCTAGTGGCAAGGAGGATGCAAGGAACCCTAGCGATGAAGCGGATCGCCGAGCGGAGAGAGAGCGTCCAAGCGTTGAGGCAGAGCGCGGAGGCCGAGATCAATACCGTAGCACCGAGATTGAGGCCAAACATGCCATAGAGCCTAGCCGGTTATGCCCTAGTTTGTGGTTGGTTATGCCCTAATTTGTGCCAGGTATGCCTAATGGCATTTTATGCAAGTCAAGACAATTTTTTATGCATCTTACTTGAAATTTTAAGATGTATATATGGGTTCTATTTTTATTTTGTTTTGTTCAGGATAGAGGCTCTTTAGACAAATAAATAGTCTTCTTTAGT
This sequence comes from Fagopyrum tataricum, assembly GCA_002319775.1. NCBI lineage: Eukaryota > Viridiplantae > Streptophyta > Magnoliopsida > Caryophyllales > Polygonaceae > Fagopyrum > Fagopyrum tataricum. The sequence continues at coordinate 41,833,181 of CM008281.1, forward strand.
TTCCTTCTTCGTTAGTTAGAATTTGAGAGCATTAAGACATTGTTGCTTCCCTTTCTCACAATCAAAATTTCAATTAAAGAGATCTTGGTTGGAATTGAGGGTGTGAAACGTCTAGCTTGGTTGATCTTTGTTAGTGTCAATCTAATTTAAGACCGGTACTTCCAAGTTTCATCACTTGTCTCCTCTTCGCAAGATTCACTTAGCTACTTTTTAATACCGAGTATGCACTAGGGTAGTGTGTGTTATTCTTGTGAAATAAAATGAACGAACTAGATCATTGTTTTTAAATTTATAAAGAAAGGCACAAGTGTATGATAACGTGCCATAACCGCCGGTTCGGGCCAATGGTGCCGGAGGATTGCCCTGCGACCAGTCCAGTAGTGTATACGGGAAAGATGCATCAAAACCAATCCTACTGGTAAACGGGGACGGGGGCAAGAGTCGGGAGACTCTTGTGTTTACAAGCAAAAGTTGGAAAATAGAATGACCAAATCCACCTAATGAAAGATAATAAACCGGGACATTGAGTGTGCATGCTGATTGATTTACAATATTTCTTTATATGTGTGTGCGCTTTAGTAACCTTAGTATTAGAATTGTAGCTAACGGTTTTACCGTGTTGTTAGGTTTTTGCAGGATAGATCTCTACCGAGAACTCGGAAGTGGAGTGACTAGCCGGGTTTCCGTACTATGAGTTTGGGTGTTGGGTTGTTATATATTATGTTTTTATTCATTTTATTATAGTAGAGTTGTTTAATTACCAGTTGACTGGTGTACGGGTCGGAGTCTGTCTGAGTTAAATATTTATTTGTGAAAGGTTTTGATTTAAAATATTTGTGTCTTGTTGCAAGATCCGACGTTATTGACGTCAACCTAAGGGGAAGAATTGTTTAACTGGGGTGTTGTTTATGACGATTGAGTAGGAGATTATTGTGATACATTCTTTCATCCAACCGATGAATTTCTATAGAAACCAAATTTATTTAAGATGGCGAGTGTAAAGTCCCAATCGACTTTATCAAAAGCTTTTTCCATATCAAGTTTCTCATGGATGTTGTTTGGTCCTTCTTTTTTTTTTCCCCTCCAAGTGAATTCATTTTCAATAGTGTTCAGATCTATGAGGTTACAAATGGATCTAAAGTTGAGAAGTCTTTTATATTTGCTATGATGTGGAGTAGCACCTTCACTACTTTGTTGAATTTTATTAAGGTCTCCCATGACTAAACAAGGGAGGTTAGGGGAGAGAATGAAAGAAAGTAAGGTCAAATCAGAAGAGATCGTTATCTCTATCTTGGGGAGGTGCGTAAGCAAAAATAATACACATTTTGTGCAAAGGAATTCAATTGCAACGAAGCATTCTTTTGTACATATTATGTTAATGTTCTATGATTTGAGGAGGTAAGACTTCCAGAGGAGACAAATGCCGTCCAATCTTCCTCTTGTAGGGCTAATGGAGATGTTAAATCCAGCATTTTTCCAGAGTTTTTCCGCTGGTTGGTTTTTTCCGTTTTAGTTTCGACTAGCGCCAATATTTTGATGTTATGTATTTTACAAGAGGCTTCAAGGTATGTCCAAAGGCTCTGTTGGCCAATACCTCTAACATTACAGAGGCTTATATTTATTTAAACTTGGAGTGAAAACGTAAATGCTTCAATTTTTTAGAAGTTGGTGTGAAAATTTTTGGTAGTTGGGTATTTTTGTTGTTGTAGGTAAGAGTTATGATAACATGATTTATCGACCTGTTACACTCATGCATTTAGTTAGATTTCCCCTTTTCTCATTCATGTTTTAGCCTTAGTTTGTACCATTTATGCTTGTTTAGTTCTACTTTGCAAGAATAGATGTCTATACATGCTATTTGTGGCTTTGTAGGTGATTTGACACATTTTGGAGCTAAAACGACGTATTTGAGGATCAAGCCTCGAAGTGGACGCATTGGAGCAAACATACGTGCACGGAAAAGGGCTAGGAATCGAGCTAAAGACACGAAGGAACGAAGGGATGGCATCTCGGCCTTGATCTCAGTCTGACCAGACCGAGATGGCCTGATCTCGGTCTGACCAGACCGAGATGGCCTGATCACGGGCCGAGATGGCCTAATCTCGGCCGAGATCCATTGATCTTGGGTCGAGATCCATAATTTCGGTCGATCTGGAAAGTTTCTGTGGTGAAATCTCGGTCCCGATCTCGGCCAAGATTTATGACCGAGATTTTTTTGACCGAGATTTTTGCCCGAGATTTTCTGTTCGGCGATTTTATTTTATTTTTGGATCAGTTTTGGCCCAGCCCATCCTTTGTAAGATTGTTGCCTATAAAGGGAAACTCTAGGTTATTTCTAAGGGTCCGAATTAGTCCGTTTCTTTTAGGGTTAGGTTACCCCATAGGGGGAGCCGCCTCCCTTCCTTTCCCTTCTTCTTCTCCATTGTTCTTCTCTAGTTTAGATTGAAGTTTCATACTTTTACATTCAGTTTTGTTTGGAAGACCTTGTTGGATTCAAGATTGAAGGTTTCCATTTATTCAAGTTAAGTTCTTTTTATTCCTTTTGTTATTTCTTTATTTTGTCTTTGATATGATTGTTATTGGCTAGAACCTTGTGATTCCAAGGTTGACAGGGATTTGTTTAAACCTTGGATTATGATGGAATGTTGTGCTTTATGTTTTGGCTTTGACTTGCTTGAAATCCTAATGGTTGGCTTGGACTTGAACCTAGTTAGAATCCTTCTAGCTAGTAACTTAAGATGGAATTGAGACTTACCCGGTGATATTCCTTCATAGATACATGAGAGACTGATCATAGGTAATAAAGGTTTATCCTTTATTGGTTGAATGTGCTTAGATTCCTTCCTAAGTAGGGTAATACCTGAGACTTACCCGGTAATGGTTTACCTTTCCCTTAGTTTGTAGTCTGGTTTGTTTAGAATTTCCTACCTCTCTACCTTGAGACTTACCCGGTGATAGGTAGTTGGTTTGGAACTAGATAGTCTTGAGACTTACCCGGTAATAGACTGTCAGCCTAGAAACGTCCATCCCTGTGGCTTTTCTACCATATATCTTTACTCGTCTTCCTGAATCTATATGCATAAACAATGACCTTGAACCCTTGGAATCCATTTTCTTTCCTTTAGCTTGATTATCTTTGTTTTCCCTTTTTGTTTGTTCGTTTTGACTTTCAATCAATAGTGACAATTGATTGTGAGTCCTTAAAACCCTCTTTAAAACATTTTGACTTCTTTCCCTTATCTTTTCCAACCTTTTGTCTTTAATTGAGATATATTCTACATTTAATCATCGCTGCATATTAATCCTCCCAGTCCCTGAGATCGACCCTGGAATACTTACCTTTACTGTGATTGACCCATACACTGTGGGTTCGTTGCTATTTATGGAATTATTTTCAGGTTATAAATATAAAACTATCCCTTCCTTGTTTTACTAACTTATAGGTCTTTATCATTATTGATACAGGTTTATAGGTCTTCAATTTTTTAGAAGTTGGTGTGAAAATTTTTGGTAGTTGGGTATTTTTGTTGTTGTAGGTAAGAGTTACAACAAAGATGGTGGAGTATATATGTAAGAGTCTTAGCCTTTGGAGCCACTTTTGGCCTTAGCCGCCCCTACGTGTGAGTGAGGCCGCCCCTGCGGCTCATCCGTGTTTCCGCCCCTGCGGTCCTGGCTGCCGCCCTTGCGGGTTCCGGCGGCTGCAGCCGTCTTCTTTGACCTTTGACCCGTGCTTTACTCTTTGCTTTCTTTATTTCGTGGCACAGTGTACGACCTGCTGGAAGGTCAAGATAGAGCATTGCAGACCTGGAGGTGAGCTCCATCCACTTCTTGTTCCACAGAAGAAGTGAGAGGACATCACCATGGATTTTGTGACCGAGCTGAGACTGAGCCGGAGTTTTGATGTCATTTGGGTCATTGTGGACAGAATGACGAAGACGGCACGTTTCATTCCTATTAGGGAGACGTGGCCGGTGAGCAGATTAGCTGAGGAGTACACTAGGCAGATAGTGAGACTCCATGGTGTACCGAGGACGATCGTCTCAGACCGAGATGGACGATTTACCTCGAGGATCTGGCAGCAGATTCAGACTGCCCTGGAGACGAGTTTATATTTTATTACGGCATTCCATCCTCAGACAGATGGTAAGTCAGAGAAGACCATCCAGACGCTGAAGGATATGCTGCGAGTTTATGTTTTAGTATGCATTTATGGGGATAGCCCTTATGAGGCACTGTATGGGCAGAGATGTCGGACTCCGTTAGGCTGAGATGAGCAGAGCAATAACGGTGATTTGACACTTGATCAGGTTCAGGATGATGGGATTCGAGTAGCCCTAGTTAGAGAATGATTGCTGATTGTGCAGAGCCGTCAGAGGTCGTATACAGATAGGAGGCGTAGACCTGTAGAGTTCAGAGTTGGAGCCTAGTATGGCTGAGAGTGTCTCCGACACGAGGTGTTTGATGCTTTGACATTAAGAGGAAGTTGAGAGCGTAGCTGGTCTTAGAGTTCAGAGTTGGACCGTTTGAGTTGCTGGATCGGATTGAGAGCGCAGCTTACAGATAGCCCTGTCTCCGAGATTCAAGGATTTACCCTGGGTTTCATGTGTCTCAGCTGAGGGACTACATACCAGCTCCGAGACACACTGTGAGTTATGATGATTTGGTGGTTGAGCCGGACCACATCTGTATCAAGCATTCTATTACAGTCCTAGGCAGAGGCATGAGATGTCTGCGTTTATAGAACATTCCTGTGTTGAGGATACAGTGGTTGAGACGAGAACCTGATGAGGCTACGGGGGAGACTGAGGATAGTATCCAGATGAACTATCCAGAGTTATAGGCGGAGATAGATATACCTATAGGATCCACGAGTAGGTCTTAGGACTAGCCTGAGGAGCGATATGATTACGTGCATATGTGCTTATGTGCTTATATGCTATGCTATATTTATTTTCGTGCTAGCTATGATGTGTTTATGATCTTACTAGATCCTGTTGTGTTAGTACGACTGTTAGGTATAGCTGGAGATGGTTCTTACCTCCATGCTATTGTGATACGACTGTTAGGGATAGCCTCCATGCTATTTTGATGGACATAGTTTGGATGGAGATGTCTTCTCCATGCCCCGATGATAGTTTGGCTAGAGATGTCCCTCTACGCCCCGGATAGTAGTGTGATCTTTTGAGGTATAGTGTCCTATGGGTTGATACCTTATGTACGAGATATGATACCTCCGATAGAGAGAGTGTATCCTGGTTTTGAGTCTGAGTGCTTTCGAAGTTTGTACAAGTTTCGGGACGAAACTTGTTTTTAGGGGGGGTGAGGTGTAAGAGTCTTAGCCTTTGGAGCCACTTTTGGCCTTAGCCGTCCCTGCGTGTGAGTGAGGCCGACCCTACGGCTCATCCGTGTTTCCGCCCCTGCGGTCCTGGCTGCCGCCCCTGCGGGTTCCGGCGGCTGCAGCCGTCTTCTTTGACCTTTGACCCGTGCTTTACTCTTTGCTTTCTTTATTTCGTGCCTTAGCTGATCAAGGGCTTTTCCTCACTTCCCTATCCAGCTTCCTACGTCCTCCTTGCTTCTCCCTTGTTCCCTCTTGATATTGTTCTTGGTTAGGAAGAGTTGGTTTGAGATTTGGTTGTGTTGTGGCTTTTGTGGTTGATGTTTGTGAGTATGCTGAGCTTGGAAGCCAGCCTGGGTGTGTGGTGATCTTCCCTACAGCTTAGGACCACAAGAGTGGTAAGTGTTTGCTTCTTCCTTCTTTCTTTCTTTCCTTCTTTCCCTTGGATTCAATCTCTTAGCTTAGGTTTAGATGCATGTATAAGTGTGTATTGACGTGGGTTTATGTATGTATATACTTGTATGTAACTTTGGATGAGTGAAGACGTGATTTGATCACGAGAAGAGCTGAAGAGAAGCCGCGGGATAACTTCCTGCGTTGTCGCCGCCCCCGCGGCACCTGTGTCGCAGCGCCCGCGCCGTGTCAGCGGCCCGTGTCACCGCCCCGCGGCTGAGTGCCGTCATTCCTGCGGTCGCCTGTGTTCCGCCCCTGCGTTTCTCCTTCACGCAGGTGCGTCTTGTTCCGGTTCTACCTAGAGTTAGGTAGATCATTTCCTTTCCTAGTATGAGCGTTAGTAGCATGCTAGGTACGAGTATGAGGTTAGAATGAGGTTGAGTACGGTATCGTTTATGCCGGTTACGGCTTTGAGGTTTACGTGTTGGAATATGATCCTTATGGATCCCTTGGTCTAGGTGTGACCCCTGTTATGGATATGAGTGTGATATATGTGTTATACCTTGTTTAGGCTGTGTTGATCTCCAGAGCGGAGCCGTTTGAGTTTGAGTCTGAGACTCCCGAGGTTGAGGTAAGTCCATAGGACTTACTTAGCTGCCATCCTTATATTGGATGTGCATGAGTGGTGTGTGTATATGTTTGATAGTCGTGTTATGATATTGTTATTACCGACCTATGGTCTATTGATTGCCCATTGTATGGCCGTGACAACTTGTCCTTTCATCCCGCCGGGAGTCTGGAGGTGCTCTACGGGTAGGCCAGTATGGATCAGTGGGCCGGCCACCTGTCCACTCCCATAGGGTACACGGGAGGTGGGACCGGATCCCCACTCCATCTGGCACTGTTCCCGAGAGGCGAGGGTTATATTCCTCGTGTCACATACGTTCATATTGAGATATTTATATATATGAGTTGAGTGTTGGACTATGATTATAAAGATAATAAACCGGGTAAATGCGTGATATCATGATGAGGTGTTTAGTACTTTCTGATGTGTGTTTGTGCTCCTGCATCTTCTTATATATGTGTATGGTTAGCTAACGGTTTTATACCGTGTTGTAGATACTTTGCAGGATAGGAGAACTGCAGAGTGATCCAGAGCGAGCGATCTGCTGAGGGCTCCATACACTGGGGTCGTACTCGTGGGCTACGGGTTATTTTGACCATGTATATACGTTATGTTTTGTTTGTACTCAGCAGCGTTGTATAAACCTTTTGATACTTTTATAACAGTTTGATGTTTTGTATTTAATCTATCGGTGCCTTGTTGTAAGATTTAGTGAACTTGTTGTCAGGCTAGGGTCAGGATCCATTGTGAGATCCTAGCCCAGTAGCACCTCGAGTCCTACGGATTTGGGGTGTTACAATATAAAACCAGACCCATATTGCATCAAGAAAAGAGTTATAGGAGGAGAAACAAAAACATAAACAAAGGGCCCAAAACACAAAAGGGCAGCGAGTTCAGTCATAGGCGAGACAAAGCCGAAGCAAAGCAAATCCAAGAAAAAGCATAAACGGGGTAGCCCAGATCCAGCATCTCGACCTGAAGCATGGCTTGCAGGAAATGAACAACGATGGGAGGATAAAATAACAAGAAAAAAAAAAGTATTTAGAGGTAGTACAAGTAGTAAAAGATACAAGATTCAATGGGTGTGTTTTTTGCTGAAAGTGTTGATTTTTTGGGAGGTGAAGGTGTGTTTTGTTGGGGCTTTTAACAAGTATAAGAGAAATTAAAAGACAAAGCATAAAGATGAAGAAAAGTGCGTCAATCTATTTTGTCTAGATCTTTTATAATTTTGTTTATAAAGATTAGGTCTTAATGCTACAAGTTTGTAAAAGATTGAGATCAAGAATTTTTTTTTTTTAAAAAAAATAAAATTAAGTTGAGAGATTTTATAATAACGAAATTTATAAAGGTTTTGTTGTTGGTAACAAAGGGCTTTGTGTAAGCCTTTAGAAACCCCATTATATCAATGCTTCTCTTTTATGGATTAGAAAGATGGTTTCATAGCCGAGTATATTCATCCTTCTCCTTTAATTTCTTCGATTGTTCCTACAACAGAGAAGAATTACATCATCAAATTAGAAAGAAAATATATCACGAACATAAATGATCGTATTCAATAAATTAATGATATGTAAGGGCAACCGGCAAATGATACGAAGAACAATGAGAGAAGAAGAAAAAAAATGTTGCATTTGATTATATAGGCAGAGGTTAATAACTTTTTGTATGGTAAATTTTAAGGGTTTAATGTATATCGGACAAGAAAGAGTTTTGTTATGATTTGGTTCAACAATAATAAATTTCAAAAAATGAATGTGGTATATATATCGAACCAAATACGTTTTCTACAAAATATGTAATCATATAATGTTGGTAGTGATGATTAACACAAATTGGAGGTTGCATGTTATCAGATTCCACAGGTTATTATAAGTCATGGATAATAATGAAAACAATTATAATCAAGTTAGAGAGTTTTTTTTAACAATCGAGTTAGTTAATGTTAAATTTAAATTTAAAATTATATTTATTTGTAAGTTAAATATGACCAATTTTAAAGGAATAGAAAATCTGTAATTAATGAGTGACATTGATGTAAATAAATAATAAAAAATGTTGATGTGTCAATACTTAAGGTTATCCACCTAAGCATTTTTCCTGTTTATTTACAACATTGTCACTCACTAATTACAAAATTGTCATTCCTAAAATATTGCTATATCCAAACGAAATAGATCTCACAATATTTAATTCTTATTTTAATTTTTTTTAACCATCAAATCTTTTTAATGAGATTCGGTAAAATTTATTAAAAAAAATTCTAACTACCTAATTAATTTTAAATCGAATTTATGTAAAAATTTAACTATTTTTAACCATCAAATATTTTTACTAATATTCGGTAAAACCTAAATTATTTATTTTCCAAATAGATTGATTTTTGTTGAACTCTATAAATAGATTTTATGAAATTTTAACATTGGTGTATAATCTAATGATAAAATGTTCAGTTGCGAATAAAATTTTGTGATATCAACGTGTAAATTATAACTTGATCATGTAAATTATAATTAAATATATTATAATTATTAATGTAAAATTTATAAATGTAACGATAAATATTATGTTAAATGTGATAATAAATATTATGTTGGATTTTATGAAGTGCATAAAATTAGTTTTCAACTATTTAATAACTAATATAATCTCACGTCGTCTTAAATAAATTAGTACATATTATTTATTAATTATTTTGTGAGCTTATAAATAAATTTTCTATAGATTAATATCTAATACATGTTAAATAAAAAATAATTATATTTTTTTTAGACAAAATTCACACAAGGTTCACTAAACTAGTGGATTTGAAGATATAATTTCATCCCACAAAATTCAAATAAAACGGTGAATATGTTAATGTAATTTTGTTTATTTTAGTTGTTATTTCTGAGTTTTATTATGATTCAAAATTGTTTTAAAGTGTTTTGATATTATATAAACGAGATAGAATGTCTCTAGCGGAAAGAAGAAATTAAATTAAGACCCATATTCCGTCTCGGATATTTATTGACGGGATGGGATTGTTATTTTGTATGAAATTCCGTGGGATAGGGTATAACAAGATCGAAATTTGCGGAATTTGTTCTCATTCTAGTTATACGTATTAAAAATACCCGTGCACGACACTGTCCTAGACTAGTTAGCAGGATTCTAAGCAACACGGTCATCAATTTCATGTTTATTCTAATAATTATTTTATTTATTTTTGAATAGGAAAACACATCATACATGATTTTATGTCCACTGCGTGATAAAAATATGTATTAACTTGACAAAATGAACAACTCCGGGATGCCGCATGAAATTAAGCTTTTAGCAAATATGGCAAAGGCAAGAAGAAGATTCAAGATGAGCTCACATTTTAACAATCTCTTCTCTTTGAACTCGAAAAACGAGTTGTTACTAAATAAAGTTTGAAGCGGACCTTGCGACAACAATGGAGGATGCTACTACTTATGCCCGTGGTCACGCTTATGCTTCCGACGTCCATGGTGATGTGGATGAGTATGTGAAGATGCTTTCTTTGATCTTGAAGTACTGAAGATGCAACAAAAATCAGATAAAACCATGGCAAAATACAAGCCTAAGTAAAAAGTGAATGTAACTAACTAGCAGGCTTACCAAAATATGCCAGAACATATCCTCAACAAAATGATAACTGGAAGGGCCAAAAGTGCTGATGCCTACACCAATGAAGAACCCATCAATCATGAAATACATATAGGGTCCGTTTGGTTTTAACTCAGGAAAAGGAAACGGAAACGGAATGGAAACGAATCTAATCCATACGTACACCCTTGTTTATGAAATTTTTATTTGATTAGTTTTAATACCCTACGGGGTAACAAAATGGGGGAAGCAAGTCCATTTTACATTAAACCACCCGGAATGATTCCATGAACAAGGTGCACATGTGAACTAGATTCATTTCCAATCCGTTTCCGGAGTTACAACCAAACGGGGGATAGTATAGTATCAATCAAAGTCATATTATCAACATACCACTAAATACACTAGCTCTTTTGTTGCAACCTCCCTCAATACTTCATGCTTTTCCATCTTTTCTTTAATTGTAACTTGAATCTGATACACAAGGCAAAGAAAAGTAGAAGAAAAAAAAATCAGCATTGTTAGTTAATTACTCTTATATAATACCATCTCAGCTCACACTGCCACTGCAACACCTCATCTTCTCTCCCTAAGCACAAATTCGATCTGATAATGCTAAGAACTATTACAATCGCACCTTGTTATCCTTCTTCACCTCAAAAGGCATTATTCATGTGTATACACTACAACAAAATTGTCATGTTGATCGTAAAAAATGCATCATATGCCAGATATTTTATATCTTCCACTTGCTCATAGGAAAAACTAACTTGGTCACATATGCCTTATTTTCTTATAATATGAGTATGCCTGTTTTCTTACAATATGAGTCTTCAACTACCCCGTCACCTTAATGACATGTCTCATCAGCTTGGTAACCTATAACTTCTGGTACCAACCAACTTTATTATTTGGGAAGATTTGGTATTGGTTTGGATACTCGAGCAATTTCATAGAACCATTGAATATTGTTCCTGTTTACGAATTATCATTTGAATGTTGACAAACATCATTTTATAGTTAGCTAATCATAAACTGAATAAGACAGCTTACTGAATCTACTGTAAAAAAGAATTGTTGGAGAGTCTTCCATGCAGTAGCATCCCATTGGGCACTAACTGCAAAACTTAAACAAAATACTACACAATGTGTGAAAAGGCAAGGTGAAGGCGTGTCTACTGCCTACACCTCAGCCAAAGGCATCCAGGGCTTGCCTTTTCTCCATCTTGGCCGATTCTGTATTTTAAATCATTTTTTTTAATCTAATCTTTTCTCAAAGACTAGAATTTCAACACATATTTTACCTTTCCTTTTTCAATGAAAATGAACAAAACACCGGATTTTTTGCGCTTTTAAGAGGGGACGTATACTACTTTTCCCTTACTCTACATCTCCCTTTTATATTAAAGATCTTTTCTTCAATGGACAACTTCCACCTTCAATGTTGAAGAAGAGCTTGATGACATTGAGTGAAGAATTGTTGAAACTCATTTGACATGATTTTTTTCTTATGATTCAAACTTGATTGTTCACAAACTTATAATGTTTTAGACTTGGGTTTATTCTTATGAGATGCTTGAATCTTTGTTTTTCTATATGTTTACTACTTTAAAATTGATTTTATTACAATATGATGGTCTTGAGTCACCTTCTCCTTTTTCACACATACTACACAAGAGGACCAGAAAGAAGGGACTATGACAACAGCCAACGACAGAGTTACAGCAGCCAGAAAGTAGCATACCTGATGATGATATGCAGTTGCAGATTCCTGGAATTTCCCATAAATGTCAAGAGCATTCTTCGTGTACGGCTTCAAAATAACATGCGCCTTCTCAAGATGAGGTTTTGCCATGGTGGCAACCTGCTCCACATACGGCTTACTGAACTTCTTAATTTCCTGCATCCATGAGAAATGTATCTTAGCAATTGGTCAGTTAATGAACAAAATAGACAATGTAAAAATTTACCTGATAGTAAGGATCAGCCAACTCTTGCGCTTTGATCATATGTGGCTTTATAGCAGTCTTTGATGCCTCATATGCTTCAGCTGTTTTTGTACTTACTAGTTTTACATGTGGTTTCAGATATTCTCCTATAATCAACCATTGTTCTTGGATAGCTGGTACCCATGTCTTCATACAAACCAACACAAAGAACCAAAATACAAAACGACCAGTAAGAAAAAATAGTACTTTCAAAAGCAACACTCAGCAAATGCAAATTGTATACAAAAGAAAAGGTGCTTCAAAAACTAGGAATATCTTCTCCTAACATCACCAGACAATACAAACATGATCAAATGTAGCAGACAATGATTTGCTGTCCGAAGAATATATAACCATTTACATATCTAATGATGTAGAAATATTCATAAAGATAAATGAAAATGCTTAGTAAGCAGATGAAACAAAAGTACATAATAAAATCCAGATAAATATAACGTCAAAGAAGTAGAAAGATGGCTCACAGTTTTGATAGCCTCGATGTGGGGAATACTCCATTTTTGGAATTCTTCATTGGTCTCCATGATCTAAATAAATATAATGAGAAATGTGCAGTCAATAGATCAGTTATTCTGGAGTAAAGAATCAAGGGAAAACAATTAACCTCCTAATCAAATTTAAATTAGTCAATAAATCTGTCCCTGAAAACTAAAAACAAATGATGCCTTAGACATTCAAGAGTGGTTAGATTTTAGGTAAGAGAACAATGGTTGGCTGAAACCAAAACACTGGCCCTTGCATGAATGGGAGATGAAATAGAGAATATTTGATGACACAAGATGTTTGAATTTGGAAACTAATGTTTTGATGTGAGAAATCTAACAAAAAGTAACAGTTCGACTAATTCACTTACACCTAACCACCAATCTGCTATCTATGATATATAATACCGGAACGGCGGAATGGAAGTGATTTATGTTACATGTTATCCCCATGTAAAGCCAACTTATCTTTTTCCAGTTGACATCAACATATTAAGTCACTTCAGATTTTTCCACGTGTTGCTCTCACATTAAGCCACCTATTTTCATATTTTAGTTATCCATAGTTTCCAATTTTGACTTGCATCTCTCTTAATTATAATGGGTAATATTCTTACATAACCCAAAATTTTGTTTTGTACTTCGACAAAAAGTAAACTATTCTAGCCAAATCTCGGATATATTATAAGAAATCCATATTTCTTAGAAATAATGTATATTATTCTTGACTTAAATGTTTCCCTTACAATATTCCACATTCTTTATATATAATGGTTAATATTTTCTTCAAGAGTCAAAGATGCAATTTTGTTATTCATTATTCGAGAGTCTTTGTGCGGCAAACTACTCAAAAACTTATAATTTTCCTTCCAGAGGTAAATCATCTGTAGAACAATACCATTTTTGTTTCAATATTGCATACCAGTGTAAAATGAAAACGAACTGCTTAATTTATTGAAGTTTTCGATAATGTTAAGTATTCCCCGACAACTTTTTCAATCATTTTAATTTATATAGTTAATCTAATGGTTAATCTACATTATTAGTCATTTATTCATTTCTTTTAACTTTATGCAGACTTTCTCTTTTCAGGTGTGATTGGCTTCGACATTTGTCTTAATACCTAATTAGCGTGATCTCAATACTTGTTTTTTACATAACAAAATCTGGTAATATACAACCCTAATAAAGAGGTAAATATTACTTGCTTTCCACACTGACATCTAGAAAAACTTCCTTAATTCGATGAATCATAAGATCATGAACGGGACAAAACAACACCTATGAAAGATTACCTTATGTGTCAATACATCCATAGAAGGCTTTCCGTGCTCATTCCACTCGGTCAGTATGAAGGTCTACATTAGAAATGCACGAGAACTTAATTAAAGAACAGCTACCAAAAGAAGAAATACACACCATTTTCCATTTACCTGAAAGTGAAGGGTATATTTAACAAACCATGGGGGAAGCCATGCACCATGAACCTAATCAAACATGTTGACAATATATATTAGCAAAATAAAGTAATATAGAGGTTACTCACATGACGAAATGGAACGTATAGAATGTGGAAATTTCTGTTGCTGGAATCAAATGTCCTAGACAGCCAGATACGCAAAATGCTTGTTTTAAGAGCTAATAACAAGTAGCAACAAGAAAATACATCAAGATACAGGTTCATATTTAGATGAATATACAAGTGTATCTCAACCTACATTATCTTCTCAGTCATCATCACACACCACTTGATTAAAGCAAATATAAAAAAAAGTATCATCTATTATAGAAGCAAATGAAGGAGTGCTGATTGTAACAGACAACTCTGCCTCATGGTTATAATGGACTTAAAAACAAAGCTTCTTACATTAACCAAATGATCAAGCAATATGTAAAACTGTAAAACATGTTTTAAGCCTCCCTCGAAATATCAAGAGTTTACATTGTTTAGCTAGCAACAACAGAGTTTAGGCAGGGTTTACAACTGCAATAGTAGAGATGTTATTTCCAAAGCCCTTGAGTCCGAGTGGCCTTTTTGTGGCCTAATGCTACAAAACGAAAGAAGCAGAAGACAATCATACTCCATTTTTCTTCAGACGTTATGATCAAAAGGTGAAAGTTTCCCATGGGTAACTACTTTCTATCTACTCAGTTAATACTATACCAAACAACAAGCCTAAACCACAAGAAAAAAGAAACCTTGGAGAGCAAATTATGGGTGTATAATGATAGGATACCGACCCTCTCTACTAGGCCAGCTAATAGGGATTATCCTTTGCTGTCTTATCCTAGGCACAATAAACATAATTGATTAATGTTTGATTATTCATAATAGTTATCTTATCTTTTTATAATCTAGCCCTACTAGGAGTAGTTAACACAAAAGGTTATACAAGGATCTAATGTCTTATGTCTTAGCATGCATTCATTCAATAAAGTTTATAAATTTGATAGTTGAATCTCTAATCAAAAGATTCTGGTTCTTAGATCTCAAATCAAAAGATCAAAACACAATTCTGAGCTTTGAAGAATCAAGTCTCATCATATCACCATATTAGCACAAGTAATGATCTAAATATCGATTTCTGGACCTATCAAATTTGTTCCCTATTTTTCAGTTCTTTTCATCTTCCCATGCCTTTTTTGCTGGTGGGGGCACGGCCAAAAGGGAAGAAAATTTGTTTCAAACGATTTCATATTTTACTGGGAGATAACGTCCATTTCTAGTATTCGGTCATGCCAATGGAAAAAAGAAACTACGCATCTCCTGGGTAATTTTTTGTCTATGTCACACATAAAGATTAAGAAAGGATATCCAGAAGCTACTAAGTAGAGAAAAATGAAAAGCAATTGCTATTACTAACCTCCGACAACTCCTTAATTCTTGAGCTTGCCTCCAGCCTTGCATGTAGCATCTCTTTCTGGATTAACGTTGTGATAATA
The DNA here is from genome assembly GCA_002319775.1 of Fagopyrum tataricum. Lineage (NCBI taxonomy): Eukaryota > Viridiplantae > Streptophyta > Magnoliopsida > Caryophyllales > Polygonaceae > Fagopyrum > Fagopyrum tataricum. The sequence continues at coordinate 41,848,577 of CM008281.1, forward strand.
TTATCAGTGATATAAACAAGCATACCTCTTTCCAGTAAAACCATCAGTACAATCCCAGAGAGAACTTTTTATCGAAGTCCAAACAAACCTCGGCCACTTGAAGAGCACGCTCCAGTCTATTGATTTTGGCCTGCTGTTCATCAGTGACCTTCTGGAGCTGGGTTTTTTTTTTTAAAAACGTACAAATTTCAGATGCACAAAGTTACTTACAAAGAAGTAAAGTAAACATCCAAAAGCAAGAGCTGAATTTATTCTGCCAATGACAAGTCAGTGAAGTGTTATTATAACAAGAACTTCCAACACCAAAATTTCCAGGCTGAGGTCCGTGCATATTAGTTCCATGAAGCAAAACGAGTCTTGTCAGCTTGCAAAATTGAAGTTATTTATTAAAACATCTTGAGCCATGTGGAGATTCTAAAACTACCCACTTAGTAAATAAAATGGAAAACTAGAACAGTACAACACCTTTTTGGCCAGTAAGCTCCAATCTAAAAATATGATACGGAATAGTCCATTCAGCTTCTACTACAAATACCTCACAACCTAGTAGATCGATATATCATCTTTGGCAAGTCACAAAACTAGAGACTATCTTGACTCAATAAATGTATCAAAATAGCATCTTCAACAAAAAATCAGCATCTACAACAAAAAACCTAAGATTATTTCATAATAATATGCTTATTAAACTGTTCCCTCCTTCTCTCCAACGGATATGAAGAATGTCCCCTTGCTTCAAGTTTGCTTTGTCAAGAAAGGCAGGTTTAACTTCCTAGTTGACATCATTATGACCGAGATTTTACTACCAAACCCCAATGTAATGACTTATTTTACCTTGAGAATGGTTGAGGGACGGTAAAAAAAGATGAATCCCCCAACAACACATCATTTTAAGAAAGAAGTGTGATTGTATTCTTGTTCTTCATCACATTGTTATTATTGGCAGAGAATAGAAATATATATATCATAGCACCATAATCTAACTCAAATATGGGTTCATCATTGCACATGTCATGGGCCAAGGGGTAGAAAAAATGGTGTTTTGATGGACAATGTAATAAAAATATATGTAGTAGATGGTAACTTAGAGCAACACAAAGATGTAGGTATCAAAGTGATCTAGACTCTCAAAGACCACCCATCCTTCAGCATTATGTTTTTCAAGATACATAACAGAGAAAATGCAAGCATGTTGCTGAAAAAAAAAAAAGAAAAAGAAAAGAAAGACATTGATGACTAAAATAAGACTACAAAGATGCCTCTAAACTCTGCGCATTATATATTTTGAGCCACAGGAAGATTGTGATCCTCCAAACATATTGTCTGCTAATAATAGATTCAAGCTCATGTGACCAGACAATAAAAGCTTACATTTTTTAATTTCAAATTCAGTTCTTGGAATTTCTTCTCAGCTTCATTAGCTTGGGATTTCAGGCTACTTTTTTCCTCACTCCCTGTTTCTAGTTCCTTCTTTATCCGATCAACCTGTAGAATGTGTTGAATAACTAATATGAATAATTAATAAAAGTCAGTAAAAAGTTTCATAAAGGTAATTTTGCATAAGTAACCTCATTCTGTATTTCAGCAGCCTGAGCATAAGCCTTCCCAACCCTCTCCTCTACATCAGATTTACCCTTTTTCTGGTTTACAAAAAAACATTCAAAGACGTATTGCATTCTAAAATGTAAGAAAGGAGGACCAAGTGTAAGAAAATATAAAACCAGCTGAAAATAAATATCACAGATACTGTTCAAGAAAAAGAATAAACCTGAATGGACACTATTTCGCTCTGCAACTGTGCAATGCTATCAGATTTCTCTTGAACAACTTTCGTCAATTTTTCAATAGCCTCATCTTTGCTCTTCACAATTTTATCACTTTCACCAAGCCTTACCTCTATCGTTCATTGTAAAGATTATGTTGGTCAGTGAGAGCAGACAGTAACAATAGCTTACATATAACAAAAATGACAACTATGTTGAAATTCAGTAACATTTCCTAGAGATCTTAACAGAAAGATGCAGGAAAAGAAAAGGGAAAGGAATACTCATTAAATTGCGTCCATCCAGGTACATGAGAAATTTGAAGATACTACACAATACTAACTCATCAGTATCAAGCTAGTGAGGATTTCCATGCATACTAAGGGTGTGTTCGGTAGAGATTAATTGCAAGCTTTTTGAGAAGATTACCAAAAGCTGATACTTGTTTGGCAAAATAGACTACTATTGAAGAGCTTTAGCTTTTTGGGAGTCTTTTCATAAGCTTTTTCATTAGATTTGCAAATCTAATGAGGTTTTGCTTTTTGGGGAGGTTTAGGATTTATTGATACATTGTTCCGAGTTTATCCTATTTAGATTTTTCATCAGATTTTCATATTTCGTAAAACCATCCAAAACTCTACAAAAAAACTAACCGAAAAGTTAAAGCGATTCAAAAAGTTTAGGGCATGTTGGTTTTAACTCCTGAAACGGAAACAAAATGGAAACGAATCTAGTCCATATGTATACCTTATGCATAAAGTTTTTTGGAATCATTTCGTGTGGTTTATAGTATTTGTAGTAGAATTTGATTAGTTTGATAACCTGCAGGGGAAACAAAACAGGGAGAAGCAAGTGCATTTTACATGAAACCACAAGTGATGATTCTAAAAAAATTATGAACAAAGTACACATATGAACTAGATACATTTTCATTCCGTTTTCGGGGTTACAACCAAACGGGGGCTTAAACTACTCAAAAATCTATTTTTATAAGCTTACACCCTAAAACAAATTTGGAATAGATAACCGGATATCTGTATGGATAGACATTCTTGGATAGGTCAATTGAGTAACTACTTGAGGTCACCGGTATGAGTCCCACAGAGAATTTCCCCGAGGGGTCCACTTCGATGGTGCCATACATTGAGTCTGTAGGTTTAGTTTGCTCGTCTAGTGGATTTGGATACCCATGATAATTAAAAATACTGTTCTTTTATAATAGCTTGAAAAGTTATGACGTGAAATGACAACTAGGTAAATATTCCGGTTATGCATTAACTTTCCAATTTTTCCCAATCTTCTTCAACAACAAAAGAAATTAAACTAATTTTAGAAATGGAGTTGTCAAGAACTATATATAGTTAAGCAAATGCAAACCGATAAACTACTTTAGAAGATATGCAAATGGCTGTAATTAACAAACAACTTGTCCTTGAATTGTCTCTCAAATCTGAAGAATATTGTGACAGCAGATGAGCCGTTGACAAATAAGGCAAGATAAATGGATCTTCTCCTACTTTGCAATTTTAGCAAGTTTCCCGGATCCAAACAATTATAGTAGCGGTTGAAAAACAAGCAAGCAATACCAAACCGAAGAGACCACAAAAGTACGCATTTGACGAATAGGCTTATTTTAGCAGGATGTAGCTCACATCTCCACTTAGACAAAGAAAAAGGACATTGTTGAGAACTGCTCATTTGTAAAGGCTCGGCGATGGATATATTCAAATCAGTAATCCATATTTTGATCCAAGTAAGAGAAAAAGCAGAAGTTGGAAAGAAAACGAGACGTAAAGAGGCAGATTACCTAGCTGATGGATCTCGGACTTGAACTGGTCTAATTCGGCTGCAACAACATTGGACTGAGTTCCATCTGATCGAGCGTCCTCTTGAGAGCTAACGCCACATCCACCAAAAAGTAGGGCGGAGAAAAGCGATGTCCAGAGAAACAGAGTAAGCACCTTCGCAGCCGCCATTGAAGACCGAGAAGAGTGCAACAAAGCAAAAGGAATAGGGGGAAACAAAGTGTGTCGAACTGAATGGAGGTCGTGGAAGGCAAAACTTGAGAATGTTTCTCAAAGTATCATATTGGTGAGATGAATACTGGTAATGCTTTAGGTTAGAATTTACATGAATATACAAAAGTTGCAGACTTGCAGTGGCAGACCGGCAGACCTTATGGGGGTAGGTGGGGAGTTGAATTCTGGATGAGGAGGATGGGGAGATGGGAAGGGAGTTGAGCGATTATTATTGACCATCACTATTATTCATTTATTGCCACTTCCCATGGTGTTCGAGTATAGTTTTCTGTCTCCAAGGGATTTTTGAATTTGCGCATCATGCTCCGTGATGTTTTTTATTTTTGTTTTGATAAGCTATAAGATTGGTTCCCAGAACATCCTTGTACCAAGAAATTACATTAGAAATATATCCGCGGATAAAAAAGATCGGAGAAGTCAATCTATCACCTTCACGTTGTTAATTATTTTGAGGTATGATATTTTTTAACCTACGAGAATCAAGAAATCACATTAGAAATATATCCGACATTAGCAGGTTGATGCTCACCTCAGATGTTTTACTTAGACTTTCTCTTAGCGTGCATGCTTCGGCATGGAGGGTAATTGTGTTCCCATACTTGACAAGGGTAGTAGTCAAGGTCTCATGGTCTCTCAAGATGAATCCAAGAACACAACCTCCATTATTAAGTTTTGATCCGTCGTAAGTAAGTTTGACGAAACCCTTTCAGGTCTTTTCAATGCTATACCTTTAGTTTTTTTATTTTATTTTCAATTGTGGGAGACTTTTGTTATCTTTTTTTAGAGTTTCAGTCCATGTTTGAATTGGTTGTTGGACAATAATATCAATATTTTATGGTTTCTTATTGTTGAAGGAACATTAATTCCTCGTGAACCAAACGTTCCACCATAAACTACCACTTATGTTAGGCACTTATCGTCCAACTTTTCTCTAAGGAAGATGAGAATATCCGACATATTTGTTGGTGAAGTGTTTGATGTATGTAAAGCATGTTTAATTTAACATTTATAAGGTCATGTTTATCAAACCATCTCTATTTCAAGTTCTTGGACACCTTTTTCATTTTTTTCTCTCCGTCAACTCATTCAAACATCTCATATCTCATATAATTCTACCCATTTTGTCAAAGTATTCCTATATAAAGATCTTCCATATATTTTATTACTTTATTCTTACTATGAATTACATATATACTCTCAACAATTTATATTTTTTATAATCTAAATATACATTATAAATGATAATGTGAGAGCCCTTTCCTTTCGGACCGAGGTCGGACCATAGCCGAGATTGGCCTTATCCGCACCCGCGGGCTTGACCGCCGCCCCTGTGGGTTCCCGCCCCTGCGGCTCAAGGAACCGCCCCTGCGGTTTCCGGCGGCTACAGCCGGTTTTGTTGACTCTTTGACCATGCTTTACCTTCTCCTTTCCTTTCTTCTTAAGCCTCTTCTGTGGCTCGTGAGCAAGGGTTTCCATTCATTTCCCCAGCCTTACGTCCTTCTTGCTTCTCCTTCATCTTCTTTGATCTTGTTCTTGGTTGGAAGAGTTTGGTTGGAGTTTATGTGAGTGGTGGCTTTTGTGATGATGCTAGTGTGTGTGTTGTTGTGCTTGGAAGTCAGCCTTGGTGTTTGTTGATCCTCCCTGCAGCCTAGGACCTTCAGTAGTGGTGAGTGTTTGTTCTTCTCCTTCTCTTCTTCTTTGTTTCAATCCTTCTAGCTTAGGATTAGATGTATGTTAAGGTTTTTGATGTTGGAATGTGTATTGATATGTATGTTTGTGACTATGGAAGAGAGTAGACGTGATTTGATCACGTGAAGAGCCAATGAGAAGCCGCGAGGTTTCATTCTGCACTGTCGCCGCCCCCGCGGCCAGAAGTCACCGCCCCTGCAGAAGACATGTTGTAGCGCCTGCGCCGTGCCTGCGTTGCTAGCAATCCTTGTCACCGCCCCGCGGCTGAGCGTCACCGCGCCCGCGGTTGCCTGCATTCCGCCCCTGCGTCCTTAGATCACGCAGGTGCGTTTTGTCCCGGGGCTACCTATAGTTAGGTAGTTCCTTTCCTTTCTAGTATGAGGGAACTAGTATCATGCTAGGTATCGGTTTATGATGAGTATGATATAGATTTGCCGGTTACGGCCTTGAGGTTATGAGTTGGATATGATCCCTTGGGTCTAGGTGTGACCCTTTGTGTGATAGGATTGTGATATATATATATATATATATATATATATATATATATATATATATATATATATATATATATGTGTGTCTTGTATAGGCTGTGTTATCCTCCAGTTGGAGTGGACGTTTCTGGGAATTGTTCGTAGCGAGATTCTTATGAGATCGAGGTAAGTCCATAGGACTTACTTAGCTACTATCCTTATATTGGATGTATGCTTGAGTGGTGTGTGTTATGTGCTTTATAGCATGTGTTATTATTTGGTCACCGACCTATGTTATATTGACCGCCCATTGTAGTGGTTGTGATAATCTTTCCCTTTCATCCCGTAGTGGAGTCTGGGAGGTTCTCTGTAGTCAGGCCAGATCTAGTATAAAGGAAGGCCCCTCACCATTCCCACAGGGTACACGGGAGGTGTGCTGATACTACCCCAGCTGGTTAGAGTACTCAGAGGCGGGGATTATATTCCTCGTGTCACCTATCTTCATATATATCTATTTATACGATTGAATGATTCAACTTATTAAAGATAATAAAACGGGTAAATGTTTGATATCATGCTGAAGTGTTTATCATTTCTGAGGTGTGTTTGTGCTTTAGCATCTTCTTATATATGTGTATAGTTAGCTAACGGTTTCATACCGTGTTGTAGATCCCTCGCATGTTAGGAGAGCTGCGGAGTGATCCGGAGGGGTGATCTGCTGAGGGTTCCGTACACGGGGTATATTCGTGGAGTTTTTGAGATTATCTATATTGTACGGATTCTTGTTTTGATTGTACTCAACAGTACTGTATAAACCTTTTGATATTTATATATCAGTTTTATGTTTTGTTTTAATTTGTTGGTGCCTTGTTGTAAGATTCAGTGAGGTTGTTGTCAGGCTAGGGCCAGGATTCATTGTGAGATCCTAGCCCAGTAGCACTCCGAGTCCTACGGATTTGGGGTGTTACAGATAATTCGTGTAATTATATTCATTTACCTAGAAAAATGATAAATTTAGAAATCCTACATTAATATTTAAATATGTATATTTAAAATAAAAAATTATCATATGAATACATTTGAAATATATAAGAAATACAATACAACCATACTTTATTAATTTAGAAATCCTCATTTAATATTTAATACAAACATACTTTATTGTTTAAATCGTAATATATAAAATAAAATACACAACCCATTACACATAACTAAAAAAAACACGTAAAAAAATACTTAAATCGAAATATGAAATGTAAAGTCCGGAAATTTTAGAAATAAATATATAACAATGATCGAGAATTTTAGAAATAAGTTATCTTTTTATTCTCTTTCCGTAAATTATTCCACGGAAATGTTCGGAATTTATTTCCGACCCGTAACCCGTAAATTATTTTTACGAAAATGTCCGGGAATTTTTCCGACCATAGCGTTCGTTACGGATATATATTTTGGGATCCGATCCCGATCCCTTTTTCCTTCTTCTCTTTTCCCTTCCTTTTCTTTTCCACGTGGAAATCCCGGGCCCCACCTAGCTTCTTTTCCCCACGCGCCCGAGCTGGCCCCTCGGTCTCTTCCTTGCCCACTTTTACACGCCCCCCCTGCAGCGCCCGCCCAGCTACGAGCTAGCCTGCAACGGCCCCTCGTTCTCGCGGCTCTCCTTCCCCTTGTCTCCCTCACTCATCCAGCCGTTTCCGAATCTCACTCCATCTCCCTCCTCTCATCTCTGCACTCCCGCAACCACTACACCCTCGCCCTCCGTCTCTCTCTTTCTCTCTCGGTTGCTCTCGTCTGCAACTGTCAACCGCCTGCCATCACCGGAGAACCACCAAGAGAAGCCCCCACCACCGTCCTCGCCTGTCGGAGCCACGCCACGGGATCCACCTCTGCAGCCTGCTCCTCGCCTAGCATCTCGGCCGAGAGTTTGCCCCTGTAGTCACATCATCGTTCTTCTTGGCTGCCACCACCTCGGCCGAGCCTCGCCGCCTTGGACCACCGAGGAGCACCAACGCCGCCACTGCAGCCACCCGGGGAAGCCAGCGGAGCCACCGCCGCCTCGGCCGCTGGAGCCGCGCCTGCGTCCCTGCCCTGCCGCCCCGCGGACTGTGAAACAACCTTTTAGGCTTAATTACGGTCGGCCTCCCCACTTTAGGTATAATTGCTTTTTGGCCCTCTGTTTTGTATTAATTACAGAAAATGCTCAGAACCTTGGTTATTGCAGATTCGATCCATAAATTCTGGAATTTACGCGTTATATCCTTTGTTGGATTTTTGTCGGAAATTGGCCCTAGGTTTGAATTTCGATTAACGACCCGTATGATGAAAAAATGGAAAATTGCCGGAAAATGTGTTACCGGTTTTTAACCGTAGATTTTAATTGCGGAATTTTAACGTAGGCTTTCGAGAAACGAGTTTACCTTAAGATCGATATATATATATATATATATATATATATATATATATATATATATATATATATATATATATATATATTGTTGAATGACCAAATTTAGCATGAGCTAAATTTGTTTAGTGGTGGTGCTAGGTTATGAAGCCCGGTAAAGGCCGACGAATCCATATCGACGTTCATAGGTCATCTTCCTTCCTCCGACGTCCCGTGAGTAACCTTTCCTCGAGCTAATAATCTTATATCGATTAGTTATGTCATAGTAGTATCATGATAGGTTGGAATTAGAATGACTTAGAAGAAATGCCAAGTAGTGGCTTCGGGACCTTAGGAGAACGTTATGGGCGTGCTAGACCCCGTGGACTTTTACGAAGTGTTTGGATTGTGAGCATGATAGACCCTAGGATGCGGATCTAGAATGAGAATCAAATGATCTTGCGTAGATCATTTGTGTAGAAGTCCTAGACTTCTCGAGTTGAGCGAGTTTTGATATATATCTTGCGATGAGCAGGTTTTGTGTTCTTCCCGAGGGAAGCAGGAGTGTCTTGAGAGTTAGCGTTGGGACGAGGTAAGCCTCCGGACTTACTTAGCGCGTATTTTACGTATTAGCATGATGCGTGTTTGGTGGTGTGTGATTATGAAATTGTTATAATTATTAAACCGGTAAAATAGGACCACCGACTTTTATAAGTAAATTTGGCCCAAGTGTATGATAACGGGCGGTGACATCATCTGCCCAACTCTTGCGAGAGTGGGAGGTTCTCGGCGACTAGCCGTGCGGGTGAGACGGACGGATGCATCCGTACCGTGCCTTGCCGGAAATAGGGACCGGGGCGAGACCATTGGGGTCTCGTGTCACAACCGAAGTTGAATTAGAACGGGATACGAGTTAAGAAAATTAAAGATGATAAACCGGACTTGCGCGATTCTTGTTTTGTGATTCTTATATGTGTTTGTGCCTTTCCCATTATTCTAATGCTTAGAATGCCAGCTAACGGTTTTAAACCGGGTGTGTAGTCGACTTGCAGGTTAGGGGCGCCGCCGAGTAAGGCGGAGGAGTGGACAACCGGGGTCTCCGTACATCTTAGGATAGGGTTGGTTTTGAGTCATGGTTCTTATGTTATAATTATGGATATTGTCGTATGTTAGATTTTTTGCACCGTATTATGTTGTTTTGAGGACTCGGCTGAGTTTCCCAGTTGTACTTTACTTTTCGTCTCGCATACATTAAAAACGTATTTAAGTTTTCCGCCTTTATTCTGTGCTATTGTTGAAAGGTCTAGTGAAATTGTTGTCAGGCTAAGGGTCGGGACCCATTGTGCGGTCTCGCTCGTAGCGCCCCGAGTCCCGCGGATTTGGGGTGTTACATGAAAGACAATACTTAACCCAATACGTACACAAGCATCAAAAACAACACATAGATAAAAAAAATAATATAAAAAAAGTACACCCAAAATTTTGCCAAATGTACTCCTTAAGTCTGTTTTTAGTTGATTGTGTGTCTCCCTGTCACGGAGTCGAATTTTATCTATATACTACTATTAAAGCCAAAACATTTACTTTCATGTGGTGCTTCCTCAAAAATTTGTTTGTCACATGTCATTTTCTTAAATTTTTGAGTTTTGATAAACTAAAATAAACATTAATATATTGTTTCCTTTTATATACTTATCACAATCTTCAACATATTTTTTAGATTCCAAAAAAAACATGTTTTTAAGATATTCTTATTCATTATTTTTGAAAATTGTTTATTTACTTTTATCTATAAGATTATTAGATAATTTATTATTTTATATTTAACATGCAAATATATAGTTCCTATATTAATTAGAAAATAATAACTAAATCAACAAATATATTATAAGTGTTACATTTTTTTTCCAAGACAATTTAAAAAACTACCTATTATCTTTTTTAATTGAAAATTTTAAAGTACTATATATTAAAGTTTATATTTTAATTATAATTTATTTAATTTCTTGAAAAAAAATATTATTTCACTTTACCATCTTCAAAAATGGTCTAATAGAATCAATTTAGTTTTACACTTTTGTATTGTATACGAGACGCAAAATTATAATATATAATATTGTTTAAATTAGTCTTTTTTATTGTTGATTTAAAATATATTGTTAGTTTAATTTTAAATTTTAAACTTTTCTTTGAGTTATTAATTAAGACTTTATGATACATCTTTTTTTTAAAAAAATTATTCATTAAGTTTTAAATTATACCCGTGCCTTGGCACGGGAATTACACTAGTTTGCAATGAAGTTGCTCTCCACCGGTCTGTTGGTCGAGTATGTCCATTTCGAGTTATTGACCGGTCTAGTTTCTCCACTTTCTTCTTCATCAAATTGAGGAATAACATGTCCATGATGAGCATAATTTATCCGTCCATCTTCAACAATCATATTGTGTAAAGTTATGCAAACTCTCAACATCTTTACGAACTGTTGCAAAACAAACTTGTAACACTCCAAACGCACTCTCAACATCTTTATGAGTTGCCTCTTGGTGTTGAGCAAATAATTTTGCTTTAGCACCTTGAGGGAGCCGAATTGATTGTACAAATCTCGCACAAGGTGGGTAGATACCATCATGAGATAGTATCCAAGATTGTATTGATGTCCATTAACCATACAATTTACGTTTGGAGCTCTACCTTCCAACATATCATCAAAAACCGGAGACCGGTCAAGAACGTTTATGTCATTACACGTACCTGGTATACCAAAAAATTGCATGCCAAAACCAAAGATCATATGATGCAACGGCCTCCAATATAATTGTTGGATATCCATGATCTCCTCGTGCAAATTGACAATTTCATGCAATAGGACAATTTTTCCACCCAATGCATACAATCGATGCTACCCGGCATCATGGGAAATCCGCGAGATTCTCCAACACTTAGTAGTCGTTATATGTCTTCGGGGGTTGGATGTCTAAGGTATTCATACCAAAGAAGGTCATGACTCCATCAACAAAATGTAACAAACATTGTTTTGCAGTGGCCGCACCAGGACGAAGATATTCGTCACAAGAATCAACAGTAACTCCATAAGCCAACATGCATATGACGCTTGTGCATTTTTGCAATGTAGATAATCCAAACCTACTAGTTGCATCTAACCTTTGTTGAAAATAATTCATTCCATTCTCAAGTCGTTCAACAATGCTCAAGAAAACATTCTTGCACATTTTGAACCGACTTCGAAAAAAATCATCAGGTAGGTTGCATCATCGGAGAAATAATCTTTGTAAAGTCATGCATGTCCTTTTTCCCACCCTCTTTCAATGTGGATTCGCCGACGTCGCCTTCTTGATTTTTTCGGTTGTGTGCTTTGCCCTTCAAATTGTTAGCATGTAACTTGCCACACTTCAAAACAACTTCTAGCTTGTCATCCGTTTTAGAGCTAGTGCTAGATAAGAATGGGTTTGTATGTGAGGAATTTGATTCAAAGCTAGACATTTTTCGATATTAAGCTGAGCTAAATATTACATTGTCAACTTCACATATATATTGCTAGCTTTTATTTTGATTTTTTATAATGATAATATATGGTTTGTTTTATCAACTTTTGCAAGATCCTTTCACATGCTTTATCATGCTAGCTTTTATTTTGATTTGGGTAAATAACTTTTTGAGTTGAAATGTTTTTAATGTTTGTCTTCCTTCAATAACTTTTTTACAAAATGTCCCTTTTTTACAATATTTGATACAAAAAATTGTTTTATAAAAGATACAAGATTTAAAGGATACGGTCAAGAAATACATAAAATTCTCTTACAAGAATTTACAATGAATTATAATCAATTTTGTATACAAGAATGTAACACTAAAGGATAAAATTAGTTAAAAAAAATATTAGAGGGGGACAAACACTACACACAATTAAGAAGGGGTGATAGCACCTCCAATTTTCTCTTTTGATTTTGACAAGAGATAGGTAGATTTTATCAACTTCATTTTGTAGAGTTTCTTTATAACCATCATACCACATACAATGGTCGTTTATAAGCACTAAAATAATATAAATATCTTGTAACATACATTTTTTTGTTTGACACTCAACAACTAGGGATTTTTGCCTTTTATAAAATTTTCACTCATAACTAATATGATATTTTGGTTAAATTAAATATATTTTGACAAAATAATTTTTTAAAATATTCACAATTTATTTTCCTCTATCAATAGACAACAACAATGTATTTATTTAAAATAAATAATAATTTATAAAATAAAATATATAAAAGAAGTAAAATTAATTTATACATGATCTTGATGACTATTATAAATATTATTAATCTTAATTATTATTAATTTACTTATATATTATTGTATAATTTATATAATTGTATATGTAGCGGTGTATTTGTATTTTTTCATATTTTGCATCTTAACTTTACAATATTTTTTGAATGTATTTGTATGTTTTAAATTTTTAATGAATTGTTTATTGTAATTTTTATATTATTTATTCATATATTTATTGTATAATTTTTTAAATATACATAATTATAAATAAAATTTTAAGTATCAAAACTTTAAATAGTATATAATATGTTTTGAAAATAAATATAAAGTAAGAAATGAAAGTAAGAAATCATGGATATGGGTAAAAAGTATAATGAGTTTTTTAAGTTGATGTGGCAGAAAGAGAGTGTTAAGAAATGCATGTTTAAAAACCCATCATTGTACATGGTATTAAGAGCATCTTTAACCCAAAAACTAGTTTGGAGTTTCTAATATGACATTTTGTATTTTTTTAAAAACTAAATAAATATATAATTTTATTTTACTCCAGCCCAAAACTCTTCTATAATTTCTTATATATTTTTAAACTCAAACTAAATATTTATTGGTTATTAAAGCTCATATACAGAAAAGAGAACCCATTAATTGGATGAAAATAGAATAATCTGTCAGATACAGTTTCTTTCTGGAGAAACTTCTCTTATTTGCTTTGGTTATATCACCCTTCCTGACATTTTCTTTTATTTTATTTTATTCTCTCCAATATTTGCTTTGGTTCTATCACCCTTCCTGACATTTTATTTTATTTTATTTTCTAATATTGTTAGATTTTCTTTTGATTTTGACAAGAGATATTTTGATTTTTGTCATCTTTTGCAAAGATTCTTTCTTGTGTATTAATATTGTTAGTTTTTATTTTGATTTTGACAAGAGATAGGTTGTTTTATCAACTTTTGCAGAGATTCTTTTACATACATTATTATGCTACCTTTTATTTTGATTTTGACAAGAGACAACTAGATTTTATCAACTTTTGCAGAGATTCTTTCACGTGCACAAATATTGTAATATTTTATTTTGATTTCGACAAGAGATAGTTTGAATTTTATCATCTTTTGCAAATGCTTTTTTCTCATGCATTAATATTGGTAGTTTTTATTTTGACATTGACAAGAGATGGGTTGTTTTTTTAATCAATTTTTACAAAGATTCTTTCACATGCATTATTATGCTAGCTTTTATTTTGATTTTGACAAGAGATATCTAGATTTTATCAACTTTTACTGAGATTATTTCACATGCATTAATATTGTTAGATTTTATTTTGATTTTGACAAGAGATAGTTTGATTTTTATCATCTTTTGCAAAGATTATTTCCCATGCATTAATATTGTTAGTTTTTATTTTGATTTTGACAAGAGATATGTTGTTTTTATCAACTTTTGCATTCTTTCACATGCATTATTATGTTAGCTTTTATTTTGATTTTGACAAGAGATAGCTAGATTTTATCAACTTTTGAAGAGATTATTTCACATGCATTAATATTGTTAGATTTTAGTTTGATTTTTATCATCTTTTGTAGAGATAATTTCCCATGCATTAATATTGTTAGTTTTTATTTTGATTTTGACAAGAGATAGTTTGATTTTATCAACATGTACAAACACATAAATTGAAAATACTAGATTGAGACATACAAACACTTACATCGAAAATACTAGATCAACACATACAAACACTTTGATTGAAAATATTAGATCAACAAACACAAACACTTAAATTGAAAACACTAGATTGACACATACAAACACTTAAAAACTGAAAATACTAGATCAACAAACACAAACACTTAAATTGAAAACACTAGATCGACAACCAATTGTATATAGATTCAACCTACATGAAGTTCCTTCATCAACGAGATATTCAAAGCTTCCCTCTCAGGAGGAAGGTCTCCACGCGACATTAAATCCATAAGCAACTCCATTTTCTTCACATTTCAATGATCTTAATTCTTCATTAACTTTCTCGTCTCCTTTTCTTCCTTAAGCTTAATCTCTCTCATCTTATAAGTTTCCATGAATTGTAGATGTGCCTCTTTTTTTAAGAACAATGTCTATATCAACATCACAACTTGTTGACGCTAACCTTTTCTCCTTTTTCTTAGCAGCTTGGATACCGATTGGACGCTCAATAGGATGTTTGGAAAGAGCAAGAAATTTTAAAATTTTAGGTTTATATAATGGTTAGTAGTGTTGGGTCCGGTTCAGGACAAACCGCCAAACCGGCAGTTTTAAAACCGGCTCAAACCGGCGGTTTAAGTTTGTAGGTTTAGGTTTTTGGGGTTCACGGTTTAGGTTTAGGTTTCGTAAAAAAAACCTAAACGTTGGTTTGAACCGCTCAAACCTCCGGTTTAGGCCATTTTTTATTCTGCCAAACTGGCGCCATTGGTGGGCCCCACTCCAACGGCCATATGGGCGTTGGAAGTGGGTTTTTTATTTCTAAAAAAATATTTCTAACTCTAACCCATTCTTAATTCCTATAAATACCCAACTCATCTTCCTCTAAATCTCACACCATCTTCATCTCATCTTTCTCGACTCTCCTCTCGTCTTTCTCGAATCATCTCGAGTTTCGACTCTCCTCTTTCTCGAATTCATCTCTCGTATTCTCGTAATGGCAAGCCCAAGTGACCACGTCTCTTCTCAATTCTTCCCTAGCCCATGAAAGTGAAACTCAAATGCCCGACAATCCCGTAAATACCGAAATGCCACCACAACGACGTCTATCCCACCGAAAATGCTTACATCCGATATTTTTACAAAGCATTATAAGAAGGGGGAGCCGATGAACGAGTATTGTTAAGTTTCATGCAACTATTGTCCAAAGGTGTACAAGTGGAGGATGAAGGGTGGCTACGAGACTTTGCAAACGCACATGCAAAACATTCATCCGGAGAAGCTAGGGATATCACGGGGACAATCACAATTGTCTCACGGTTTGCATATTCTTTCTCTCAATCTTAATCTCATTTATTTATGTGTAATCATAGTGAAGAAAGTTTAGGATTAGTCGATGTTATATGTTCTCATGCATTTCCATTTTCTTATTTCCAATATGAAGTTTTAGAGTATATAACACTAAATATCTTCAACCTTCTTTTAAACCACCTTCTCACAAAACCATTTCCAAATTAGTAACTAAATCTTACCTACAAAAGAAAGAATTTATTTTTTTTTTGACTTTGGCATCTTTTGAATATCAAGTATCTATTTTTACTAATATTTGGAGTACACAAGGGCAGAAAAATTCTTTACATGGACATTACTTTACATTTTATTGATAACGATATGTTTTTGCATAAATATGTTGTTGGATTTCGCTATTTCAACACAAAACATGATGCACCAAGCATTGCAAGCTTGATAAAAACGGTTTTACAAGAATATAATTTACAACATCAAGTTTTTTATATTCTTTTGATAATGCATCCGCAAGCACTGCCTCCGTAAACCATTTGGTCGAGGAGGCATGACAATTTTTGCGAACTCCTTATAATCATCAAAGATGTGCATGTCATATTTTAAACTTATGTGTTCAAGATGGACTTAAGATTTTAGCGAATATACTAACCCCATAACCATAGTTATTGATCAAATTTAGCACAACTCCGATTTGAGGAAAAAAATGGAGAAATTTATGTTTAACTAATAATGTTCATCTATTTCAAAAGACATTGAAACTCGTTGAAACTCTACATACAAATTACTTAGTGAAGTTGTTCTTTACACAATTTTTTTACAAGAGTTTTCCGCAATAAACATTCCTTGGTCACTTCTTGATGATGAAAATGTTTGAAAAACTTGCACCGATATTTGTGATGTTTTAAAGGTTTTTAGTGATGCAACTAATGTCATAAGTTGCGTATATACCCCAAATTCTTGTAGATTTTTAGAGATAGCTGTAAATGTTTCCGAGGCTTCTCTAAATTGTTTAGATATACCAACCCTTGTAGATGTTATGAATGAAATGAAAATTAAATGGCTAAAATATTACAAGAAATTCTCGTGATTTATCTTGTAACCTCCGTTTTTTATCCTAGACTTAAACTTGATGGTGTTTCCGATTTTTTGAATGTTTATTATGATTGTTTGTGTTTAGACTTAGTAGATGAAAACTTTAATATTTCTGCCATTATGCA
This sequence comes from Fagopyrum tataricum, assembly GCA_002319775.1. Classification (NCBI taxonomy): domain Eukaryota; kingdom Viridiplantae; phylum Streptophyta; class Magnoliopsida; order Caryophyllales; family Polygonaceae; genus Fagopyrum; species Fagopyrum tataricum. Next base: position 41,865,417 of record CM008281.1, read on the forward strand.
AAACAATACCGAAATTGGAAACTTGCTTAATAAATTTGAATCAAGTGCTAGCTCTTCTTCTACCGCACCTACTCCTTCTCCATCTTCTTCATATTATTTTCTTTCAAAAGCACAACAAATTTTAGCCAAAAGAACAAAAACACCAATACATTCATCCTCAAATGCAAAATATCAAGATTATCTAACACGTTTTAGTTTTGATGGTGATTCTTTTGATTTTTTGGATTGGTGGAAGAAACTAGCCTCAAATATCCAACATTAGTGAGAATTGTACAACAACTCATGGTCGTGCCAGCACCAACGGTTGTCGTGGAGCAAGCATTTAGCCAAGGCGGAAACATACTCGGTTACAAGAGAACTCAACTGAAGCCCGAGAAATTAGAGATGCAAGTTTGCATTCAAGATTAGATAAGGGCGGCGAAGCGGAAACAATGGAATGTCCGGGTGTATGACTCAAAATCGGATACCAACTCCGAAGACGGCGGCACTACTTCCGAGTCTGAGGCCGAAAGGTAAGAGGGGTAACAAAAAAAACCGGAAGTCCGAAAAAGGTAAGTCAATGTAAGAGAACTACGTGGACTTTGATTCATCTTAACCCCGAAAGGATATGTAGGCAATCGAAAACCGGTTCAAGCCCTTCAATTCCAGTTTTTTTAGAAATTTCAATTCCAGTTTCTTTATTTATAAAATTTTAATATCAACTCCAGTTACTTTATTCAATTTTTTTTATAAAACCAGCGCTAAATTGGCAAATCGGCGGTTTAAGTTAAACCTAAACTACAAATTTTTTGCTCGACTAACCTAAACCGACGGTTTAGGTTTGGAAGTGGTAAGCTACTTAGCTTTACAAGAAAATTTTGGGGTTAAATTTTCATACTCAGCTTTACAACAAAAATTAGGGGTTAAATTTTCAAATATATGATTTTTAATGGTTACTTGAAATTTTATGAAATTTTGTTCACTTCTGCGTTGGCATATCGGCTTGATTAATGATTCAGTTATCACCTTTAAAATTTTCGAATAAAAATGAAAAAGAAAATAAACGAAAGGATATCGTTGGAAAGAGGAAACAGTTTTCCCGAGATTTTCAGGCAGCTACGATGATGAAGACAATGATACACACTTGGTCGTAGATCGATCGATCTGCGATCTTCGATATACGATCTACTATGGCAGATTTCCTCTCGCACAAACTCGTCGACTTCCATTCCATCAGCTCTGCAGGAGCCTCTCTCCCTTTCTATGTTTCTCCTCATCTCTGCTTCTCCACCATTTGCTTCTCTCCTCCCAAGCGTCGATCCTCCTCCCCATTCTCCTGCAGACTCTTCTCTCATTCGAACTCCAATTCTCCTTCGACCAGTCTTCCTCCTCCGATCGAGATCGTCTCTACTGCTGGTAATTCTCCACATTCACTCCCTAATAAGGCTCAATTTTTGTATCAATATTTCCTGTAATTTCAATTTCGATTGAATTCTTACGGTCATTCCGCTCTCGTGTTGTGTCTAGAATGCTTGGATGGCAGTTTTCTTTTTAAATTCGGCGATCCCAGTGAGGTTCTTGAACTTGATAAGGATGTGAATGGTAGTAGTGATTCCAATTTACACGAGGAGGAGGAAGGTTTAGATGAAGAAGGAAATAATGCAGGTTCAATTTCTAAGGCGGTTTGTACAGAAAATATTACTGTCAGTTCTGCTGAACGTTATAGTTCAGGTGACGTCATGATGGAACCAAATGCAGTTGAAATAGAATCAGTAGATGTGGCAGAAATGGCCGATTTGGTTGCAGATGCAATCGAACAGGATCTCGAGACCATTTGTCTCCCTGAGGAAGAAGCTCCTGCAGAGATTAGTAATGATGATGATACTTTGTCCTCAACTGAAGGATGTGATAGCTATGAATATGTAGAAATTGGTGAGAATAGGTTGAATGTTGATTCCTTAAATAGCTTGGTGCATGTTGGTGGTAATGTTGATGGTGATCATGAAGTTGAATTAATGCCCAAGCAATCTAGGTTGAAGGAAGGTCTGGCTCTTGAAGAGGAAATCCTTGATGATTTGCCTAGCAATCTTTTGGTTGCAGAGAGCTTTGTAAACTCTCTGGTGGTGAGTAGATTTTCTCTACAGCTTCTGTCTCTACCAAAATTTGTTATCCAATCATAAATCTCACTAAAAAGAATCCCAACAAATGGTACTTGACTTTTTTTTAAATTGCCACTCCAACTAACTTCTAAAACTTATTGATCATTGGATTAAAGCTACAGTTACGCTTATTCAAAATGACAAATTTATATCTGATGGTTTTTCTCATGATGAATTAATGCTTAAAATAAAAATTTTGAAACTCACAAGATATTTGAGATTCAAGTTTAGATCATCTTCCACTTTTCTGAAATCCTTCTGATTTTGAAAAGTGCATTTTAAAACTTCTTTCTTTCTTTTTTTCATTTAAGTAAGAAGTATTTGGATTTTTTCCTGAAAATTTTCTCGAGTTTTACAAACCCAAGGGGCTAAGTGGCCAATTTAGAAAAGTAAGGTACAAAGATGAACTTTCAAGTTTCATCTATATACTTTTGAATACTTTATTGGTTTAAAAGTGTGCCAGGATAGCTACCCTTTAGTTGGAAGAGGGTTATCCAAAAATAAGCATTATTTGGAGTATGTAATTCAATGGTATAGACGGTGGTGATTGGACAAAATAAATTATCTTATTTCCCCGGATTTTATTTCCTGGTTGATCATGTTTGTAGGTTGATGATGGTGATTGCCATAAAATGTTGGCAGATGAAGGAATTTACAATGATGTAGGAAGCAATGAAATCTCAAAGTTTAGTGTGGGAAATGAACAAACCGAAGCTGTTTCCAGGGGGTAATTATCTTCTTCATTGTGCAAGCATGCATGCAACCTTCAGTTGGTTTCACTTCTGACATGAACATATTGAGAGTAACATTTTAAATTTGGGTCTTGTTTCTTCAAATGTTGTATACTGCCTATCTATATTCCATGCTGAGAATTCTGAATTAAAACTGATCTGCTGAATGTTCAATTTGAAATTTGTTTGCCTTTGATTTTTCCAAATGTTGTATACATGCTTATCTCAATTATTTTGATTTTCTGATCTCGAAATGGCTGTGAATGTTCAATTCAACTGCATCTCTCTCTTACTAATTATGTTATGGTATTGACTTCCTAGGGCTCGTATATATATTTAAAAAAGTATCAATATGATTAGAATGTGATAAGATGATCATTGACTAATGGGGGTCTAGTTTCCACGGTAATTCCACTATGGCTGTAATTCTTGTTATGGTTCTATACAGAATAATGTCTGAAAAATACTTCATTGTGTCCACGTCATTCTTTGTCCACTTCCGTGGCTGTGCATCCTAGGTTATGATGCTCCAGTACCTCTCTCTTTCTTTTCTTATAAACAGGGAGGAGATACTTAATTCCACGCTTACTCTTGCTTCTGGAGTTGCATCATTGGAACGTCCTTCAGAGGTACCTGTACAATCTTCCTTCAAAATGTGATCCTTGCAGTTGTTTGCTTTCAGAACTTAAAAGAAAATAGTTGTGTGAACCAATCCTATGCAATTTATCTTGAGTGAGTACACCGTCTAGATGTTAAATTGGCTTTTGTTTTAGTTTTACTCTCTGTAGCTACTGCATACGATCATTTTGTTTCTCTCTTTGTGAGGTAAAACCACTGGTAGAAAACCAAGAGTGTCGCACCATCATGCACATTTATTTTTCATAGTTCAAAGAGGGTTTGATTGGAAAGAGTCAAAGTGACAGTGCATCCTCTAGAGCATGCAAGTACAAAGTGATCCTGCTCCTAGGTCCCACTTGCAACAGGCTACGGCAATTCCATGTAAATGTTTTAGCAAGGGTTCATTCACCAAACAAGTACAATCCTAATATTGAAACCGTCCACTATTGCAACATCTAGGGGAGTATAAAACTACAAAGCTTATTCTACATCTTCTATTTGCCCATCCTATCAGAAATAACACCTGCAAATAATCGATACCAATATATTGTTGATCAAGAAACCAAAAGATTTCATGGCCTTATTTGATTCCATAAACTATGAAGACATTCTTTCATGAGCTTAATTGATTCTGTGAACTATGAAGACATTCAGAAGTACAAATTGTTATCACATATCATTATCAACTGCCTTCTGTTGAAGAGAATTTTGAAATGATCAAAATCTAAAAAGATACTGTTTCATTTCAATGATTTGTCGTTCCTCTCCTGGCAAGTACAGGCGAAGAATGTTGGAGAAAAAAGCCATAAATACTTAATTTAAATGTATTCATCAATCTTTTTGTCAACTCATCCAACAAGATTTCTACATTTGTGCCATTAAAACCTGTAAATAATACAAAATTAATAATTTCCAGGTGTTGACAGGTGCAGAGGATGCTTATTTTGTAGCTGATGAGAAATGGTTCATTGTGGCAAATAGTGTTGGCCAATGGTCCCTTGAAGGTGAGATTTCTTTCTTTTCATATAGATGTTTAATTTTCAATGAGATTTGATGATTACGGATGGGGTTGGGCCAATCCCAGTGAATTTCATTGTAAACCAATTGACAACAGGAGGAATACCCGACTATTATATATTAGGCTAGGTAATTGTTTACTGCCGGATTCTTATTTCTGCAAAATGTGTAATCGATAATCAGATCTATATGATCACAGAGAAAGTGTGGTTCTGTTGAACACCTCGTTTTGGGAGTCAACATTTTTGTTGCTTGAAATAAAGTGTCCTGCGAATGCTTAATGATGAATATTTGCTTCTACATATTTCTTGAATAGTGAATCTTGTACATGTCGACACCTTACTATTTTTAACGCTTACATGCAATTGGTCTCATTTGTTTCAGGGATGAAACCAGGACTTTATGCGCATGAACTTGTACAGAATTGCCAATCATTAACATCAAATAGTGGTGATAGTTCTAAAGCAGATGTCAGAGAGGTTCTGAAACAAAGTGCTGCCACCGTGCGATCTCCTGGACTAGCTTCAGTTTTAATTGCTCATTTTGATAATGAGGTAATCCTTGTTAGAATTGAGAATTCTCTAAAGAAATAGTTGCTTCTTTTTTTTAAAAACTTTTGCTTAACCTGTGGTAGTTAGGTGTTAATTGCAAGGTCATTTAGATGCATAAGTTTTAGTATTTAGACAGTTTCATGAATTTCTGCATCTAAGTTTCGGCGTGTTTTTTGGTGGTCAAGGTCAGTATGATTCTTTAGGTCAATGCTTTGTATAAGTCCATACATAGAAGTTAGTTGTAGTTAATTTGCTTTAAGTTTAAGTCTATATTGTAACCTATGAGCTGAAATGGATGTGTATATATTAGTAATCAATGGCTTATTGCTCTAATGTTTAATATGTCCAAAAAATGTGCACTGCTTCATAGTTGATCATTTCTTATTCTTCAGATCCTGCATGTTGCAAACATTGGTGACACGGGGTTTATCATAATAAGGGATGGGTTTATCCATAAAAGTTCTTCTCCTGTCATTCACGAATTCAATCTTCCGGTACAAATGGGAAGTTCTGATGACACACTCGAAGTTGCACAGGTATATTTAACATCAATAACTTTGGAGTCAACTTTGGATATTACTCATTTACGATGTTGATATTAGGATTGATATACGAATAGAGCTACTAGAGGTTCGAATAACATCCCTAACGATGACTAGATGAGTTAATCTTCAACAGTGTTGTTATACAAATCGGACTATTGAGTTCAGCTCGGACTCGAATGAGTTCACTAAACAAGATGAGTACGAAGACAATTTTAAGCATGATTAAAATATAGGCTCGGCTGGAACTCACTAGATTCTAAACGAGTTGAAGATAAGAATACGGAAGTTTGACTCGTTCAGCCCGAACAGCCTAGCTGATATTGTAATAGAAACTTTAACTGCTTATTTCCATTGAAACCCTTGTACTGTACGCTCACTCAGTTCTCATTTGTACTTGCATATCAGGAGTACGAAATTCATTTAGGTGATGGCGACGTAATCATATTGGCAACAGATGGGCTATTTGACAATCTTTATGAGAAGGATGTAGCCTCAATTGTTTCAAAGTCGTTGAGAGATAATATGAAGCCAAAGGTGATTGATCTATCTATATCTATGAATAGGGCGGAAAGAAAAAGAAGTGTTAAGATGTTGGTTTTAACGCTCCCGTCTCGCAGGAAGTAGCAGAACAATTGACAAGAAGAGCCCAAGAGGTGGGGATGTCAAAGTCTGCGAGGTGTCCGTTTGCCGACGAAGCAGAAGCAGCTGGATATAAGGGATATAGTGGAGGCAAGCCTGATCACGTGACTGTTGTTGTCTCACTGGTTAAGAAGCAGTCAAAGCTTCAATCGTAATTTCCGAGTTAAATCTCTAGTTTGAAGCAGTTGTCGATTACAGTTCAAATCAGTATATGCAATATGAATTTATGTTATGTATGTAGGGCTAAGCACACGAATCAAACATCAAAAGTAGTAGATAGTTGTGAAAACGGGATCCATTTAAAAAAACATGTAGCTAAAATTGTAGCGCAGGAAGTAACCATCATATAGGAGAGAAATGAGATGATCCAATATGCAAGCTCAAACATGTAACCTTTGTTCAAACTGTTATAATCTTATAAGCTTACAATCACGCTAATACTCGACTCAAACCACATTTTCTCTCCTTCAGACAACATACTTACACAAGCTCACAAGATATGTCCAGCTTCTTCACACAATACCTGAATAAAGGAAGAACCCCGTTTAAAACAACTGCAGTGCAAAAAAAGGAACACTATGAAAGCATGTAAAGTACGCATTAAATTTGGTTCCTGTTGCCAGTTGACAAAACTTGCTCATCAGGAAAGAGCTGAGTTTTTACAATAATTTCCTATTCATCGTGTTCTAATTGCTTCATTTGTTTTTAGTGAAGTACGGCGTAAGATTACGGTCACTTGAATAGCCAGGGAGATTGTATATGATGCTGGAGCATTTTTGGAACTCCATACTTCACAACAAAAACTACTGTTTCTTATTTCAGTTTTGAATCATATATCTAGTTGTTCGTTGTTTGTAAATCAGTTAGAATGTTAGTGTTCCTTATCATGAGGCTACAAGAAACCTACTTCTCCCATTAAAATCTCAACACCTTATATGTGGCTCTAGCTGACTAAATGCTCTATACGCGCTAGACTTTTAAAAATGTAATTTAGAATATCTGTTTCACTACCACGGAAGCCCAACGTCAAGCTGTCTTTTCTTTTTTTTGCTTTCTTTTCCCCTTCTGAGAAATAAAAAACCAGAACAATAAACTGGAATCATATGAAACACAGAATTTGACAGAAAAGACTTACCGACTTCACCATCTTCAAGCTCCTCGGACTCTCCTCTTTTTTGGGAGCCATTACGATGCTCTCGCCTGCGTCTCTTACGCCTGCCTTCTTTATCAGATTCAGGAGTGTCACGATCCTGTAACAATATACCTGTCAATACTTTCAAAGTAATCTAAACAAGTTTATATAACCACGACACAAAACTGTTTTACATCAGACTGCATATTTAAGCAAGCATACAACACCTCTCTCAACTTCTTCCGGTCATCACCGTGTCTGTGAGAACTTCTAGAACGATCTTTCCCATTTCTATCCAAACCTGTGTCGTCCTCTGCATCTTGATTCGACTTATGAAGCTTCTTGTCCTTCTCATTTGCACGCCTTCTGCTGTCGCTTGAAACAGAAAGTTCATTTGCATCATCTGCATGATCCTTTCTACTATGTCTTTCATGTCTTCTATCCTTCTCCTTTCGCTCTCTTGAAGTCTTCTCTTTCTCTCTAGCTTTTTCTTTCCTTGCCTGCAACCGGGGAGGGGGTGCATGAAACTCATTAATGTCCTTTCCACGAACAAAATCTCAGAAAAATGTTACTAAAATAAATCCCAGCCCTATATCCGAATAAAAATGTTTAAAGACCATCCTAGGAAGTAAACAAACAAGATCAAAGTCTCAGACATACAAGAAGTTGCCAGTTTGTAAATGTTTCCTTGAGATTTAGCCAAACAACCACTGATGGAGAAATACAAGTTCCTTTAAAGGAAGAAAACATGTGAAGAATTTAGTATTCCTCAATCAAAGGGATGAAAAAGGACCCTGAGGATGTGATGTCAAAGGTAGAAAGGATGACAGGGTTTTGCTCTAGTCAGATAGAAAGTTAGCGTGTAATCCAACTCTGGTCAAGTATGACAGATTATAGGAGTTAGAAAGGAGAACCATGACAGCATTTGATACCCTGACTTTGTAATTTGTGAACACTTGCATAAATAAGCTGATAAGATCGTAGATAGATCATGCATAAACAAACAGAGCTTATTGAGATTTTTGAAATTACATTTTCCTTTCCCTTTTTATACTTAATAAATGATATTGCCAAACCAGAGATAAGTAGCACAATAATCACACAGCTACCAATATTAATGGAACACAAATCAAAGCATAGAACAGGCAAATCATGCACCAGAAATCAGAAAACTGAGCCATAGCTCTCCAATCATTAGTTGAAGGGTTCATAAGGTCTACGAACCTTTTCCTCCTTCCGTTTCCGCTCATATTTTTCTTTCAGTTGCCCAGTGTATTCATCAAATATCTGCCTGAGGAAATTCTCATCACCAGTGGACCTACACGGTGTCAATGTAAGTTTTCACAGCTCTACAATTGCATTACAATAAACAAAATTTATATTCACAAATGGAGAATACAAGTTCCCCCACTTAAAATCTGAAGCTGAACTCGGAAACTACTTACTATTTTGAAAGAACCATTCAGGAAGACGGTCAAGACTAGTATGTGTATATTAAAAACTAGAGTAATGCACATGGAAGTATGGAACAACTTCATCCAGTTTTTATCGCGGGGGGGGGGGGAGCTATCCACGTTCTGGTTATGAGATCTGACAGAAGACAACGACTTCAGTGCATTGCCCGGGCTGGATTAAAAGGGATGAAGAAAGCCGACCACAAAGGTGTATGGAGGATTCAACGCCAGCTAAGTGCATTGCCCACTGTTTCTCCTGATTCGAGAGGATGGGGTGGGGGGTGGGGCTTCATAACTTCAGGACTGCTGACATTGCAAAAATACAACTACTCCGGAACGTTGGTCTCCTCCTGCAAATAACACCTACTCCCAAGCCTTGAGCCTCACAGGTATGCCTCTATGCCTTCACTCTACCAAACAGCTCATAAAAGGTTGTAAATCCTTGCTTTGTGTGCCACAAACAACAGGACTTCATCTTCTATGGGTTTAATACCTATTTCCCTGCCCCACCACTAAAAAACCTGCTAATGGCTCTTTAGCTGATCTTGTAGGGCAAGAAAATCCATCAATGGGGCAGGGAATATCCGTCATGGGATGGGGAAAACAAATAGGCATGGGAATGGAGCTGAGCACCATTCCCCGCACTGGGATGGGGATGGGGCTATAAGTCCCTGCCTTGATCCCATCCCGCTCCCATTCTTGTTGGGAATTACCGTGATCCCGATGGGGAAATTAATGATGGTTTACTATTTTAACATAATTTTTAAGTATTTATACTAATATATTATTATACTGCACTAAACCGAATTAATTTTTCTAAATTTTATGTAAAATATATGTTATTATACAAAGAAGTCCATATGGTTAACACATGTGAACTTAGATGTGAAATCCAATAATGAAACTCATGGGCAAACCCAATAGTGATTATAAACGGGGAAAATTATGTGGCGATGGGGATTCTCTGACAGAAACGAAAACCTGACGGGGATGGGTAGTGTTATGTTAAACGGGGATGGGGACAGGTAGGATACACCCCGCTCACTAACATCCCTATTTCAGACTTACTAATGTTCTTCATATGCCTAGATATCCATCTTATTTCTGTCAAAAGGTTGATTTATAACCTTAACAGAAATGAAGATGATCGAAAGGTAGAGTAGTTCTCTACTAGTAACTGAGGGAGCAGTGAAAAGAAAACAAGTATACTAGTTCTTTAGAGGTGCTACGCATCAGGAGAACCACAGTGGAGAGTAATCACATTTCAATCCCATGCAGAGGTTATCTTGAGGAGTGAAACACGGACAAAGCTTTCTCTTATTAAGAGTAACTAAAAATTGATTAGTGAAACAAAAAGCATACTTGTATTCTTCAGAATGCTCAAATAGGGACAAAGCTTCCTCCCATTTAGAATCTGCAGTAATATCCTGGAACATTGAAGTAAATCAATAAATGTAAAATGCAGAGGCCAACAGTAAATGGAATTTTCTGACGAATGCTACAAACCTTAATGGAACATAAAAGATTGAAGAACTCATCACCAAGACGTTTAAGTTTCTTTGTTTCTTTCTCTTCCTTTTCTCTGGCTCTTTGAACTAATTCACCAAAGACTAGCTGCAAATCAGGAGAACATACTCTCATACACTCTAAACACAAAAACCGAGACAAAAAGTTGAATGTGCTTGACAATATTAGAATCAATTTATAAACAATGGTCCACAGTGCTATATTTATGTTCAGAATCAGATATACCAAACTACCCCCCCATCTACTAGTTTTGAATCAAAGTTCATATGACAAAGACTATTCAATCTACAACATTAAAAGAACATGTTGATGATGAGAAAATCATTGAACTTCAGGTTTAAGAACGTCCATGCCAGTAAAATTCAGTATAGAAATCAACTGTTCTTAAGGAGATACAATAGTGTGTCAGACCAGTAGCCATCAATTATATGGAAGTGAAATTAGAAGTTTATGGATCACTAAAATGTACCTGTAAGTTTGTCTCTGATATTAACTCAGAACTGATTTCCTTGTCAATAGCAGCCTTCATATCTTGAAGATTCCAAGTGGGTCCCACGACAATCTTGAGAGAGAGAAAATTAGGCACTGAAGGTAAAAAAAAGTATACTAGAGGGAAAAGTGTCAATGAGTCACCTTCTCTGACTTCAAGGCATCCTTAATCCTCGATTTATCTTCTTCAAACTGTCAAAGTCATAAAACGAGAGAAGCAAGACAAAAGATAAGCATCCGAAATAATTACTAGAGTTGTATCTTCTAGACAGCACAACAGTGTCCACAGTGCCCTGAACTTAAGCACCATAAATTTGTTCAACCTTGCAACATGAAGGCCATACAGATGAAACTTCATGGTGTTCTCAGAGCACTCAAACAGATGAAAATGATAACAAAATGGTTTTTCACATTAACATGAGCATTAAGATTATGTAAATGTTCACAAAGGTTGTGTCACAGGCCAATTATTCAAGATTACTAAAAGAACCACTATATGCAAAGGAAAAGATAGTCCTTGACCTGTTTCTGGAGTTCCTCAAGAAAATCCTCAAACAATTCTTTGGGAGTAGATCCAGAACTATTTGATGAGACAACCAGAAATGCAGGTTCATCTTTAACCTAAATTTGAGTCAACAAAACAATCGGAAACATATATATTAGTACTGTTAAACGAAGGATGGAATTCTTTATCTGCTGCAAAGAAGCTTGTCTAATTATTTGCTGCATCTTTATAAGAAAGGGCGGTGTCCTGAAGATATAACACCATGAAAAACTTAAAAAGGTATTATCAGAAAAAGGCAAACAAACCTTTGAATGAAAATCACGCCAGTTAGACTTAGCAGTGAGAGTGCCAGAAGCACCATGTTCGTCCATTAATTTACGGAACTCATCACGGTTTTTGCGCTCAGCTTTTCTTATTTCTTCCTATATGAGACCAAAAACAGCATGACAACAACAATAAGGACTCAGATTCACCATCACACAAGATAAGAGAGGCACTGAGAAATACAAACAGACAAATACTATGAAATGGACAATATTTCAAGTTAGTTACCTGCATTGGATGAAAATACAACAATAAATATAGAAATAAATGTTGGAGGGATGGGAATTTTCATTTTATAAACGAGGGCAGGGAATGGACACATCATTACCGCATTATATGAAACTATTCGATGTGGGTGAATAGGAGTAAAGAAAAAAATATATATACAACAATATACAAAAGTTCAAAAAAAAAATTCCATAAGTTCAGAAATAGAAGTAAACCCCCAAGTTGAAGGTACTCTGTGGATAGCTTAAAACTGCACTCCCACCCTCATCAAAATTCAGTTTAAAGGTTAAAACCCAGTTTGTGCTTAACAAATAAAACCCTAGTGAGCTTAACCAAGACAAGAAATGAATACCAATGCAGGTAGAAGAGCCTATATGAGAAAGGAAAATCGAAGTGCTCAACTCTATTGCCATGCTAACAAAGAACCATTGTTCTTCTTTGGTTCTATTTCAAAGTGATTTGAACAATGCAAAATGATTTGGTTATGTCTTTTGCTCCTTTTAGCGTACTTCATCCATCTTTCACATTTGGATACATGAAAGCATTTGTATCCCTATGCTTCCATGGATGCAAGACTTCAAGTTATTGAGGCAATTTCCAGAAAAGGAAAAGCACAGCTGCCCCCCACTACAAATGATTTCACCATCCAATAACATGATAATTCAGGAAACAATACAAATCTGCAGATCCAACCAAACACAAAACCATCCAATAACCGCTTGTGAAGATACAATAACTTTTAAAAAAGAAAAGGAGGCAGGATGCTATGTTACGTTATGTCAAAGGGAAATAGTTCACCTTCTGTATTTTCCGTTGTTCTTCCTCTTGCTTCTCTAAATCATGTACATATTCCTGCAGTACAACCATAAATACCAGCTTAAAAATATATAATAGTTACATTTCGAACTATGTGCAAATCTTGTGTTGTCTGTCTTCTTTTGTCTTTTGTTGCTTGGGTTCCGAGGGTTCTTTGGTCTAACTTCGGAGTCCGTAAATCATGGCTTTGAGCTGGTTGGAGAGCTTGAATGCCAATGATTAAAGGCATGTTACAAAGGTGCCTTGGAATGGCAGCAGGGCACGGATGGGTCAACCATTTCCCTTCCACTCCCATAGATGATTTAAAAAGCACCCACAATGATGCATCATACAAGAATTTTTAGGTAACATGGACATATTTCTAATGTTGAAATGGGGAGAAAGGAGGTGAGCATCCTACAAATTGATTTTTTTTCCATGTCATTTACAAAAAAAAAATTAAAAAAATTGTGCAGTATACCCCTATCTTGTACATAATTTCTCAATATATATTTGTATCATAAGAGTATTAAAAATGCTTAACGTGGGCTGTTGGAATACGAGTAAAAAAAATATTATAGATTTGTAAGCTTGTTTGCAAGTCTTCTTCCCAAGAAAAAACATTTTCACATGGATAAGGAAAGAGTGTTAAGATTTCAAGACCAGCTTGCTCGAATGCACGTGACTTATCTAACAAACATTCGAGAAAATAATCTCAAATCAACACAAATAATGACTACAAATCACATAAAATGAAGCAATTATCTCAAATTAAAATAAACCAAAAAAAAAGGTGATAGTAGCCTTACTAGAAGGTTTGAGAGGGTTCCTTTCTTTGCTTGGCTGTGCTGGTATAAAATTTCTTAAACTAGATTTTGGAAAATAAAGGTTAATATCTAGCTACTATTCATCATATTTGAAAAGTGGGGCTCAATTTCCTGACAGGCCCTAAGTTGTATGTCAAGTGTTCGTGGGATTTTTGGACCCAGTTCATGGACCCTCTTGGGTTACCATAGATGATGTGCTCAGATAACAGTTGGCTCTTCATACTTCTATAAAGACCTTTGGAATACAGAGATTATGAAAGACATACAGAGATTGTGGAATATAGAGATATCAAGTTCGAAGGAAATCAAAAGAGAAATTTTTAGGCCAGCAACAATAGTTGGCTCAGATAACAGTTGGATCCTCTTTGGTTATCACTTCTCATGCATCATGACAATGGCATATAGAGCTCCTTATGAATGCTTCTTTTTCAAAAGGTTTCCCTTCCCAACAGGAATTTTTGAAGGCCTCAATTCATTAGAAACTATAATGTGCAACTTAATTTTCATAGTTGTTAATACCCTATTGTACCATCTTTCTTTATATCTTTTATAAGAAAAAAATGCATAAAGCAAATACCTGGAATATTTCCAATCGATCAATTTTTTCAAGCCGTGCACATCTTTCATCAGTTTCTAACCGGTCTTGAACTTTGCGCCACTGGCTACTTGCCTGAAATGTTGGAGGCAAGAAAGGATCACAATGCACATCATGATTAATTGCCACTCTCAATCAGGGAGAACTAGTATGTATAATGATTAATGCATCTCCCTTACAGAGACCCGTAATTACTTATTATTGCATATGCTAGAGGTGAATAAATTCCAGAAAACATTAAGTATAGACTCCTCATTCTGGTCAAGGATACTTCAAGTGCTTCTTAGTTGTCTACATTCATTTTACTTCCACTTAAACCGATGGAAAAGGCAACAAGCTCTGTGCTTAATAAGTTTGATGTTTCCAATATTTGAATAGTTTTAATTATGACAGGAGTGACTCAAGCCCTTGACATGTAACTGATCAACAGAGCTAGAAACAAATTTCAGTACCTTAATGAAGTCACAAGATTCCAAAAACAGCCTGTATTCCAATATATCGCGCTTGTGTTCTTCAGCAGCTTTTGCCCGATCCTTATAGAACAACAATTTCGTATGTTAAAATTAAATTCATCAACCAAAATGAGTACAAGAGAAAAGGACAAGAATCCAACCACTACAGAACAAAGTGTCAAATTATCAGAAATGTATGATTGCAGTTAAATTGGTAATAGAAAATGCTCAGTCAAAAGAAATAACCAATAGAAATGAATGTATAGATAAGATCTGACTCCCTTCAGGATAATGAAACTGAAACATAACACTATCCAGAAACACATTTGGGGGGAAATACAGTATTTAATAAAATTCAATAGGTTATTTTTTCTTTACTTTATAGTATGATGAAAACAAATATATTATTATTATTAGCAGATATTACAGCATGGCCATGAGTCAGATACTAGTGTCATTGAGGCTCTTTAATCAAAACAAGTAAATGCAGAATACGTACACTAAGACTCTAAGTGCAAAACTAGCACTATTCTTGGAGCAACGCAATTCTGAAAGAAGCGTTTGTATAAGAAAGTGGAAAAAAGTAATTTTTAAGGCTTGGGAGTTCCAAGGTTTTATTGAAAACATCATCAAGTAATCGTGCATTTTGGATACATCTTGTACATGAAGCTTAATAACTTCCAAACTTAAAGGTGCTCAAATATTAAAGCCATAATAAAAAATAAATTCAAATTGCATCTCACAAACATATTTTTACTTGAAAACAAGAGCTAACAGTCTAATAGGCCTAAATGACCAAGATTTTACATGCAGAAGAAGTACAAATAAGTTCAAAACCCAAATGAATGAGATTATGAAGCAAAACAGGCTTGAAAAGGAAGCTTACCTTCTTTTCTAGCTCAGACAAGTACTCTTCAAAGATATCCTCACGATCTCTAGATCTCTCAACAGCTTTGAACCGTTCATCTTCACCAAGTACGCTTACTACTTTGCTGTTAAACCTCACACATTATAAATAATCTAGATAGCAACATGTGACCCCAGATAAAGAGTACAAAAAATGAATGTAAAAATACCTCCATCTACTAGCTGAAGTCACCTCACTGCATTCCTGAAACAGAATCGACTCAGGACTTCATAGAAAGACTACCAATGGGTAAAGACGAAAGAAAAGAAGGGGGAAAAAAAGAAGCAAAGATATACAATTATTTGAGGCAGGCAACTTACTTCTAACATCCTTCTGAATTCATCCCTTGTTTTTTTATTTTTGGCACGCCTCTCTTCGTGATCCTGTTTTTTCCTGTGACTCAAATACTGACAGAGAAATAAATGGAAATAAATTCCACTTCTGTATAGCTTACTAGCTTGAAAAAATACATCCACGACCGTTAGTAATACCTATGTTACAACAACAACAAAAAGAGAGAGAATGGTCATTTGACTGCAGAAAATTATAAGAGAACTCCTGGGTCTCTCGACCATAGTTAAAATGTCAAATAGTTTCAACACATGCTACAGGAGCATAAATTATTACTAAACTTCCTCGAGTACATTTTCCCTCAGAAAAGTGGATGGAAGTAGTCAAACAGAGGTGCTCCAGCTAGGCCCCATTTTGCATCACTTCCTCAAGTACATCTTTCTTGGTCCCAATCCAAGGTCCTTGGTTTAATCATAACCCAAAGCCACCAATCTCCAGATCATTCGTCTTCCTTGAGCGCCTTTATCTTACTTCAGTTGCATCAACTTCTTCCTCCAGCACCGATGTCCGTGGAGGGTTTTACCGTTTTAGTGAGCATCTGAGTGAGCTTAGGCAGGGGAGAAACGTGAGTAAAGAGTAAGTTGGCAGGAGGTGGGGTAGCAATACCCTAGAGGCGGTGCTGCTTGTACTACAGATGTGATATGACCAGTGAAACGGTTAGTTTCAGATGTCATAGGGAGTCAAAACGGGTTGTGGTGATAGGATAACGCCTAAAACCCTAATTTGATTCCTGAACTCTAACTAAATAACAAGTTTCACGGATGGATCAACCCAATTTCCAATCCCAACTCAAATTTTATTCAAACTCA
This sequence comes from Fagopyrum tataricum, assembly GCA_002319775.1. NCBI lineage: Eukaryota > Viridiplantae > Streptophyta > Magnoliopsida > Caryophyllales > Polygonaceae > Fagopyrum > Fagopyrum tataricum. The sequence continues at coordinate 41,882,051 of CM008281.1, forward strand.
ATTCGTGGAATTATACATTATCAGGTAAAACTGTGCAAATGAAATCTTTATGTCTCCATATAAGTATATATTTCACAGGTATCTTTCATTCCTTTCTTTTGAATTCCTTCCAACCCCTTGGAAATAAGTCTACTTCTCTTAGCGGATTCTCAGTGTCCATTTTTTAAAATTTCCCCTATCCATTCCTTTCAAACATCTCACCTAGTGCAAAGGTCCTTATGGAGAGAGGGAGGAGTGGATGTCGCAAACCGGTGTATTTAAAGGAAAGGTACTTAGAGGACATAAACAGTGACTTCGTGGATAAAGCAATGTAGACTGATCATCTTTTTGGGAATTTTGGCCTCTTGATGCATTTATGGATTTATGTAACATGCAATTTTTACAGGGTTTCCTCCAGATTTAATTCTAGTTTAAAGGTTTAGTGGTTCATTATTTTATTTCTTTATAAATTTTTAAAATTTGTACCTTCTCACGTGTCATTATGAAATAAAGCCAAAAGATTTAGTACCTCGTAAAAAGCTTGCTTCCTTTCTGAAAGTGTTCTCAAGGAACCATATCTTTTGTCATTGATGATAACTCGCATGGCCTGGAATAAGCAGTAATAGACCAAGTCCGTGGAGATCAGAACCAAGGAGATATCATCATATGTAGGTTTAACAGTGGGGGTTACATATTGAAGAGATGACGATACCTGCTCCCAGGTCCAGTCAGACTCAACATTTGCAGATTCCAAAAGTGCTTTGAAGGCATTCCTTGCATCCTGTAGAGAAGAATAAGATGTTTCAACAAACTCTCTCTTTTGAATACCATTAGAGTCTAGGACAGTTAGATCATAGGATTTACCAGTTTGCTGTGATAGACAACAGGATCTTCTTCAGCTACCTTTTCATCTGATGCAGTGACATTTGTAGTTACCAAAGTTCCTTTAGCAATATCAGCCTCCTTAAACATAACAAACATTACGATTAGCTGCAACATAAATACAAATACACCTACAAATCTTTTTATTTCCCTTCACCATGCCCAATACTACCTCATGAAGCTGCATAGAAACATCATTCTTGGAAACCATCACAGATGCTTCATTAGCTGAAACTTGGGTTGCATCACTAATTCCAAAAAGAAAACTTGTGAAACAAGGAAGTATCATTGTGACTTTCAAATAAAATGAGTTGGTGTGACCGGAAACCTTGTAATGTCAGCAGAAGCAGCAGGTTCGGAAAATGAGTCTGCAAGACTTCCTAAGGCCCCTTCTCTCAGTGGCTGAACATCAACTGCATCAGATTGCAACCCAAAATCTTCTCCTGGTGGCTTAGAACCATCTGTTGCAACCATTGGTGATTTGACAGACACAACAACAGTCAAAGGTGCTGCCAACACTGGGCTTGACACCAATCTGGAAGAGGAATCAATGACAGAAGGTGCTTCAACTGTTGAGACTGAAACAGAATCTGAAGCAACAGAACTGCTTGCTGCTGCCATATTCGTCTCAATATGTGATGCCTTCTCTATTTGCTCCCTAGCCAGCTACAGACCGCATATCCATGAAGTTTATTAAAAGATCAATAAGGTATAGTGGGTAGAAAAAAGTCCTTTAGTACTCCAAATAAAATAAGCACCTTTAACTCCTCAGGAATTATCCATTTTGACTGTTTTGTTACTTTGTTGTAGTAATACCTGGCATTCAAAAGTATTACATATTGGATACATCAATAGAGATTTAGATACTCCAACAAAAAGGATCCAAAGAAAAGCAAAGTAAGATAGCGTACTTTCTACCATCAGGACTTTTGTATTCCTTCCAATTAGTAGTTGCATCGGCTCTCTGGTAAACAGAGTAGCAACGGAACAAAATGACATATACACAGAGTTTAGGTGCTAGTCAAAGCGCCGTCAAACAAAGGAAAAAGCATAATATAATCTAGAAAAAGCTTCAAGGAGCAAAATTTAGTACTAGATTCTTTCTGTAATATTAAAATCCTCGGCAGGTTTTCTGATCAAAAATATACATTGTAGGCTCACTTCCCTTTTGTCAACAAGGCACTGTTGTGGTCATTTTAGGAAGCATTTGTGCTAAATTCTTTAACGTCAAATATGAACTGTTGTTTGACATGACAATATGAGAATAATTGACCAAATTTTAGATGAGATAATCCGCTAAATATTTCAATTATAAATTTACAAGCATGCATGAGGACATCATTCGTCTAAAATCTACCACCTGACTGAATGGTTACAAACATATTGAACAATGAGACAAATTGCTAAGACCATAGATTGTTTATTAAGAGTTACCTCTGTTGCTGTCATCAATTCTAAGGGCTTCTCCCAAGTCGATAGCTTTGTTTTCTTGTTGTAATAATATCTGGCATACAACAACCATGAATTTTGATTACAAGATGAATGAATCATTTGAAACATATTTTTGCTGAGAGATACAAATAGCTCCAAAAGCAAATATAACTTTGAGTCGAAATTAATGTGGTAGAGTTTTTAGAAATGAAGATAAGCTACTACTATCAGTATTAGATTAAGTTCCTAGGTACATGTTAAGCATAAAATTGAGGGAGCCAAAGAGATGTGTTGTAGGCGTCAATTTTAAAAGAATAAGGCATCAGGGAACCGGCAATCAAGAGGGGCACGTGGAAAACGCTGGATGAGGAAAGAATGTTATAGTACTCTGCACAGTCAATGATGACTGTTAATAAATAATTTTGACGAGTAGAAAAATATCATTGGGGAAGGTTCAGCAAACTTTCAGAAGCGATGTGGCTACTAGCTCGGGCAAGAATTTACTCTTGCAGGAGGAGAATCCTCGACTGATGCCTTGCCATTTCTTCTCTTAGTCTAACATAATATTATCTATTGTGATATTACTTGAGGATGTTGATTGTGTATGCTCAAATCGGTTAGGCGTGTGTGCCATGAGCTTTCATCTGCCTCTTTGAGCTTTGCTTTGTCCATACAGCCTCTCTCTATCAACTCACTACCGGATATCCCTTTATTGATTGTTAGAAGTAGTATTAGGCAAATAAAGTCAGTGAGATGCTACAAAATAATGACTTCTAATACTATATACTTTATTATTGATCAATTTGGCATTGAGAAGATATACACAGCAGGGAGCCTAGAAAATTAATATGGGAGCAAATGTTCTTAAAGGCTTTTTTACTCAACTATAGCCAAATTAGGTGCTTCTTAAACCATTTATCATCTTATTTTTGACAACAATAACTTATCCTCCAGTAATGTTCCTTTGAGGCTTTGATAAATCTTTCTGTTGCCCAAAAATATTCAACTTATGTTTTCCATGCAGCAAACAATCCCAGGGTTTGGCTTGATTCAAGAATCTGACTTATTTTTCCAATTAAAAAATGGTTAGTATATCTTACTTCAGTTAGGAAAATGGCCATATTCAAGCCATCATATAGAAGGATCCTAACAAAAATACTCAAGACCATTATATCTAAATTACCATTCCATCAGAAAGCGCAAGTATACAGTGATCCTGTAGAAGAAGAAGACACGTGCAATGTATATACAGACAAGCAAATTATCAATGAATTACAAGGTTTTGATCCGGTACATAGATGCAGACAAGTATTCCAGAACCACAGCCAATGAAAAGTGAAGCAAACTTTATTCATATACCCTAAACCTCTTTTGCCCTCCATCTTAACGGTATTGGTTACCCCTATAAGACATCTAGAAATCTGACATCTTGCTCAATTTTAAAAAGGAAAAGCTTGAGTAATGAGTCTTGAAGGCATTAAATTGCCTTGGGGGTACCCTTCTTAGAAGGTGCTTACCAGAGTGATTCTACATCCTAGTAATACTTTGAAATTTATTGATCAAAGGAAATAATTATTATCACAAAAACATTCACAAGATATATACAACTCTAAACAAAAAATAAAACTTAATTTGAATGCTATTGACATGTTTGCCAATTTCATCTTCAATTCCATACTAAAGTTAAAATGCATTATCCAGCACTAAGGAATGTCAGTGGCCTCTTGAGTAAATACCTTCTTCCATCAACTGAAGTATGCTCCAACCAAATTAATGAAGACTTTCCGACAGGCTTGGACTGGAGATTAGCTACCTAAAAATCAAAACAAAACAAATTCACCAGATAGATTAAATATCCATTAATCCCTAGAGACAGGGGAATAACATGAGCTCCAGTCGAAAAATAGGTTAAATGCTAGAACGTTACAGGATCTGTGGAAGAAGAAGATGGAGCTTGTTGTCCAGTGGGTGGTGTAGGAGTAACAGAAGCTGTAATTTCGGTCCCAGATGATACTACACATTCTTCAACATCAGGAATGCTGGAAGGATTTATTTGGGGAACCGACTGATAATGAGCAGCCGCATTGTTACTCGGTTGTGACAATCCATAAGGAGATGGGCCAAACTAAAAAGTCAAAATATTAGTTATTCAAACAGGGTTTGATCAGCTTAAGGCATGGCATGCTAGAGACGCTTACATTATAAGATGAAGCCAGAGCTATTCCTGGATTGCCCGACGTAGGCAAAAAAGTTTGGGGAGGTCCCACATGTGGAGGTTGTGGTATTAATGCTCTGTTTTCCTGAATAGAAGGCATATGAATGACCTGAGGAATGTGACCTGGTGGTACTGGTCTTGCAGGTGAATGTTGCATAGGATGAGGAAGTTGAGGCTGTTGAGACTGCAGAGGCAGTGATCCTACATGGATTGTAGGACCATTCAAACCAGCCGCTTGATATTGTTGAGATGCTGAGGGAATATATTGTTGAGGGGGAAGCACAGAAATACCAGGTCGAAACTACAGCATAAATTAATCAAATAAATAAACACGTTGCTTTTGATCATATACTTGAAACGGTCATTTCCCTGTAAATCAGTCTATTACCGGAGGAGCCAACGGTTGAGGAACATTCTGTGGAGGACCAAGTGGACCGACAACTGGAGGAGGAAGAGGCTATCGAACAAAAATGTGAACAAAAAATTTATTATTAACAAGTTCCAGGAAGAGGGGATCGAACCAACCGTGATTCTAAATCCAGATTTACCTTAGTATATATGTGTGGATTGGACATTATGTTAGAATTCAGAGGTTGAGATTGCTGTGAAGTAACGAACCTGGATCACCATAACCCTACAACCTGCCATTGTCAATGTCAATAATCAATTCATGACAACTGGAGACATTAAGCAAGTTTAAAATTTTCCTAGTAGAAAAAGAGACCAGAGCAAGCAAAAGAGAAGTAGGAATTTGTGAGAGCACCACAAATAACCCTAATCACAAGCCATAGAAACAACCTGGTCATAGTGACACTAAGATATCAGATATGGTACTATTAATGTAAGATATTCAGTTTTGTACATTGTCAGATACCATTCATACCTCATGCCTATTGTTCAGTATATAATATTTTGATATGAGATGCTAAACTATGATAATTTGGTTACAAGGCACATTGTAATTTTCATATCATAAGCAAACTGCAAACCTGTTGACCACAACAATCAAAGTACACCATAGAAGTAGGATCAAAAAAAGACATAATGTGCATTAGAATCTGAATAAGACAATTTATGCGGTCGAAAAGAAAAATGAAGGGGCGCCAGTAACAAATTCAAAACAAATTGCACCGAAGAAGCGAGAAGGGAAGCCCGGATTTTTGAAAATTGATGCTCTTTCGGGGAAGCTCTAGGTGGAGATCGATACGGAGACGACGGGACAGAGACGAGGTGCTCTCTATACCTGAAAAAGCTTCGGTGGAGTCCGACCCTTGCCTCACAGGAGGAATCGAGAGGGACGAGAAGGGGGCGACTAGATAGTGGTGCTATCAGTGTTGAAGCAGGAAAGAGTGGCGCGGTGGTGGCAGTCTCCGACCTCGTCGGCGAGAACAAGGGTCCCTGGTCCTTCTCACCGGGCAACAAAGAGGCGTAGATGGGACGATGAGAGAAAGAGAAGAAGGAAGTATGGGATATCGTCCATACCGCCCAAACTATGAGTATATTTTATTCATATCTAGAATCTACATACACCTAGGTATGAGCCTATTAGCCGAATGAGAAGATCGGTTTTTTCTATAAACGAGCCGAGTTCGAACCGAAACTAGGGTGTATTTAATTAAGATTTTATATAAATTTTTTGAGTTCAAAAGTCCATATATTCTAAATTTTTAAAAGTCCAAATAAATTTTTTGTTATTCAATTAGAATTTTAAATTTTTCATAAAATTCCTATGTTATTTAAAAGTTTCTTGATTTTAAAAGTATATATTACTTCATTGATTTTGTATGATTTTTTATTACTTATAAACCCTATAGAAGTCTTTTCCCAACACATAAGATTTTCACGTCAAACTACAGCACTGAAAAACCCTAACGGCCAAATCAACGTTTTTGAGTGTTTTCGAGTGCTTGGACTCGGTGCATCGTCGGAGGTTAGTTCTTTCTCGTGTTTTCCGCCATGTTGATTGTATGGACTTCGAGTGCTTGAGTTCGTCTTACTGATTTGTCATAAAAAACGTGTGAGCGTTCCCCTCAGTTTTCTCATTTCATTTTGCGGCTTTTGCGGTTTCGGAAAAAGCATTGTATCGTATGGACTTCGAGTGCTTGGGTTCGTCTTACTGATTAATGTATCTTCTATTTTATGAAGTGCAATTGCACTTTTTCATATGCTTTAATATATTATATATATTGTTCTATATGCTTTTGCAATGGATGACATAAAGAATATATATATATTATAATATGGGCCACCTTTTTGTATATTTGTTGTGTATATTTCGTCAACGGGGCCGTTTGGTTTTGGGTTGATTTTGAGTAATTGTATGTTATTAAAATGTTGATGTTGGTTGTGAATTTTAATAGATTGATAATTATATGTTATTTTTCTAGATGATTTCTTTTAGCCATGTATTAATCTAATAGAATCTAACAAAATTTGTATTAACTCTATATAGAATTAAAATATCTCACAAAATCAGCAAATTATATGGATTATTAAATTCAGTCAAAATCTTTAAAAGTCTGGATTGAATACACCCCCCTAAATTTTACACGAGCTTTAAAATGTGTTTGTATTTGGCTCGTTTACAAAGTGAACGAGCTTGAACCGAGCTTTTGCCAAGCCGATCCCGAACTGAGCCCGAGTAGATCCGCTTAAATAATGCTCATATAGTGTTATTTTATGCGAACAAGCCGAGCATCGACATATGCGCAAGCTCGGCTCGTTTATAAACAAGCGGAGCATGAGCCGAGCCTAAATTTTATACGAGCTTTAATATGTGTTTATATTCGACTCGTTTAGAAAATGAACGAGCTCGAGCCAAGCTTTTGACGAGCTGAGCCGAGCCCGAGTAGCTTGTCTCATATTACACCCCTACATACACTGAATTGTGTCTCCCTGAGTCTTCAGGCCCGAGTGGATTCCTCCTTCTTTGTGCGAGTGAAGGGGAGCCTTTAGTAGGGTTGCACAAGCAACTCAACCTTCTGGACTTGCATCTCGATCCGAATGATCTTTTGCCATTTCTTCTTCTACTTTAATGCTTCAAAGCTTCTATTTATTTCTTCCTTCCTTGTTTCTAGCTTTGATGAAGATGTGGTTGTTTTCTTGAGTCATTGTAAGTCCATGTATGCTCCATTTTCACATAAAATCATTTAAGCACAAGAGACAAACGGGAGTAGACATTCTTTGATGCAAATAAGCTCAAGCAAATAAGTAAATGCCTAAACTCATGCATATCTACTAAAAACACATGAAAACAACACTATTAAAGACAGTTGATAACATGATTTATTGTCATAGTTTAGGCATGCATTTAGGTAGATTTTCCCTTTTGTTTAGTATGAATAAGCCTTAGTTTGTGTCATTTACACTTGTTATAGTTTACTTTGCAAGTATATATGTCTACAACACTTTGGTTGGTTTTACATATGAAACGGTTCGGACCTAAACAACACATTTGAGGATCAAGCCTCGGAGTAGGGCGTGCCATGAGCTTCGGAGATACGCATATGAAGGCCAAGAGAAACCCACAAGTGAGGAGGCAAAGCTAGAGATTGAGCTAAGGAGCAAACGTTGGTTTTTTGTGGAATCTCGGGTGATCAAAAGAGTGCCTAAGATGAGATTTGGATGATTGATTTAATTGTGGACGAGATGCAAGAAGTCAAGAGCAATATCGGGTGCCATCTTGAACCAAGATTTAAAGACACCAGGTCGAGATTTGCAAAAATTCCAAGGAATAATGAAGATAGCAGGAAATCTCGACCCCGATTTGCCTTGATCTAAGGCCGAGATTTTCAGGTGGGGGCGGAGATTTCCTCTCTATATGTGTCATATTTTCTTTTCATAACTTTTTCGGCCTAGCTTTTCTTTTCTAGGACCTTGGAGTATAAAAGTGGACTTGCAAGCCTTGTACTTGGAGGTTGGATATGCTTTGTATCTTCTTTTGTACCTCTCAAACTTCTTCTTCCTCTATCTAGTGAACATTAGAGAGAGTTGAATATTTCCAAATTATGTAAAAGAAATTTGTAGCCGTTATGTATTTCGTTTTCCTATATGTTTGAAGGTAGAGCTGATACTATCCGGATTCGGGCCAGATCCGGACCGGGCTTTTTCCAAAATTTTGTCCGGATGTTCGGGCCGGGTCCCGGGCTTTAGGCCATGTCCGTACCCGTCCGCCAAGTCGGGGCGGGCTGCCCGCCGGGTACTCGGATTCACATTTTTGAATCTTACATTTGCCTCTGATTTGCACCGAACACACAAAGTCACTACCACAATACCAATGTAAGTCTGTAAGGGCTGAAAGAGACAAGGAGATAGGGATTCAATGGTTTGAGATTCCGACACCAATGGCTGCTCATCGCCGTCAACAGGGAGACTAAGGGCCGATGATATGCCGAGAGTAAGGCAAAGTGAGGATATGAGGGCCGAGAATAACTTAGAGAGGTCCAGATCTTGAGAGAATTCCGGATCTTGAGCGAGCTTTGGGTCTTGAGCAAAGTTTGGATCTAAGCGAGCGAAGTGAGGGCCGATTTCGTTTCAATCGTTTGAGAGAGAAATCAGAGAAGTCTGGATCTAAGGGCTGGTTTGAGGTTTCATCAGAGCAAGAAGAGAAGAGAGGGTTGGTTTCGTTTCAATCGTTTGAGAGAGAGAAGTCAGAGGAGAGTTGGTTTCGTTTCCGCTGCGTGAGTGTTTGAGTGAGGAACGGATGAAAGCTTGAAGGCTATTAGGGTTTATTAAGACTATCTATAACACTTTTTTAAATTAAAAAAAAAATCGGGCCGGGCAAGTAGCCCGACCGGGTTTTACACTTTGTCCAGATCCGGCTCGGATGTCCGGCCGGGCCGGGCTTTTGAGCTTGTCCATACCCGCTCGTTTTTGCGGACGGGCCGGTCGGGACAACCCGGGATGTATCAGCTCTATTTGAAGGCTAAACTATTGAGTTTGTATCTCTCATTCTCTTGCATTTTAATATTATGAACTGCTTGATTTCTTCCATTTTATTTCTAGATTTTGTCATGAATATTGTTGGCTAGAATCCGTATGTATATAACATGATAAGAAGATATTACCCGGTCAATCGAGATAAGAAAATCAATATGTATATAACATGCTATCAGTTTAATTCAGTAACTTTTTTTTACAAGTTTCTCAAACTAACTATTTTTAATAATGAAAAATAAAAGGTAAGAAAATCAGTATGTATATAACATGATAAGAAGATATTACCCTGTCAATTGAGATAAGTTTACTTCTTTCAAGTTAAAGGTTGTGGAATTGGATGAGAAATTGATTCGCATGTTTTTTTCTTTTCTAAAAAATGAATCAAACATTATAATTAAAATATCTTTCTTAAAAACAACACATATAAACAAAAAAAGAGCATGTGAATCATACGAACACTAAATCGTTTGTGTTTCTCCTCAAAATTAGAATCATCTTCCTTATGAAGTTGATTAGTTAAATAAGGGTTAAGATCAATCTTATTAAAATGATGGATTAATCATAAAAAAAAGCATTATCTTTTCAAAACATAAACATCTTTCTGTAACTCGTATTATGGGTTTAATTTCTAATTTCACATTGACGGGTGGAAACCAAAGATAATGATATAGAGAGCCGGTGAGTTTTGGTCATGAGTCTAAAGGAGGATGGGGGCGGAGTAGGTCAATGGTTATCCTATCATATTAAGAAAAGACATCTTGATCGTAGAAGTTTTACCCAAATATAAACAACTTTTTCGCAAGAATACGGGATTGGATTTAGTATAATCGGGTATTGAATCACAAGGATTGTATTTAATTTGGAAGAGCAAAAATTACCGCAGCTAGTTCCAGGCCATGTATTGGGTGATTTCCTCATATGATTTCAATTGTCGGGATGCATAAGCAATAACCTTATTATGTTGCATTAATACACATCTCAAACCCTGTTTTGAGGCATCATTGTATATCACGTATTCCTTTTCTCCTGTGGGTAGGGTTAAGACTAGGGCGCTGGTCAACCGTCTCTTTAGCTCTTGAAATTTTGCTTCACATTGTTGACTCCACTCGAACTTGTGTGACTTGCGCAAAAGACAAGTAAGAGGTCTGGCTAACTTGAAAAATCCTTCTACGAACCGCCTATGGTATCCAGCAAGTCCTAGAAAACTGCGAATCTCCTTGACAGTGTGAGGTTGTGGCCAATCCGTGACAACTTCTACCTTTTGGGGATCCACCATAACTCCTTCTTCCGAGATTACATGCCCAAGAAAGGTGACCTTAGTCATCCAAAAATCGCATTTGGAAAGTTTGACACATAAACGATGTTGCCTTAGCACACTCAAAGTGGTCCGCAAATGTTGAGCATGGGCTTCATGGCTTGGCGAATAAACTAATACGTCATCGATGAAAACGATTATGAATTCATCTAGATACTCTTGGAAGCGCCAATTCATAAAATCCATGAATACAGACGGGCATTAGTTAATCCAAAAGGCAACACTATAAACTCATAGTGTCCATATCTACTTCTGAATGTTGTCTTAGGAATGTCCCTTTCGCAAACTCGAAGTTGATGATATCCAGATCTAAGATCAATCTTTGTGAATACTTTCGCACCCTGAAGCTGATCTAGTAGATCGTCAATCCTAGGACTCGGGTATTTATTCTTAATTGTGACCTTATTCAATTTTCGGTAATCGATGCAAAGCCGCAATGAACCATCCTTCTTTTTAACGAACAACACAGGTGCTCCCCAGGGCGATACACTAGTTCGAATGTATCCTTTGTCTAAAAGCTCTGTCAACTACTTCTTCAATTCTTTCATCTCTCGTGGGGTCATTCTATATGGTGGTCTGGAAATTGGGGAGGTTCCTGGTTCTAGATCAATGGTGAATTCGACCTCCCGTTTAGGTGGCATTCCTGTAATTTCCTCCGGAAACACATATAGGAACTCTTGTACCACGGGTATCTTCGTTATATCTACCCCATTTTTTTTATCTCTCCACCATATGACACAAATACCCCATGCATCCCTATCTGAGTAACCTTATTGCCGTCATTGCATTTATTATTCTACCTTCTTCAGATGGGTTCCTACCCTTGAATTTACACCTAAAGTCTCCGTTCATCTTTATTGTAACTGTACTAGCTTCAAAGTCAATTTTAGCACCGTGTTGGACTAACCAATCGACACCTAATATAATATCATGAGGGCTCATTTGGATAATTATTAGGTTGGCGGAAAATTTCCGTCCCTCAATCAGAATTGGAAAATCAACCAATTCCGTAGTACCTATCAATCTATCTCCGTTGGGTAAAATAACGACATAAGGTTCACACAAGTTCTCATTTTCTACCCCGAGTTGGTTAACACATTTCTTCGAAATAAAAGAGTGTGTTGCTCGAGAGTCAAACAAAATTTCTACTAGTTTAGAATAACTATGAAGGGTACCTTGAGTAACGGTTGTGATAACATGATTTATCGACCTGTTACACTCATGCATTTAGTTAGATTTCCCCTTTCCGCATTCATGTTTTAGCCTTAGTTTGTGCCATTTATGCTTGTTTAGTTCTACTTTGCAAGAATAGATGTCTACACATGCTATTTGTGGCTTTGTAGGTGATTTGGCACATTTTGGAGCTAAAACGACGTATTTGAGGATCAAGCCTCGAAGTGGACACATTGGAGCGAGCTACGAGCACGGGAAAGGCGAGGAATCGAGCTAAAGGCACGAAGGAACGAAGAAGACTGCGTCTCGGACCAAGATGGACCGATCTCGGTCAGACCAGACCGAGATGGTCAAAATCTCGGCCGAGATTTCACATGGCTCGGCCGAGATTCATCCTGGCTCGGCCGAGATTTCCCTAGCTCGGCCGAGATGGCCCGATCTCGGCCGAGATTTCCGACCGAGATTCCTGTTCGCCGTTTTATTTCGTTAATTTTCGGATTCGTTTTAGGGCAGCCCGTTGCGGGATATAAAAGGAAAACCCTAAATGATTTCCGGGGGGTTCCGATTTCATTTCAAAATTCGAGCTCCTTTGGAGAGAGACTCTTCCCCTTTCTTCTCCCTTTGCCCTAGGCCATTGTTGGCCATTGTTGAACTTGTTAAAGCTTGGAGAAACTTCGCGAATATTGGGGAATTTTACGTTTTGCTAATTCTCTATCAATAAAGCTGAGTTTCTTCTTTAATCTCTATTTTAGTTCTTGTTTATGCATAATCTCTTGAATTGATTGACTTGATTGGATTGATAATTACTTCTTCCATTGAATTGTTTGGATTGATGATTGATTCTTTCATTGAATTGAGTGGATTGATGATTGCGTTTGAAATGTCGTTTGTTGGCTAAACTCGTGTGGATCCGAGGTGAATTGGGATTCGTTATTACTCGGACTATGATGGAATTGTGCTTATTGCTTGGTTTTAGTAGCTTTGAAATCCTTTGGTTGGCTTGTTCTTAAACCTAGTTAGAATTCTCTAGCTAGTAACCTAAACCGGAATTGAGACCTACCCGGTAATGTTCCGTTTGGATACTTGAGGGTTCGACCATAGATAATAGAGGTGGAAACCTCTATTGGGTTGAGTGTGCCTAGATTCTGTTCTAAGTAGGGTAATACCTGAGACTTACCCGGTAATGGTTTACCTTTCCCTTAGTTCGGAATTTGGTTTGTTTAGAATTTCCTACCTCTCTACCTTGAGACTTACCCGGTAATAGGTAGTTGGTTTGGAACTAGATAGTCTTGAGACTTACCCGGTAATAGACTATCAGTTTAGAAACGTTCTTCCCTGAAGTTTGTAACCATAGATCTTTTGAGAAATTTCCTGAGTCCGTGCGTAATAACAATGACCTTGAATCCTTGGAATCCGCATTTTCTTTATTGATATACTTTCATTTGTCTGTTTTACTTGGTTTTCGATCAAATCTGTTATTTGATTGCGAACTTACAGAAAACCCTTCAAAACTCCTTTGATCTTTCTTCCCTTCTTTTCCAACCTCGTTCTTTTTTTTGATTTACGCTATCTGTGATCACATCTGCATTATAAACATTTAGTCCCTGAGTTCGACCTTGGAATACTTACCCTAACTGTAATTGACCCATACACTGTGGGTTCGCTACAGATTCGGTGTTTATTTCTTGTTTATAAATTTAAAACATACCGTATTTTTACTAACGTGTGAGCTTTTATCATTCTTGATAAAAGTTTACAGGGGCGTGAAAATAGCGAACAGGTTGCATTAGTCTCTCTTATCTGTCTCATCTCGTATAGACGGGGGCCAGACTTGGAAGTTCCCGTGACATGCCTCTCCTTGTCTTGTACTATTTGGCGTGACATTGAAGGCGCAACTGACCGAGCTTGTTGAGATGACTTAGCTCTTGGACCATTTGTAGATGCTTGATAAGACATCGTTGGCTTTTGTATAGTGCTTCAGCATAATCTTACCATGTGTCCAATCTTCCCACATCCTCTACATTCCCGAGCTTCCTTGTCACAACTTCGTCGGAGGTGATTTGGACTTCCACATTTAAAGCATCGACGTTCTTCTCATGAGACCTTGGGGTTTTGGATGGTTGTTTGTCGGATGAAATGAGTCGGTCCTCTCCTTTCCGACTCCAATGGAGGTGCCGGTCTTTTGAATCATACACTCAATTGTCCCCCCTTTCTCCGGTTCTCGTTTTCCATCCGCTTTTTTGCATTGTCTATGGCGGCTTCCATACGTAGAGCTTCGTCCATAAATTGTTCCAATGTCACACAATTATGTCGTATCATGGATGGTGCTATCTCAGGGGGTAACCATTCATAGTATTGTGGGATCTTATCTTCTTCATCCCTAATTATTGATCCGGCATAAGGTAGTAACTGTTGAAATTTCTCTGCCATTATTTGGGGTATTTTAAGCCCTTCATTATGTGGAAATAAGAACTCCCGTCTCTTTTTTTCCCGTCTAGCTGATGGAAAGAACCGATCCATCAACTTTGTCTTGAATAACTCCCAACTTATGGAATTATCGTCTGTGGGTTTGGTTGTCTCCCACCAAAAAAATGAGCATTGTCTCGAAGATACAATGCAACAATGCGAACCTTGTTTGCCTCTGAACAGTTAACTCCTCTAAACCTTTGTTCTATGTGACTAAACCAATGTTGAAGCCTCATTGGTTCACCAGTTCCGTCATACTTATCAGGTTTCATAGCTCGTACTACCTGATATGCACGGTCATAGCTACATTCTTCATTTCGTGCCAAGGGTTGCATTACTGGTGGAGGTGATGATTCGGCTACCGTGGCCAAGCCAGAGGGTGCGCGGTGCATTGCTCTATCCACCGCAACTTGAATCATATTATACAAGGCTTCTTGTCCCACTGTGTTTTCCTGAACGTTTACAGGGGGATCTCGATAGGGTTGAGACTGCATTGTTGATTGTTGCGCTGCATTTATATTCCTTTCAATTTCTTCGCGGGATTGTTCAGGAATATCCATTCTTGGGTTGTTTTCCGCCGTGTGTGAATGTTGACGTGGGTCGCTCATCTGAATGTTAGCATTTAATCCTTGTTAGTAGTACTTTTAAACATGACATTTTATAACATGTACTTATTTCATACATACAAGATTTCATTTTACATTCATCTCTTATTCAAAACAATAAACATCCCTTTCCCCTTCTATTTTACACAATCTGGAAAATTTGGGGTCTGGTTCTATTTCATTATCCAAAACAGTACATATCCTTTTCCCCGTCTATTCTACACAATCTGAAAATTTTGGGGTCTGGTTTTATTTCCTTTAGAGCTAGGTTCATACTAACTTCACACAACCATCCTCTTAATATTAGACAAATTTAGTCTCATTTCCTGGGACCTAATCTTTCTTAGGATTTTTAATCCTAAGGACGCAGTTGTCCTTTTTGTTGGTAATCACCCCTATGTTTGGCTCTGAACAAAGGGGTTCTCTCTGGTTGGATTTCTGCTAACTCTGATAGTTCATCTTCCACCTCCTGTAGACGAGCTCTTAGTTCCCTCATTTCCTCATGTAACTCTCAGAGTCTCTTAGTTGTCGGCTTTGGTTTGGAAGTGACTTTCTTTGTTGAGATTGTGCTTCCATGCGTCGATCCCTGTGCCGAGCCTTCATCCCTGAGGGGACCCCAATAGTCTAAATAATCGTATATGGGCTCTTGGGGAGCGTACATGGGCACTAGCGGTTCAGGATAGTATACCTCTTGAGGTTGATACCAACCATTGTAACACCCCAGTTTATTCTTTTATCTAGGTATGCTACAACGCCGATGATTTCTCTACTTCTATTAAAATCCGCCTCATGCTAAAACCAGACTTCAACGAGTTATACAAAAACGCATTTATATCACATGCCTTGATTGAGATTACGACTATAATTTACAGATAAAAAAAACGTTAACTGAAAATTTTAAAGTTACTCGAGCTTTCGAGCTATAATGAGAGGTGATCAAGTGTAACTCCTGGTATGCTTTCGTAACGTCACCTGCTACTCACCTTAACCTGTCAATAGGTTGATAACCAACCAAACAAATAAAATAAAATGGGTCTGTCTATCTGGAAGACTGACAAGCTGGATGAACCTAATTTAAAAAAACATACATATCAATTTAATACAACATATAGTATTCATAAAGTTACCGTACTAGCTTTTCAACGCTTAATCGATTTAATAACACTCTTAAGTGCGTTAGCGTTACACTAGCAATTTTACCATGGATACCAGATTTGATTTTAACCGTTAATCAACCGAAGGGCAAGTCTTGGAGAACCTCTTGGTAAGTCCCTGACTCCCTAAAATCGCTGCCGGTAGCGAGATTGGAATTAGACGACCTAATTCCCGGGGTCCACTCAGCCCCAACGGACATTTCTAATAATGTTATCGAGCCGTCATTATTATTTACCCATAATGTACGTACCCACATTTAACATTTTCAACGATTCGTCCATTATCCAAGTAACCGCTAAAATCAACAAAATACACATTAATACGATATAAGATTATATATGCGTATTTAACTATAGCTATATATATATATATATATATATATATATATATATATATATATATATATATATATATATATATATATATTATCGATCGAATATGCACGATAGTTATTTAAAATAACTACAACCCACTTGCCTTGTCGTAAAGGAGACACCTGCTAATCTAGTATGTCACTTAGATCCGTACGTTTAACTATTTGTTTTATGGTTCTTTGCTTCTTTGTATGTGTTTTATAAGAATTGATCATAACTAGTAACTACCCCTTTTTATAGCAATGCAGGAGGAAAAACTCATTTTTTCCCACTCATCTACGTGTAATTCGTGTATAAAACATGTCAATTGTTTAATTCTCCTTCTCAACAAGCTATAATATGTCCACTCATCAATCTTATAAGGCTATTTAGACAAAGTTTTTATTATAGACCCATACTCTTAATTAACCATGAACAAGCCCTTAAAAAAATTTATATTTACTTAAGTTTCCCTATTTATTTACTACTTTATCTATATAGTTATGTATAGAAGATTAACCTGTCATAATATATCTTACTTATCTAAATTGCCCTTATAAAAATCCTTTTCTTATATTTTAATTATATTTCTTTATCCAAGATTAAGCATAAATCATAAATAAGCTTATGCTTATTTATAAAGGAATCGTTTGTTCTATAATATATATAAGATCGAAGTGAAAAGGAATCGATCCCATTCGATAAATTAGGTGAATGGGTGGTCGTGATACACACCGAATTTGTAAAAGTTCGTCACATTATTTTCTCACCTTATTAGAATAACATATTTCATTTCTTGCTGCGTGGGATAGGAGAAAAATAAACAGTTTTTATATTATTTTTTTAATATTTCAAATCAGTGCTGATTTTAATCACATTTATTTATTCAGGGCCGGTCATGCCTAGTGCCTTTTTGTCAATGGGGTAGATCGGAAAGCCAGAAACGCATCTCTCCGTGGAAAGGTGGGGAATGGTGGAACATGTGTTGCACGTGCTTTTAAAATCGGAAGTCCTCCAAACGACGTCGTCCTGTTATACCTTGTATGTTTCTTTCCTCGCCTTCCTTCGACATTCCTTTCCCGAGGAACAATCTCGAAGATAACGGCCCTGCGCCACTCGCACGCGGATTGCTACCTCTTCACTCTGACACCCGTTCGCTTTCCTTTCTCAATCACACTCATTGATTCGAGCTTTTTACTACTCCTCTGGATCTGAAACTATCGCTTTCAGCTTGGTGGATGCAGGTTCATTATTTATTTATTTCTTGATCTTTTTTCGTAATGCTTTGTGGTTCCCTGATTCATATGATCTGATTTCGCAGCTTCCGAGCTCTCGTTTACTTGTGCACTCTTCCTTCGTCACTTCCAAATGTGAGTCTTGTGCTTTAGCATGAAATTCTTTATTGGAGCTCTAGGTTGTCCCCTGCAATTTGCAATTTTTGATCCTTCCACGTCTTTCTTAGTCAATTTCGAGATGGAACCCTAAATTTGAAATTCAAGTTCGAAATTTTATTGGGTATTTTTCCGGTTGCAATTTCAACTTCCCTGTTACTGCAATTACTTTTGACTTCTGCAATTCCCATTTCAAGTTCAAATATACAAAATAAAAAATCATGGGTATGTATCTTCTAACGAGGTATTTTCTGTAACAATAATTTAGAATTATGGGTTTTACGTTTGTTCTGTGGTCCATCTGAACAGCATGATTAGGCTGATGAAAGCTCTTGTTAGTTTGACCCATAGGTCAACGGGAGAAGCCTGCAATTTGGTAGAAATTTGTCTCGCTATATTCTCCTTACAGATCTAAGCAACCAACGAATACTTTAAAGAATGATCAACGAATCACCTTCAGATCCAATAGCAAAGTGGCTTTGAACGCGTTTCCTCTTTGTTGTCTATTAGTTACTTCACTTTTTTTTATTGAAGTGACTAGTGAGAAGAGAGAGATAGGAGATGGAGTAAAGAGTAAGCATCTTTGTTTACTTCTCTATTGACTCTCAATAGTTGAGGGTGATTTGGTCTTTAAATGGATCACTGGGGATAGGTGCTGTATTTTAACAATTGTAATACAAGCCATGCCCTCGTTCGTCCATAGAGGATTGTGGGACATGCTACTATTAAGTCAAGAATTAAGGTCAAGTAGACATGAAGTTTGCACTTTGCCACTGTATCGTGCACTGCCATAGTGCCAAAGGATTTTTTTTTTCTTTTTATAAAATTTCCATAGTAAAGGGTACTCTTTTTGAAACAGGGTAAATTGTCAGGTGGTTCTGTTAACAAATGGTTTGTTCCTTGATTGACTTTATTGATAATGTGAAATAGATTTTCGCAATACTATGTTCAAATTTCTATTGTATTTCTCCATATATGATAATTGGTGGAACAACTTAAAAGGAAACTTGGATGGATGTTAAATTGAGTAATTTTCTCGCAAGCTAGTTATACTGGTTTTGGGTCCGTTTTGATTCATAAGGATTATTTAGGAGGATTATAATCCCACAATAATCCATAATCCAAGGTCATGGGTTTGAAAAAAAACCCAACTTTCGTCCCTAAATTTAATTTCGCACAATAATCCCCACAATAACCCCTTCACCAACCCAACCCAACCCATTTGACTTGCCAATACCTTTTATGAATAACATTACTTATCAAAACGAGGATGGTGACATTAATCTCTGTGTAGGTAGTTATTTTGTTCTTTTCTTTTGTTTAATGTAGTTTGTGGTCATCTTCTGATGAGACTTAATTCTTCAAGACTCACGATTGTGTTTTGATCTTTTGATTTGAGATCTAACAACCAGAATCTTTTGATTAGAGATTCAACTACCAAAGTAATAAGCTTTGTTCTATTAATGAATACTAAAACATAAGACAGTAGATCCTTACATAACCTTCTATCTTAACTACTCCTAGTAGGACTAGACTTATCAAAAGATAAGATTAACTATTATTAAGATAAGATAAACTTTACTAATGTAAAAATATCATTAATTCTGCTTATTAAATAAAAACGTAATGTAACTGCAAGAACTTATCCCTATTAGCTGGCATTGTAGATAAGGTCGGAATCCTATCATCTCCTTGCACTTATATATATACATGGTACTATATAATCATGTTGTGTCTGGTCCAATTAT
The DNA here is from genome assembly GCA_002319775.1 of Fagopyrum tataricum. Classification (NCBI taxonomy): domain Eukaryota; kingdom Viridiplantae; phylum Streptophyta; class Magnoliopsida; order Caryophyllales; family Polygonaceae; genus Fagopyrum; species Fagopyrum tataricum. Next base: position 41,901,702 of record CM008281.1, read on the forward strand.
TTCCCCAGACATATCTAACAAATGAATATATATGATAAAGAAAAGTAAATGGACTTGCTTGATGGTTGGAGTTGTGGGTGTCAACCGTACAACAATATTCTTAGAGACTCACAACGATACATGGGTTGCACTAAAAGCTCTATCGAATAATTTATTTAGGTATTGCGAATTTTTAAAAATTTTGAAGTAGTGGTGCATGCTGATCCACATGGAGTTGCGAATACATTATTATATCTAGGTGCTTGTACTTATAATAAAGTATGATTTGGATTGATCTTATAATAAATTATATCACAAACCTGATAAGTCATACATGTTGATAAACCTGATACATTATTATTTGTTGTGACCTTTGTCTTCTAGTAGAAGGCCAAAGATTACATGATAAATCATATCGAAGGACAAACCCGAAGCAGTTTTCTTGTGGAAAAGCCGGAATTTACATTCATCCACTTTCTTGCATGATAGTATGTGAGAATATGTCGATACCAAAGGAGCTTAATCAGGTCATGAGGTTTAGAGAAGGTTCAGTTCTAGGGAAGAAGACTATCTTGAAGAGTGATCATTTTCCAGGTTGCCAAAACAAACGATTGTCTCCCCAAATTGAAGGGGCTCCTAATTACCGTCAGGTTTGCTTCTCTATCTTGCTGTTTTTGTCCGCTCAATTACAAAAATATTGAACTAGGATATGATGCATGTGTTAAGAGTAACATTCATGAACTTCTTTTAAAAGCAGACCATAAAAGGTGTTATTCTGACTAGTTTATCTGTCGTTTTAATATCACAAGTTGAATACAATAAAAGGGATATAATATTACAAAGTGGTTACCCAACAGGATTTTGAGGATCACTATATCACGCCCTACATATGTAATTTAGGAGATGACTCGCTAGAAAGTGGAGATTTTTTAACTGTTCATTTTTTTTGAGCTAAAAGGATCACTTACCAAAAATGAAGTTATTTCTTTTCTGTCTCAGTGTCTCAAAATATCCAAATGTTAGTTAGAGGAGGAGATTATTGTTTATAGCATTTTCCACCAAACCCCGAGAAGACAATACTCATTGCTTCCACAATATGAGTTTCAAGCTCCCTCTATACTTCATAATTTTATATTAATTGAAAAAAGCACCTTCGAAGCTGCTTTTAGTCTATAGATCATCAGGAGTGAGTTATGGTAGCTTTCTTTTGTATAGGCAATATTTTCTACTCAGACTTTCTTTTCTTACCAAACAAGCCAAGAAAACTGTTTGATTAGAAGATATTGCCTATGCAAGAGAAATACCATAACTTACTCCTTTTGATATTTAGACTAAAAGGAGCATCTAAGGTGATTTTTCAATTAATAATATAAAACATAGAGTGGAGCTTGCAATTCATTCGGGCTTTTTAATTAAAACAATGCTCGCTGCACATACTCTCTCCTTTAGATATCTGTTGTTAAATCAGAGGATGTGACAGAACAAAGGGAATAACAAGTGATTCCAAAAAGCGAATATCAACAATTATAAGCTGAGGACCTGACAGTTTAAAAAAAAGGTTTTTAACTTTTAACAATGATTTTGAGATGAAGTACTGTTAATGTGGTCAAATTAGTTCTGTAATTTTTTCTAAAAATTTGTTTTCAACTGCAACATTTGAAGATGCTTTCCTGTATACATTACCCATAAGTCATAACTTCATATCCTAATTGCCAATAGGCCGACACACTTCGTGTTCATGGAGTTGCAATTCCAACAATTGTTGGAATTCTAAATGTTCTGAAGCATGTCGGGGCTCGATCTGATGGTACAGGAACACATGTGCTTTGGATAAGTCTTCGCGAGGAGCCGGTAAGATGTGGGATTTGCAATATCAGCTAAATTTCTCTTTCCTCTTGTTATAGTTACAGCATTTTTTTTCTTGGAGTGAATGTTCCTTGCTTCCGCTGCATAGTTTATTGGATATCTTGTTTTCTTCCTTTCAGATGCTATTGCTTGGATACGCTATTTTTTTATTTTCTGTATGTAGGATTGAGGAGGAGCTTTGTTTGTGTGTATTACTTATTTTACTTTGCAATGTTAACAGGTGATGAAATTTGTTTTGTCCGCGAAGAGAGAATTAAGGTTAACACTCAGAGTCTGAGAGGAGATGTTGTTTAGTCTAAATCTCAAGTAGGCTGAAAACAAAAAATTAGTTTGACCAGAAAATTCTTCATGTCTGTGGCAGAATCACTTCCAGATCACTAGGATTCTTTCCATTACCAATTTATTCTTTATTAGTGATGATCCATATGCTAATAAAAAAATGTAGGATTTTTGAGGTTTATACGTTTTGTCTGATGGTGCATACATACTTCTTTGGTCGTAACTCATCAAAAGAATCAAAGGTGCAATAAAAATTGGGCCAGTGCCACAGAAGAGTCAGAAACTCTGTATATGATTTGTTTATTGATTTTTTACTGAACTTTTGTGTTGTCCCGTCACCATATGTATGTACATGTTTATGTCTGTCATTTACTGTTCTTCCTTTTATGGGCTTTGTCCATGTTTATGTATATTCTTCTCCATTCTCCCCTCCACGAACATGACAATATAAATTTCTGTTATTAGTAGGTAACAAGAATTGCTATTAATCAGATTATTAATTCCATTATATCTTCTTTGTTTTTCTTTATCCAGGATTTCCTTGTTCTAATGCTATTAATGATGATGCATTTGCTAAAGGAATTATTCCACAAACTCTTGAGGTTTATTATAATCTATATGCTGTTTATTGGTGATAGGTGGTGTATATCAATGGGCGACCCTTTGTGTTACGCGATGTTGAAAGTCCCTTCTCAAACCTTGAATATACGGTATGTGTCTAAATAGGAAACATTATAATAATTTATATGTTATTAATTGATTTCCATCTTTCGTTTCCTTATGGCGAAGTGGAAAAATGATGTATAACCCCCCTTAGTGAGTACACATTTAACTTACAGATCGCCGTTGGAAATATCTTATGTTTTAATTCTTTTACTCGAGAGATGAAGGGGGTCAAATCCTCCATCTAGCCTTTTATTGTCCTTTTTGATAATGGTCATGTTTGCTAGGGCCGTTCATCTGTCCAAACTCGACCTGAAATCAAACATTCAAATTTGTTGTACCGAAGACCGATACTAATCTTTAGGGTCAGGGCCAGTCCAAATGGGTTCGGTCCGAACCCTATTGCAGTTCTTTTTTCTTCGAAAATATATTATTTAATTATGAATGATTAAAGTATAAATATATAATCGAAAGCACTAACTGAAAGTCCAGGTTTTCAACTTTCCAAACTAATAAAAAAAGTTCATAATCCAAAATAAATAAAAAAACTAATACAAAGGAATATCATAAACAAAATTATTTTTTTTCTATAAAAAAAACTTTGGTCCTGACCGGCCCTAACACAACACAAAACTCCAAATATCATTGGATAAAGGACCGACCCCGAGCGGTCTGGGTCGGTCCAAACGTATGGTCCGGACATGAATTTGAAAAGCCCTAATGTTTGCATTAAATGTTCTACCTACCTAATGGAAGAGCACCTTGTTGTTTTTAATTTGAAAAAGGCCGTGGGATTTTGTACCTGGATTGACATGCGCATAACATAGTGAGTCATATTTTAATTACTTACTACTGTTTTGCACCATTTATTATATTGGTTCCTGGGTTTTGTTCTTTGGAATTCTGTGGATTGACACGCACATCACGTAGTGAGCATATTTTACTTACTTATTACTGTTTGGGCATCACTTGTGGCTTCCTGGGTTTTTATTCTTTGGAAAGTTTGTCTAACCTTCATTGTAATATGTGACTTCTGTTCCATAAGTGATCATTCTCATTTTTAAGATGCAAGTCTTCCATTACAATAAGAAGAAGATAATTTATTCTACTGAATAAATAATTGCTTGATTACTTTGTGGTATCTTGTTGTCTTGTCTACCAGTGTCTGCGTTCTTTCTTAACTGTTTCAGTTAAGTATGACATTTACTAGTGATCCAGGGAATCAGCGGGGCCAGAGTTGAAGAAATGGAATCTCGGCTGAAAGAGGATATCTTGGTGGAAGCAGCAAGGTTTCAAGATTATTTTACTTCCTTTCTATTCACATTTTCTCATTTATCATATTCGTCAAGATTTGTTTGCATACTATAAATTTCTGTCTATCTGAGTTGACAGATATGGGAACAAAATCCTTGTGACCGATGAGCTTCCAACTGGCCAAATGGTGGATCAGTGGGAACCAGTTACACGTGATTCTGTCAAGACACCGCTGGAGGTGCTTCCTAGAAGTTCAATGATTTCTATATCATAAATCCATGCGACTTGCATTCCTTAATGGTGCTTCTGATATTTCAATTGGTAGGTGTATGAAGAGCTGAAAGTGGAGGGGTACCTTGTGGACTATGAGCGTGTACCTGTAACAGATGAGAAATCACCGAAAGAGTTGGATTTTGATATCCTGGTTCCTTCCTAAACTCTTAAAACTAGTGTATATATTCGACCTTATGATAGGTTCTACTTACAAATGGTTTGCTTTTACAACAATTTTTTTCTTGCTTTTCATTCATGTGTTCCCCTTGTGTTTGGATCTCTGTTTACCAAAGTTTCATTCAAATACATAATTTTTTTGATTCTATGGAAATAAAGTATCACACAACCAAAACATCTCCTAAAAGAAAATTCGGAAGAAAATATTTTGAGGAAAATAGACCCTAAGTCACATAACTTTATAATGTAGTATCACCAAGTGATATATCATGAACTTTAAGAAAAGCTCCTTTTTATTTAGATTGTATCATGGAGATTGTCACTTTAAATGCTCTATTAGAGAAGATGCTGCAACAGGTTAAAGGTGGATTCTTTGATGTTGTTTGAAGTATGCAAGCAGCATGCTTTTGATATTAGCTGTATCTGTATTGTGCTTAACCTTGAGATTTAAATTGATAATGTCTTTTTTTTCTTGTCTAGTCTAGTGGAGTGTGAGACAACTAAATATTTCTGTTGCCTAACTAGAGAATCGTGTACTTTTTTCAGGTTGATAAAATATCACAAGCTGACATAGAGACGGATATAATTTTCAATTGTCAAATGGGGCGTGGACGGACTACCACTGGGATGGTGATTGCCACTTTGATTTACTACAACAGGATAGGAGCTTCCGGTAAAGCTTGAACTTATGTTGCAAAATCTTTTATTATTTTTTTCCTCTCTCGAAATTTCTGCTGAAAAGAGAGGTTCCAATGAATTCTACATTTTAAATTATTGGAATGTTTTTTTTTCAACCCATAGTAACAACTGCCATGGAGAAATGATCCTGGTGGTAAATCAGTAATCAATGTTTATTTTTGTCGGTCTAAGCTGAGAAGTTACAGCAACTAAAGAGTCTAATCTTATTGAAACTCTTTTAAACTAATAAATATAAATTTCTGAAAGAAATTTTAGTGGTCATAGAAAATATGAATGTAGCAAGTTGCTGAGGATGAATTGTACATAAATGTTATTGCTTTCTTCTTCCCAGTTATTATGTCACCCTAATATAGTATCTGATAAAAGTTAATTAATGCTGCCGTTGCCTACCTTCATTCTCTAGCTGGCTATTAATATGTGATAAATTATCTGCTTCTGCTTGTGTGGTGATTGGTGAACTTGGTGCTTCTTTGGGACTGCTTTTGGATCGTTCCATATTGCCAATTCATGTAGATTGTTTGCTGATATAAATTCATTCTTTATTGCCAATTTATGTAGATTGTTTGCTGATTTAAATTCATTCTTTCTTTCGGAATGGTTGCTGGTTTTTATTTTTTAGTGGGACATTAGAGTGGTTGCTATTTATTTTATAAGAATTTTTTTTCATAAAGCATTTTATCATAAAGCAGTTTTTTTCATTGTATTCTAATAGGCAAGACCAACATATCTATCTGAAATGGTATTTGACAATATGTTTTCATTTAGAGTGCTAAATGTCGATTTTCCTGATGGGTGCTTATGGGGATAAGTTTCATTGAAGTCTGTTATGACTTCCTAAGGAGGTGTAAACACTTAGGTTTGGAAGACGGATTGGATTGAGAGTCTAGGAGATGGAATTGGAATGTAGGATTGGAAGACGGATGTGTAACACCTAGGGATATCTAGGTGGTGTTATTCTTTTGTTTTTGTTTTTTTTCCTGCATTTATGAATGAGTGACCCTTTCATTAAACAAATCTCAAATCCTCCTCCTCTATCAACCCACATCAGGCAATAATGGCCTAGTTTTATAATCATCTAAAGAAACTTTGAGTTTTCTTTAAGTCCACAGTGAACTGAATGTGTGTGCACATATAGCACATTACAAGTAACCTTCTTCTGTTTGTATGACATTTATTCTATATAGGGATCCCGAGGATTGACTCTATTGGTAGAGTGTCTGAAATTAGTTTTGATGTCACGGACCACATTTTGAGTTCAGAGGAGGTGATTCGTAGAGGCGAGTATGCTGTCATTAGAAGTTTGGTCCGTGTTCTAGAGGTATCATTTTTCATATATCATTTAAGTGATGGCACTTACCAATTTGTTCAAAGTTACTATTTGATTATGTCATGCTCATATTATTGCTTAGCTTCCATTTTTTTGAGGGGGGAGGGAACTTGCTTGGGTATAATATATCTCAATTTGTCTTCATAAATGTCTTCCAGGGTGGCGCAGAAGGCAAAAAGCAAGTAGATAAAGTGATTGATAAGTGTGCTTCCATGCAGGTATTATTCATTATATCTTGGATTGTTTTGGCTTTCTGATATCCGTACATGTTTGTCAAACCCCACCCATAGTTGGTTAAGCTTGAGTAAATTTGAGTCTCTAAGGGATTAAGGGGTACCTACTAGGGCAGCGCATCACACAAAGGCAAGCTGACACCTGCAAAAATTTTCTTTCTACCAATAGCCTTTCTTGACTTTATGTAAGCATCAATTTTTAATTCCTATAATTCTCCTAAATCATACCATTTCAACATAGCATATGTTATATAAACGCACGATAATCTCATCTTTGTAGCCATTTATTATCTTAAACGGCACTTAAAAAATTACTACGGTATAAGTCATAATGAGACCATTTTGATACCATTCCATCATAACCTAACTTATTTTCCCGAGGATAAGATTAACATGTTAGTTTGGGAAAGGAAATCCTGAAGAAGTAGAAGAAATTTTTTTTTTGAAGTAAAAGTCAAAAGAAGGTAAATAGGTACAAATATGGTTTTGCAAAAATATAGTTTTGGAGGTCTTATTCCTAACAATCCTACCACAATCTAAACATCCCAAGTGATTTTGCCGTAGCATTATGCCTTTTTGTTTCCAACTTTTTTTTTTTTTTTTTTTTTCACAAGGAGAAACAACATGCTAACCCGAGTTGGAAAATCTAGGACAAATTCACTTAGTGAAGTACCTTCCCTTTGTTTTTGTGCTGCATCAGTTTGAGGTAAACATGCAGTAACCCAAGAGAGTTTGGTGTTAAGGAACTCAAGTAAAATTGCATCATAACTCACAATAATGCCATAGGTGTCCATGCAAATGCCAATAGCATTACATGATTGTGACATGCTATGTCATAGGGTATGGTTGAACATTTATTTGTAGGAATATGAGAAATATCTTTCCGTAGATAGTACATTAAATTGTACGCCAATTTCTATGACAATCTTTGACATTTTTGTTGTGTGATTCTCATCACAGAATCTACGTGAAGCTATTGCTACATATCGAAGTAGTATTTTACGGCAGCCAGATGAGATGAAGCGGGAAACAGCACTTTCGTTCTTTGTTGAGTACTTGGAGAGATATTACTTCTTAATATGCTTTGCCGTTTACATCCATACAGAGGGAACATCTTTACTCGCTGGATCTTCTCCTCAAAATAGCTTTGCTGATTGGATGAAAGCGAGGCCAGAACTGTATAGTATAATTAGAAGGTAATGCTTAACAAGAAGTCAGGTGATTTCCTGTAGCAGATTTAAATTAATAATCAGCTTGCAATGTTTATCTGACTTCTACATGCCAAAGCTGCCCAGTTAAGATGCAGTCACCTGTGGTAGTGCAGTAGGTACTCAAAAGTTTGATTCTGACGCGGTGTCAAGCGACGGTTTCTGAAGGATTTTAACTTAAAACTGTCAAGAGTTGAATTGGTAAAGCTTATTGATTATCGCAAAAGCATATGCAGAGCATTGGATGAAGTGTGTTAACTATGGCCTACGGGTTGTATCAAAGGATGAATCTTATATTTGATATAGTTATACTTTGAATCTCATACAATAGAAAGTGTTCCTATGCTAAAAACAGTTAATTAGGGTGGAGCTGATTGTCTTGTCCATTCTTCTGGCTTTAGGAGCAAACTTGTTCGCCGAGATATTGTGGTTTTAGGTGCTCACGGAGATTGCACGTTCTTTCACACTTCTTGATTACATATATTTTATTCATTTGTGAAGCTGTTTGTTCTCATTACATTTAACTTCTGTCTAGGTTGCTCAGGAGAGACCCAATGGGTGCGCTTGGATATCAAAGTGAAAAACCATCTTTAATGAAGATGGCAGAATCTGCAAATGGCCGTCCTTCTGAGATTGGTGTGGTTGCAGCTATGAGAAGTGGACAAGTTCTTGGGCGTCAGACAGTTTTAAAAAATGACCATTGTCCAGGTTGTCAAAATGTAGCATTGCCAGAGAGGGTAGAAGGTGCCCCTAATTTTAGAGAAGTTCCTGGGTTTCCTGTTTATGGTGTTGCCAATCCAACCATTGATGGCATTCGATCTGTTATTCAGAGAGTTGGTGGCTCCTCTGGTGGTCGACCAGTTCTTTGGCATAATATGAGAGAGGAACCTGTTATCTACATCAATGGAAAGCCATTTGTACTTCGTGAAGTTGAAAGGCCCTATAAAAACATGTTGGAATATACTGTAAGTTTCCTATTGTGGAAAAAAAACTTTGTACTGTTTGTGTTTGATTTATGTAGCTACAAGAGCTGCTTATTTTCTTCTATCCATGGATTTAAAGATGTTTAATTACCCGTTTTTCAGAATGATTGTTAGGTACGGTCTCAAAGATAGAATTTAACTACTTTGCCATAACATTTTTTATTCGTGTTTCCCTATCCTTTTCTTGTGGCTTTTGAATCAATCCCCCCCTTCCAATTTTCTGTACTTTTTTCATTATTGTCTCATTAATTTTTTTTCAATAGGCATTATTGGATTGCAAATATTGTAAAAAGAAATTTGACTAATTTGGCTGCAAATATCACTTTGTGGTGGAGTTTGTTTTTTGAAGTTGCGGTCTTAATTTTTACAAGATGATGATTAACCTTCAACTTCTTAGGCATCGTCTAGCATGTTGATACATACAAATACGAAAAAGAAAGGACATTTTGGGTAAAAACATTAATGTTATTCTTTTGAAAGATGCTATCTTGTTGATATTTTACAAGAGGACCACAACTTAATTTCTTAGGTATTGTCTAGGATGTTGGTATTTCTGAAGAAAATAATTTCTTCATTTTGACTGCTTTATACTATTGTAAAATGTGATTGTATTTTCTTCTCATGCCTTTTACTGTTTTATGTCAGTAGTATGACTTTGATGCAATTGTGGATTTAGGGAATTGATCGTGAGAGAGTTGAGGGAATGGAGTCCAGATTAAAGGAAGACATTTTACGTGAAGCAAAGCATTTTAAAGGTGCTATTATGGTTATTCATGAAACTGATGATGGAGAAATATTTGATGCTTGGGAACATGTGCATCCCGGGTCAATTCAGACACCACTAGAAGTTTTCAAGTGCCTGGAGAGTGAGGGCTTTGCCATTAAGTATGCTCGTGTTCCAATCACCGACGGAAAAGCTCCCAAAAGTTCTGATTTTGATACTATAGCAACAAGTATTGCTTCGGCTTCTAAGGATACTGCTTTTGTGTTCAATTGCCAAGTAAGTTTGGACTATATAAGAAAGATTGTAGTCCTAGTCGTATTATAATTGTTCCAGAATATAAAAACAACTACACAGGTTTTATTGCAGAAAAAATACATTTTTATAAAAAGTAAAATTTTAATTTGTTTAATATTTTTAAATTCATTAGATTAATTTGTTGAATAATTGGTATAGTTCATTCTCAAATTATTATCCTTCTGATTGTTGAATAATGGTGTTGATCACTCTTAAATTGAAAACAAAATATCCATTTATTGCTTCAAATTATTATCTTTAATTTGTAAAATAATTGTGTGATATGTTTATTTTCATATATAATACAAATTAAACAAAAATTTCATATTCACGCAATTCATTCAGTTATAAATATAGAATTTTCAAATCGATTTTATATTCTAAAAAAGGCCATTATCTTGATCTAAACATATAATCATTAAATAAAAGATAGTTTTGTATATATTGTGTTATATGTTTATTTTCATATGTGATACAAAGTAAATAAGAATTATAAATATAGGCTGCGTGTTTGGTTAAGTATAAAATTAGGCTGCGTGTTTGATTATAGAAATTAAGAGAAAGTAATTCTGATAATCTCGTTTGGTAAGAGAATGAAGGAGATGAAGGGGATCAGATTATGGACATTAAGGGGATTAGATCATGGAATTGTGTAATCCTATTGAACTTCGATTACGAGGGTTATAAGGATTATTGAAGCTAAAATCTCATTTTTACCCCTCTTCTCTTTTTTTCATCTCTTTCATCTTAAAAAAACTTAACCTATACTTTTTAGTGATTTTACCGACAATCATATTCATTTTACAAACATTCATTTCATTTTTTTTCCATACTTAGGTATCTCCTTAAAAAATTTCATCTCCTTAATTCTGCATCTAAATAATTCTCTTTATCTTTATCTTCATCTACATAATCTTATGTTACCAAACGGACCCATAGTGGCCAAATGAATTTACCGAAAAAGAAAATCCACCAAATTGTGATTTATGAAAATAAACAATAGCTCAATATATGAGGCGTCCTACATTATGCATTTATTGCGTTTTCAAAAAGCTAAAAATATAGTGTAGTAAGATAAGAACTTACTAAACTAAACCTGCTCTTAGGGAAATTTGTAAAATTTCTCTCACAACATATTTTTGATTTTCAGATATTAGCACTAATAGAACATCAATTACAAAATGGTAAATCCTGTGATTCACAATGCTTCTACCTATTATTGAGATGGGTAGAACTTGGAGGGAGTTCATGAAAACGGAATTCTTGCGTGACTCTTGTTTTGATCTTGGTCCTGGCCTTTCGTATTTGATATCAAAGTCTTAGTTGGTTGGATTGTTTGTAACTAGTAGCTTGTAAAGTATGCATATCCATATTGTTATTTTTGTTCTCATTGTAGATTTTAGTTCAATCTGCGAAGTTGGGTAGCGAAAATATTCTCCTGAGATACCATCAAGTCGTGGGATATCCTCCTTTATAATCTTGTCTTCTATAATAAGACTCAAGTCATCCTTCATAAGATTTTTGAATTGCTAATTTGAGTACATATTTTCCTTTTCTTCAGATGGGTAGAGGCAGAACAACAACTGGTACTGTAATTGCTTGCCTCCTGAAAGTCAGAATAGATCATGGAAAACCCATTAGAATCTTGCAGGAGAATGAGAACATGTACATCGAAGAGAGAAACAGAGGCTCCTCAAGTGATGAAGATATTATAGAAAGTGAGGTGTCTCTCGCATCTGATGCCTATGACAAGGGAGGATTGGAAAAGAAAAGTCATTCTTTTGGGATTGATGATATCTTATTATTATGGAAAATAACTAGATTGTTTGACAATGGTGTTGAATGTCGGGAGGCTCTGGATGCCATCATTGACAGGTGTTCTGCTCTACAAAACATTCGTGAGGCTGTGTTGCAGTACAGAAAATTGTTCAATCAACATCACGCTGAGGCTAGAGTTAGAAGGGTTGCACTAAACCGTGGTGCTGAGTACTTAGAAAGATATTTTCGTTTGATTGCTTTTGCAGCATATCTTGGAAATGAAGCATTTGATGGATTTTGTGGTCAAGGAGAGAGTAGGATTAGTTTTAAGAGCTGGTTGCAGCAAAGACCTGAAGTTCAAGCAATGAAATGGAGCATAAGGCTAAGGCCAGGACGTTTATTTACCGTGCCAGTAATGCTTCTCTTATGACTTGTAGCATCTTTGTATTGTCTTATAGCACGTTGAATGGCATATATTCTATTCTCCGATTTTCCCTTATCTATTCACACCCTTTTTCCCACCCCTTTTCATGTGTATTATTGTATTGCATATTTTTTGATTAATTTTTGAAATTCAGGAAGACTTGAGAGCACCATATGATTGTCAGCAAGGAGACGCTGTGATGGAGGCGGTTGTGAAGGCTCGTAATGGATCTGTTCTGGGAAAGGGATCTATATTGAAGATGTATTTCTTTCCTGGTCAGAGAACTTCAAGTGAGATACAGATACATGGGGCCCCTCATGTTTACAAGGTTCTAATTTTCAATCTCTAAGCATGATGTTATCTAGCCTCGTGATGGGTCAAGCATGTTAATTCAAAAAATCCTGCCTTTCATAAACATATAATTTTTTATTTTGCCACGTTTATTGTTTAAAAAATTACTTTTGTTAATATATGGAACTTTGGAACATATGTTTTTTGCGATTTGATGAGAATAGATACTGATTGATGGAAAATGAACAAGCTCTTAGTAGCAATGATTTCGAAGGTAAGAACACTATTTTTGAGTTGGGTTGCTATATAATATCTTACGGATGCTTTCCTTCTTCATTTTTGTTTTCAGCTATAAACTACAATAAACACTATAATTTAAATTGACTATAGAGAAAACCTTATGGATGGAGGCAAAATAGCTGTCAATAAAGTCTAATGAGTGTGTGTTATCATTTTTATTTAACGGTCAATTTTTGAAAACGAAAATCATTTTGAAATGTCATTTTGTGTTTTTCAGTTGCTAGTTTTCTAAATAAAGTTGGTAGTTGAAGAAACAATATATTGGTATTGATTTTTCTAAGCAGTCATGATCTAGGCACTTCTGAGGAAGACTTTGCTTTTATATAAGATATGTAGTATGCTCAAGTTAGGATTTTTATTTGTGAAAGATGCAACCAAAATAGCAGAGCTGCTTTAAGATTGTGTTTTATCCATTAAACTTATGGGTAGATTTCTTCCATGTTAATATTAATAAATTCTCATGGTTTATTGTTCCTTCCAGGTGAATGGATACCCTGTGCACAGTATGGCAACCCCATCCATAACTGGTGCTAAAGAAATGCTAGCTTATTTGCATGCCAAGCAATCCACAGGCAGAAGCCAAAAAGTGATAGTAACTGATGTTAGAGAGGAGGCTGTGGTTTATATTAATGGCACACCTTTTGTTCTTCGTGAACTTAATAATCCTGTAGATGCGTTGAAACATGTTGGAGTAACTGGTCCAGCGGTTTGTCTCTGTTACACATTATTATACAATAACTCTTGGTAGGAAGTAGGAATCTAACCCTAATAACCTCATCAATATGCAGGTAGAGCACTTGGAGGCACGACTGAAAGAAGATATAGTATCAGAAATAAAACGGTCTGGTGGACGAATGCTTTTGCACCGGGAAGAGTATGATCCGGCATTGAACCAATCTAATGTTGTTGGATTTTGGGAGAATATTTCTGAAGATGTTGTGAAGACTCCTGCTGAGGTTTATTCTGTTCTCAAGGATGATGGATATGATGTAGTATACAAAAGGATACCAATGACTAGAGAAAGAGAAGCCCTATCATCTGATGTGGATGCAATTCAGACCTGCAAAGATGAGTAAGGATATTTTGCTCCAATTTTCTTGTGCCAGCATCTTTGGTAGTCCAGATGATCATGCCAGTTTTTTGTTAGTAAATGTTCCAACTTTCCCGGCATCTTTGTATATATTCATTCCATTTCTTTATTAATGAAAACGATGTATCTGCTTAAGCATTGCTTAGTCTTTGGCTAGCTATGGATAACTATGCGCATAAAAATGTTCTGATGCATGATTAAACTGCGCAATGAGAACTATGTCTAGTGATGACCATTCTAGTTCTTCCTTTTTGACATCATGCTTGCAAGCGTTTTCATTTCTATGACTATCTATTCTCAAGAATGAGGAGAGTTTCATGTCTAAAGGGGCTGTAAGATACTGAGTTGCTGCTGCACTGTTTTCTCCTAAATGGAGTGTATCTCTCCTCGTCTATGACCTATCTTGTTACCAGTAACTAGTAGTTCATTTTTTATGTATGCATTTTGGCTGTCTTTACTTTTTTCTTCCTTCACAGTAGCGAAATAAGAGGGTGTATTGACCTAGATTTTTCTTCGTTGACTATCCATTTAGCTGGAAAGACATGATCAATTGAATAAATAAGACGACTGTTAAAATTTGATTGTTCTAAATATTTTCACTATGATTTAGAATTTCTTTGATCACATTCTTAAAATTTGGGAAAGCATCCAACTCAACACTCTCTCTAGAGGTTGATCAAAATGGAAAATCACAGGAAATTGACCTTTTTCCATCTACATGTTATTTGAGAAAACTGAATCACCATTATTTTATGCAGCTCAGCAGGATGCTATCTGTTCGTGTCACACACAGGATTTGGAGGGGTTGCTTATGCCATGGCGATCATGTGTCTAAGGCTTCAAGCAGAAGAGGTCAAATGTGATGTATCAGCATCATCTTCGGTTTCAACATCATATTTAGGTACTTCTGATGAAGCAGCACTTCAACAGGGAGAGTACAGGGACATACTAAGTCTAACGAGGGTTCTTGCACATGGTCCAAAAAGCAAAGAGGTGGTTGACGATATCATAGAGAGGTAAAAATGGTGGTATATATATATATGTTCTTTAAGCACATGTATGAGTTCCTTATACATTCTTTAGGTCTTTATTTTTAATCTTTCATTTAGTAACCATGAGTTGCCAATGAGCTGAAGCTTTTTAGAGTGATTTGAACCTAGGACACGGGTACAGCTAGGATATGGGTCATGGAGACGTGAGGACATAGGGAAGCAGATTCTGAAAAACATAGGACACGGATACAGCTAGGATGTGGCAGTATGTGTTAATGTTCTTTATTGATCTTGTAAAGGTCATTCGGTAAATGAGCATAAGGGTCACATAGATAACGTAGCCTACGATACGAAGGTTGATAAAATTAGATAAAGTTATTTATATGCGTTCCGTTGTTTTTTATTGTTCATCTTTCATCATAGTTACCGTGAGCTTCCATGAAATGAAGCATTCACCAAGAAGTAGGTCCTGAAAACAGACACATACATGGTTTGGATAAGGTACTATGATTTTATATGTTATGGTAAAGATGTTGTAAATAACATTAGATGATTGGCAATAAGAGTGGAAAAGTAAAGAAAGGACAACTATGGTGATGGACTGTGGCTGCGGAGGGATCGAGATGAATAAACTTTAAGGTTATATTTCAAGAGGATGGGTACTAGGGATGTCAATCTCACCCGTTTCTGATGGTTACCCGCTATACAAACCAAAGTGTGAAAACCCCAAAAAAATGCGGTTGAAACTCGGGTGACAGTTGATTGGGTGATGGTTCAGATGTGCTGTTTCGAGTGGCAGTAGTAGAAACTGTCGCCCGACCCACCACCCGAGTTCCACACGAAATCTTATAAAAAAATAGTTAAATATGTCATATATATATATATATATATATATATATATATATATATACATATATATATACACATACAGTCTTATAAAAATTGGACCCTAATCCCTCAATTAGCTTAAGCAGCGGTTCTTCAATCGCTACGGCCACTCTAACCCCTTTAGGATTACGTATCGATGATGTGGTATTTTTTAAACCGTTGAAGAATATTTGGTGGATAAAATTCCTTTCAACAGTGAACCTTTGATGATAATCATCATTTCTTATATGCATAAATAAATTTCAAAGTTTTAAACTTATATATATATAACCTGTCAATTGTATATCTTGATTTAATTGTTTGTAGGATCTTTTTCAAGTCCGAGGCGTTGATAAAAGTTGATCAAGTAGAATATTTTGTAGCAAAATTTGCTTTTTGGTTTCAAACTTAGTTTCAACTATCGATCTATTGGATTTTAAGACGAGTAATTTTTAATTGCCTGCATGTGTTATCGAGTTAGTGTACTATGTTATATTTGTGTTTTAGTTTCCGTAGTGTTGTGATTAGTGTTCTAAAATCTGCCGTCCATGGCCATCTAGATGGTGGTCGGCCGTCCCGAATTTTGCTAATAGGCAGGTTCTGGACGGATTTGGGCATGGGATGTGTCCTGATTTTAGACGGGCGGGACTCTCTCGAGTCTCGACTTTGTCTTCTCCAGTTCGCCATCAACTCACTCGGTCTTAGGTAACTGGTATTTCGCCTCCGGCTTCTCACTTCTCTCCCGATTTCCTCCTGCCAGATTCCGCTTCTCAATTCTATTGAATGTGTTCATTGATTTTTGCCAATTTCTGCTTCTCTCTCCCGATTTTTGCTGCCTTGCTGCTTCTCTCTTCCAATTTCTGCACTATCTGCTTGTCAAGAATCCACTTTTCTCGTGTTCGTTTGTTTTGAACGTGTTTATGTGTTTATGTGTTTTTAAGTTTGAGTTGAACGACGTTAAAACTCAAGAATCCACTTTTGTTGTGTCTGTTTGTTTTGAACGTGTCTATGTGCTTTTAAGTTTAAGTTGAACAACGTTAAAATGAATGACAATGATGTTTATTTCAATTGCATGATATTTTTCGGTATTTAAGATGTTTAAGATTATGAAAATGAATGATTATATGCATTATATGAAATTTTTACAAAACTCAGGGGTTAAATACAAGAAAATAATTAAAAAAAACGTCTTGTCCGTCTAGAAATCTGCCTAGATGATCGTCCGGTCTGGATAATAGATTGTGCCTTTGCGTCCCGACTCTGTTTTACGTATTTTGGTACTCTGGTTATGGTAATTTGTTTTTCTATTTAAGAAGTTTTTAGGTGAACCTGGAAAAGAACCCGACCCACCCGATCGGCCGTAACGGTTTAGGGGAAAGGGTGAACGAGTGTGTAATGGTTCGGGTGAAAGATTTTTCATTATGGGTTGGTTGATGAAAGTGATACAATCCATAATCCAACTCATTGTCATCCATAATGGGTACAAACTACGAGAAATCGATCAAGTATTTTGCCTTTTGTAGTTTTATTTATTTCTTCTCTAAGAATAGGGTAAGTGTGGATTTTTCACATTAAAGTGGGTTGACCGTGTCTTGATCGGGCAGTCTGTGTCTTGGAGTGTCTAGTTCGTGTCCCAGTATGTGCGGTTTGTGTCCCGAAGAAGTGTCCGTGCTTCCTACATTTAATTAAAGTGATCAATTTCATTGCTTTTTATATTTGTCCACAATGTGATGACTGTAGTTGTGCTTATAATCTGACATAAGCTCTCAAAGCTATTAACTGAGTCAGTATGTTCCTCATGTAAGGTTCAAATATAGACAGAATTGACAGAGCTTATGTAATATAAGTTGACGTAAGCTCTGTTCTGTAACACTTAAATCCGTTTTTACTTTTTGTAAAATCTATTGGTGTCTCATTAAGCATTACTCGTTAATCTATACATTTCTCACATTTGGTTCTTCCATCGTGATAGGTGTGCTGGTGCTGGCCATGTAAGGAATGATATTTTTAACTGCAGTGAGGAGCTGAAGAAGATCCGTGAAGGGGACGAGGAAAAGAAGGTCTACCAACTTGATTTGGGGGTGAAGGCATTAAGGTTAGGACAACATCCCTTTGGCTGTAGTTTTACATGGAGGAAATTCGTTTACTGTTGCAACGGTCTAATTAAACATGCTTATGTGTGGTTCCGACAAAAGAAAAGTTATAAAATATGTATTAGTTTAAATATAGTTAATGACTGCCTTGTATTGAACTCTAAACATTTAAATGTTGTTGAATAGTGTAAAAGGAATGACTAGAATCTTGGCACTTAGTTGTTCTTGAATCTGCAGGCGGTACTTCTTCCTCATCACATTCAGATCATATCTGTACAGTGCCTCATCGGACAAGATTTCTTTCTCAGAGTGGATGAAGGCGCGGCCAGAGCTTGGGCACCTGTGTGCCCATCTGAGAATCGACAAGTAACCCATCCAGGAGTGAATTTCCGGCAGTAGAGTTGAGTCACTGATGACATGATGATTTCTTTCTTGGCTTTGCCTTCATCCGTAATGTTGTTGTTGTGTAGGGAGAGTATTGACGGGTACTTTCAAGTGGTGTTACTGACCCACATCATAGGATTGCTAGTGTCGGGATTGATAGGGGTTTTTTAATACTAGGAGTGATGCAGGGGTTATGGTTAGTGTAATATCCAATAGTCCCTCAAGGCTTCAAAAATTGATACAGTTAATCAATCAAGGTTTGAATCCGATCCGAGAGGGTGTTCTTTGCCCAAGATCCATTATAATGGTTGCTGGAAGTTTGGGTGTACTGGTACAAAACTCTGTTGTTTGCCTTGTTAATATGGTACCCATGTTGTGTTTCGAATCTTCTCCAGGTGTGAGCTGATTATATGTTATTTCTGATTTTTTTTCAAAGGAAAATAGAGATATTATCATCATAACAAATCAATTCCCATTGCAGAAAATGATCAACCTAAATATATATGGAATTATGAGGTGATACCAAACCGAGCATCATAATGTGCTACAATAGTTGGCGAGCATCATAATGTGCTCAATATTTGTAGCTCTACAATATTTGTAGTGCTAGAACAAGATCTAGCACTTGCGTTCGTTCAATCCTACATTTCCTAGGGTTCAATTTTTGCACTCTAGCTGGCGGTGGAACCCATTCAAAGAAGTAAACTTAGGGCTACGATGACAATGAGCACAAAGGGGTGAATCCTTTCGCTTTTGAGATAAGATGGGTTTGATACATGCATAATTATAGCATAAATGTCATCGAAAAAGAACTCGGGCTACAATGACAAGCAAATAATAAGCTACTCGTACCGAAAATTGGCAAGATCTATCTATCATCCAAATTCTTGAATCAGAAAGGATAAGAACTCCACTACTCAATGGAATACTAAAAATCTACATGATGTCATGAGGAGGAAAAACTAAATTGAGATCATGAGTATCCCATGCGTATCAGTGTATGTGATACCATCCATTTTAGTATTTTTTTTCACCATCATTCTTATTCATCTTTTGAACATTTAGAGTATAGTTTGCATTGCATTATGGTATATTTTCTTCTCTATTTATTTTGGAGATCTACTTGTGCTTCATGATAATACCGGCATTTTTGTCCTTCCAAGAGCTAAAATTTTATTATTCTCGGAAGAATGTTTGCTACACACAAAAGATCATCCTACGATCCAGGAAATCGCGGTTAATACTGAAATGATCAAAATCTGGAAGTAAAGAAATGAAGACCACTTAAGGAATAAGACCTAGTTGGCCGATATACCCCTTCTAGACGGTTGATCTAACCCCATTTTCCGATTTATTGACCTAATCTCCCAATACAACATTGAGAGAAGTTTTTATCTTTCTTTCCATTTGCACTTAACTTTTTATATTATTTTTTATTTTATCTTTTATCCTAAGAGGTAAGATTTAGTAGGATTACCCTAAAACTCTAAAAAGATTAGATTAGACATTTAGGTTAGACATTCATTCAATTCTACATTTTCTTGTTTAGTACCGTCAAAAACTTTCATAGTCCCTTTAAGTTGTTTTTTTTTTCAGTCATAAAAACTTCTCTCTTTAGAGTTCTTTTAAACAACTCCAAATCCTAAATTTCCTTGCTGCACCGAAGCATTGGTGTTCAATTTTCGCACTCTAGCTGGCGGTAGAACCCATTCAAAGAAGTAAACTTACCAACTCATAATGTTCCCATTAAATTTTTGCCAATGGACATGGAAATAGAACACGGGCTACAATTTCATTACAACCTCCACAATGAGCACAAACCTTTATCGCTCCAATTTCACTCGTATACTCGTAGTTGACCAAGCTAATAATAAGCTACTTGTACCGAAAATTGCCAAGATCTATCTACCATCCAAATTCTTGAATCAGAAAGGATAAGAACTCCACTACTCAATGGAATACTAAAAATCTACATGACGTCATGAGGAGGAAAAAAAAATTGAGTTCATGAGGATCCCATGTACATATGATACCATCCATTTTAGTGTATTTTTTCACATCATTCTTATTCATCTTTTGAGCATTTAGAGTGATTTGCATTGCATCATGGTACATTTCCTTCTCTATTTGTTTTGGAGATCTACCCGTGCTTCATGATAATACCGGCATTTTTGTCCTGCTAAGAGCTAAAATGGATTTATTCTCGGAAGAATGCTTGTTACACACAAAGGATCACCCTATGATCAAGGAAGTCGAGGTCAATACTGAAATGATCAAGATTCGAGAGTAAAGAAATGAAGACCGTTTAAGGAAGAAGACCTAATTGGCTGATATGCCCCTTCTAGTTGGTTGATCTAACCCCATTTTCCGAGTTATTGACCTATTGCCCCAAGACAATGTGCTTTTGATACAAGTTGACTATTACTATTGAGATCGGCATATCTTACCTTCACAAGAACATCATTAGGGGGATAATCGGTGTTTGGTTATGAAACGGGAAGGATGCCTATGGCGTCGGGTGGGGCCGTGAAAGGTGGTCGGTATCCATGTTCTCAATTCTTTTCTTATCTATAATTTCCATGTCAAATTCTTGGAGAATAAGTATCCATCCTAAGAGTCTTGGTTTGACATTCTTTTTAGTCATCAACTATCGAAGGACAACATGATCGGTGTAAACAATGACCTTGGATCCCACAAGGTATGTGTGAAACTTGTCAAATGCGAATAAAACCCGCGAGGAGATCCTTTTTGGTTGTTGCATGGTTTCCTTGTGAGACATCAAGTGTGTTGCTAGCGTATGTAATGATGTGGAGCTTCTTGTCCTTTGTTTAACCAAGTACTGCACCAATGGCAAAACCGGAAGCGTAGCAAATGTTGACGAAAGGTTGTGACCAATCGGGTGGTTTGATGATGGGCGTAGAGGTTGGCTTTATCTTCAACCTATTAAATGTTGTAATACATTCCGCAGAGAAAACAAAGGGAGTCTCCTTTTGAAGCTAATAAGACAGATTTATAACAATTTTGAAAAGTCCTCGATGAACCTTCTATAGAACCCGCATGCCCTAAGAAACTTCTAACACCCTCGACATTAGTATGAAGAAACATTTTTTTAATTAGCTCAGTTTTATTTTGTCAACATCAATACCCTTAGAGTACCCACATCAAAGCATACACAAGATTAATCTTAACCCACATTTTTTCACTTTTCAGTTTTTCTCTCTTTGCCACGTCAAGTTAAGAACACAACCCAAATTTATACGCACATCAATAGATTACACTACTTGTTCTTAACATACATATTATATATTATCTACTTGAATTTGTTTTATAAATAAAACCATAAATGAACTATATTAAATAAATATGAACTAAATATTATATCTTATATTTCAATATTAAATTTCAAATAAGACAAAATAAAAATTCATGAAATTTTAAAATTTTACTTAAAAAACTATTTTTTATATAAATTAATAACAAAAATAACATTACAATAATAATATTTGAGTAGATTAAATAGTCAACAATATAAAATAGAACAATATCCGAATAGATGATACTCATCTACAAAAACTATCAAACATTACATACATTAAAAATTACACGCTAGATGGAATATTGCAAATTTGCAAACTTAGACTAAGTAACAAGCGACTAATTATCTATAGTTCCGGACTTTTGCCATATATATATATATATATATATATATATATATATATATATATATATATATATATATATATATGCTTAACTAAGTCCGCTTTAAGTTGGTGATGAATACCTGTGTCTCTTATTCGAACCCGATTTTGAATGAAGGTTAGCATCTCGATTGGTGGAGTAGTTTGCGGGTTGTCATGCTCCTCTACTTGATCAAATTGAGAACTATCGTAGCAAAGACGATATGTATCTCTTTCATCTTCAACTATCATATAATGCAATATGACACACACTCTCATAATTCTTCCAATCAAACACATGTCCCACACAAGTGTCGGATGACGAATTTTAGCAAACCGAGCTTGAAGAACGCCAAAAGCTCGCTCCACGTCTTTACAAGTAGAATCTTGATGTTTAGCGAACAACATGGTTTTATTCCCGTAAGAATGTCGAATTGATTGGATAAAAAGATGCCCATTGTGGGTAGATGTCATCGGCAAGGTAATATCCCATGTTGTATTGATGTCCATTTACCACAAAATTTACCTTTGGGGCTCTACCATTCATAACGTCATCAAATACAGAAGAACGATCGAGAACATTAATATCATTGCACGTACCCGGTGTCCCAAAAAGGGCATGTCAAATCCATAGATCGTATGATGCAACCGCTTTTAATACAATTGTTGGTTTTCCGCTCCCACATGCATATTGACCTTGCCATTCAACTGGACAATTTTTTCACTCCCAATGCATGCAATCGATGCTTCCTATCATGCCCGGAAAACCTCTATCCTGTCCAGCGTGCAATAGTCGTTGCAAATCGGTTGCATTAGGCCTTCTTAAGTACTCATTTTCGAATAATGAAATGATCCTATCAACAAAGTGGGACAAGCATTTTCTTGTCATTGTTTCACCAATGCGAACATAGTCATCAACAATACTAGCACCAACTCCATATACAAGCATGCGTATAACAACAATTCACTTATGTAATGTTGATAGGCCCAACCTTCCAGTAGCATCTGGGTGTTGTTGAAAGTACCTATCCGATCCTGACAAGGCTTCAGCGATGCATACACATAAAGGACGCCTCATTCTAAACAGGCTCCAAAATTGTTCGTCGGTGTAGATGGACATCTTAGAGAAATAATCTTTGTTAGCCGATCATGACATCCTTCACGATCTCGCTCTATGTAGCGTCGTTGTCGACGTGGTTTTGAATTTGAAACACACACACAATATCTGAGTAGATGATACACATCTACAATACAAACGAGAATAATACCCGAGTAGATGATACACATCTACAATACAAACGCGTATAATAGCCAAGTAGATGATACGCATCTACGATACAAACGAGAATAATAGCCGAGTAGATGATACACATCTACTATACAAACGAAAATAATATCCGAGTAGATGATACACATCTACTATACTAATTTTAAAAATAAAACTAGTTGTTACTAGGGTACAATTCCGCAACTAGTTCATCTCTCAACATTGCTTCCGCAAGTGTTAATTCCCGTAGTGAGGTTAATTCAACTACAAAATTTTTCTCTTCTCCATCATCATGCATCCTTTTCTTTTCAAGAGCCTCCATCACCTTTTTTTTCTACCTCCCTTGCCTTTCTTTCTTCATATGCGGCTTGAAGATTTAGTTCTTTGGTCCTGAGATGCATCTCTTCTTCTCTAGCAACAAGATTTGAGGCAAGACTCACTTCCCGATCTTCTACATCATTCGAAGAGGTTGACTTTCCCTTCCCCTTCCCCTTCTCTTTATTAGTCATCTTTCCATAAGCACGAGAAGGACGAGGAGGACGAGAAGTGTTAGACATACATACATGGATTTGGAGATTCAGGGTTTGAGCTTGAGTAGTATGTTCCATCTTCATTGACCTTAGACCTTTTCGATCCTTCAGAGCTTTCATCTCCTACATGAATATTGTTTGTGATATTCAAGGAGCTTCTCCACTTTTCTTCTGTTCTGAACATTTTTCATGCATGATCAAGCTTAAATTCGCCTCCAGTGTCACTTGTGTAGAGTTTACGAGCAAAAGCAATGACATCATCTTCCGATTCACCGCTAGCTTTTCTTTTCAAAGCATGCTCGTAACACCTTGCAAATTTCGAAACAGAGTAATTTATCTTTCACCGTAGTAGCTAACAATTCTATTCCAAAATGTTTTGTTTTTTTGATCATTTCCGACATGTGCATCTTTGCTAGTGTTGAGCCACACACTAATTAGTAACTTGTCTTCTTCTTGAGACCATTTTACCCTATCACCCACTGAATGAGTTTGAGTTTCATTCAAATAACAATGTACGTATCTCCAAGGTTTATCACACCATGTTGTGTGTTAAACTCCGGGAGATCTAGTGGTGGAGACATGTTTCCTTGAGTACTTGGAGTAATGGGAGCATTTGAATTTTGTGGATAAAAGTTTGGAGTTATGAAAGCATATTGGCCATAAGTATACCCTTGACCTTGAAAGTTTGGACGGTTTTCTTGACCATGGAAGTTTGGAATATTTCCTTGACCTTGAAGGTATTGAACATGTTGAAGATATTGAGGGTTTAGATTTTGGCTAGGATCCATATGAAGTGGATAAGAAATTTTGTTGGTGGTAAAGAAGAGATGAATATGTGAGTGAGGTGAATGGTGTGTAAACTTTGATCATTTATATAGGCAAAAGAATAATAATAAACTAGTTCAAAAAGAAAGTTAGTTCAAATAGAAAATTAGTTGAAATAAAAAGTTAGTTCAAATAGAAAGTTAGTTCGAATATAAAGTTAGTTCGGGAAAGAAATATAAAAAATGTTTAAAATAAATATAAACTAAAATTCATACAAGATTGATAAAATTACAAAAGTCATTACACATTAAATTTAGAGAGAATTACTTAACGAATACAATTAATTTAAATAATATAAACTTTGTATTGTATCAATAAGTTTATAAATAAAACAATTTAAAATTTTAAAAATGAATTTATATAATGGAAGTCTATAATACATAAAATAATTTTATTTTACATAAACTTTTTTTAATTTCATAGTTTATTGTCATTTATAAACATTTTATATCATATATATTACTAATATTTATCTACAAACATTTTAATAAGAACATAAATAAATATAAATATATACCTAATACATCTCAAAATTAAAAAACATTAAAAAAAATTAAATAAAAACAAAATTGAAGACTTTGGAGCCCATTGTTGTGGGCTCCGAGCA
The DNA here is from genome assembly GCA_002319775.1 of Fagopyrum tataricum. NCBI lineage: Eukaryota > Viridiplantae > Streptophyta > Magnoliopsida > Caryophyllales > Polygonaceae > Fagopyrum > Fagopyrum tataricum. Next base: position 41,926,766 of record CM008281.1, read on the forward strand.
AAATTAAAATAAATATAAATATAAACTGTTGAAGTAAAAAAACACAATTAAAGATGTTGGATTTTAAAAAAATATAAAATTGAAGTAAAAAATTGAAATATATTGTTGCGGAATCCACTCAAGATTAGTCTTCTACTAGATGAAAAAACACTTGTTCCAACAAAATTGACGTGGGTCCCACATATGATCAAAGCAAGATTTGTGAAGATCGTTCATTCGTCCCGATGTGACTGCTCTTATTAGAAACGAGATGTACAAACACAATACTCTCGGTAACCATGAAACAACATTCTTTTCAAGACTATTGAACTACTTTATTTTGTATACTATTTTATTTTTTACGTGAGCAAAATCAGTAAACTTAGTTTTTTTTTCCGCTATTAGTTAAGTCAAGAAACTTGTATTTAATAATCTTCTTCTCATTTAATAAAAATAGAATTCAATATTCAAAAGCCGACCCGAAAATGGACGGAAAATCCTAAAGCCTGACTCCGAGTTGGAGTTTCCCCGATCTACCTTTACGAAAAGCTAAGTTAAACCATCCGAAGGTCTGACGAGACGTAATTATCATGCATTACCATACACGTAAAGTTAAACATTTAATTAATTAAAAAAAAAAGTCGTGTGAGACTGTGAGTTGGGTCCCCACTCCCGACGACCCTCGACTCCGGTTGGGGTGGGGTGTTCACTTTGTTCCTCCCGCAAGTCTCGTCCCAAATCTCATATCCATCCAATGCATATCAACATTCGCATTTAAAACCCTCACCATCTTCTTCTCCTAAATCTGAAGCTGGATTCCGAGGAGGAGTCCCACAAGTCGTTCAAGTTGATCAGGCACCGAACGCCGTCCTCCGCTGGGCAACCACAATTGCAGTCTCAGTTCACCGCTGGGACTAGCCATTCCTCAGATCCGCTCGCCGACTACTCCATCGACAGGATGCACAAGCGAGGGAGGCTCCTTCCTTCTGAGTCTCTCTCCGACAAGGCTCGTAGGTATAGAGGCGCCATTGTCGTTGTTATGCTTCCTGTTATCCTCATTTCCGTTGTCCTCCTCACCATGCCCCGCCCTTCCGACCATGATTTCTCTTCATCTTCTTTCTCGCATCTTAAAAATCCGAATGTCGTCTCCGGCAATCGTTTCGCTGTTATCTTTGATGCGGGCTCCTCCGGTAGCCGAGTTCACGTTTTTTCTTTCAATGACAATCTGGATCTCGTTCACATTGGTAAAGATCTCGAGCTTTTTGTCCAGGTACCAATTTATGTCAATCAATGACATATAACATTTTCTACTAGTATTGTTAACATCTCTTCTTCCATAGTGAGTCCTTTCTCTTTTTGATTGGATGCGAACTTTGCTTGTCCGGCCATTCTGGTTTTATATGTGAGCTACAATTTTGGGAATTATCCATTTTGGCTTTGCCAGTTGATTGGTTACGCTTATCCATTATTGCATTGCATCAACTCTATTTTGATAATGGGAGACCAGAAAATTCTGATTATCTTTTGCACACGCAATCCTACCTAATATTTGACTTGCTTGTCTCTATTTTGTAGCAAAAACCAGGTTTGAGCTCCTTTGCCAGCAATCCTCAGGAAGCCGCAAATTCTTTGGTCTCACTTCTGCAGCAAGCGGAAAATGTCATCCCAAAAGAGTTGCGCAGTACGACACCAGTTAAAGTTGGGGTGGGTGTTTTTGAGTCTCCCATAGGCACTAGATATCTATACCTTAGTTGGGCATGTGATTTTGGGCAAGAGAAGAATTAATTATTCATATTGAATGCTTCTTCACAGGCAACCGCAGGTTTAAGGCAACTGGCAGGTGATGCTCCAGAAAGAATTTTGGAGGCGGTAGGTTGTTCTTTTTGTGATAACCTTAAATGGGAATATTACTTGAAAGAAAATTGTTTGAATAACTTAAGATACCAGTGGCTGCTTTTGATAGGTCAGGAACCTTCTCAGAGATCGAAGTGAACTAAAATCCCATCCAGACTGGGTCACTGTTCTGGATGGAACTCAAGAAGGTGCTTACCAGTGGGTATGTTCAGCCTCTTTGTGGTTTTTTCTTTTCACTATCATTGTTGTGTCCACCTGATTGTTCCCTTAGGTTCATTGTGTCTGAACCAATTTGATACATATTGCCGTAAATTTATGTTCCATGTCTGTTGCTAGGACCGGTCATAAGCACTTGCAGTTTATAAGGTGTTACTATAACTTTTGATTTTTCATGTTTATAATCCTCTGGAGGACAGTTGTATGACTTGTATCAGAAAGTCAGTAGCAGCATTATTTTATTTGCATTATTAGCTTATATATATATCTTGCAAATATGGAAATATTCCATCTATTACCTATGAAACAAAAATTCTTCTCCTGTTAAGATTTTATCCAATGGTACTTATATGTCAAAAACATTTTGACGTGTAATTTTCATTGGTTATGGATCATCTGATATTACATAATCCATTTGAAGGTGACCATTAACTACCTTTTGGGAAAGTTGGGAAAGAAGTATTCTAGTACAGTTGGTGTGGTTGATCTTGGAGGTGGCTCCGTTCAAATGGCATATGCCATCTCAGACAGTGATGCAGCAAGCGCACCTAGACTGTCAAATGGAGAGGACTCATATGTAAAAGATATGTATCTCAAGGGAAGAAAATATCACCTATATGTCCACAGGTCACATCTTCTATGATGATTTACTAAAATAAATTTTTTTCTGTAAACAGTCAGCAAATATTTTTCCCCTTACGTGAGGATTATTTTGGTGTATTCATCATCTTATGCAGTTACTTGCATTATGGACTATTAGCAGCACGTTCTGAGATTTTGAAAGTGGTTGGAAACTCTGCCAATCCATGCGTTTTGCCAGATTATCATGGTACAGGGATCTTTTCATTTCTATCTGAGATTAAAAATTTAATTATTGATGGGGATCAACCTCTGCATCCTTAACTCTCCCCTAGTTCAGTTGGTGGTCTGGGGACTCATTTGCTTGCTGGTCACGTCATGATCCTCAGTGGACTTACAGGCATATATTGCTGAACTACATCCTCGATGTAATACAAAAAGTGATCCGGAGAGTTACTTATATACATTTGATTAAAAAAAACCTCAACTAGGGTTAGCTTATATTGTGTAATACCAATCTTCAAACATCCTGCTTAAAATTTTGATATCCTGAAATGCTTTAATTGGGGAATCACCTTATGATGTTGACATTTTACCTTCCCTGAATCTGGGAGATATGTTTAAATCAAGAATCAGGACTGAAAGAAATGTTTATTTTTTTGCTTATATAGATATACTCTTAAAGTTTATGTGGATGTTGTTTGATGAGGATCATGATTATCAGGGACCTACAAATATGGAGGATTAAGCTATGAAGTGAGTGTTTCCCCATCTGGTGCAAGTATGGAAGAATGCAGAGCAGTGGTTATAAAGGCTCTGAGATTAAATGATACCGTTTGCACACACATGAAATGCACTTTTGGTGGAGTATGGAATGGTGGAGGTGGGGATGGACAGAAGAATCTCTTTGTCGCTTCATTTTTCTTCGACAGAGCAGCAGAGGTATCCATCTTTGGTTCAATCACAGGCTCCCGATACAAGTACACAACTAAAGCTATCTTCAATTGTGTTTGACCCTGCAATGTAGGCTGGTTTTGTGGATGCAAGCAAGCCTGTGGCCAAGGTAAGTCCTGCAGACTTTGCCAAGGAAGCTAAGCAAGCTTGTGCAATTAAGCTTGAAGATGGCAAGTCTAAGTACCCAAGTGTCGAGGCTGATAATCTGCCATATCTATGCATGGATCTAGTGTACCTGTACACATTGCTAGTAGACGGATTTGGTAAGTTTGATGGGTACCCCGGTGCACGTTGACCTAATGATTAGGGTGAATTGACTAACTAGCACTCTCCAATAATAAATTGTACTAATTGTCCCCTTTTACGACTAATTTTCATTCCTCAAATAAATAATTAACTAAATTACGGGGAGGACAACCACTTTGATTATTAAAAGTGAATACCTCGTCCAGTTCTCTCTATGATTATTATTCAGGGCTTTGGCCTTTGTTTCTGACGATTCTTGCTTTGCATCTCATCTATGTGGCAGGCTTAGATCCTAATGAAGAGATCACATTGGTGAAGAAAGTCGAGTATGCTGGTTCCTTGGTGGAAGCAGCATGGCCACTTGGAAGTGCGATTGAAGTGATGTCATCTTTGCCATGATTCATAGCTTCCCATATGCTGCAGGGAGAGAATCCAACTGTTTTGCATTCAAGGTTGGTACGCACTTAGACTGGAAACCTGAAATTTATTTTTACATTGGGAGATAACTGTCTTAGTTTGCTTGTAATTATACTGCATAATATTCAACTTGTTGAGAGTAGGAAGAGGAATTTGAAATCACTCATATGAATTCGTTGCTCGATTAGAACATTGATTATCTTACTTGTATACTTGTCTAGTCAATTTAAAATTTAATATATATATTAATTGTATTATGTTGCGGGTCATTTTAAGCTGATGTAGATTCTTACTTGGAATTAATTGTCAATTTCCATGATACATCTACTTTTTTTTTCAATGTACACAACTATTTTTAGGAGCACGTGTACGCAAACTGTTTATGCGGTTCAGTCTAAATTAGGTGCAAGCTGTGGTTAACTGAATCGTATATAGGATCAGCTTCATCTTATAAAATTTGTACATTTGCTTCATCTTATTAAGAACATAATAGGTTGTTAGCTTATTCAAGGCACCAATAGCCAACAAAATAAAATAAATTGCTCTTATTTGATAACAACAGTAGGTATATGTTTTGTAAATGCAATGTATAGGGTTGTGTATTTTTGAACTTGACCAATTTATAACTGTCCGTAAGGTGATTTTTTGCTCCCGGTCCAAACCAGAAAACCGCTTGACCCTAGATTAGATTGAAAATTAATTATATAAAATGATAATAAATAAATAAAAACCCTATATAGTATATGTCACACTCACAAGGTGTTATACCATAAAGGGTATCGGGACTTGATCATATCTTGACTCGGTCCGGACTCGTTTAGCCGGATCGAGTCTGGAAGACGAGTTTATAGTGGCGGTGTACCCGTGCGGGCCTGACGGCCCAACGGGTACTTTTTAAAAATTAAATAATTGCATGATTGGATAACCTGGATTGACTACATTATCAATTCAACAATATGCATACACTTTATTGAAAAATGTGAGAGATATTAGGCTAGGATAAAATTCCCCTTACCGATTCCTTCCATTGATTAACATATATATATTGGGACTACAGTGTGAACTTATCATTACATAGTAAGGACAGAATAATATGAGGCGGAAATCACGTATTCTAAATACGGAAATCACGGATTCTGTCAAACCCCCGCAGTCGAAACTGGAGGAGGCCGAACAGTGAGACTGGATCTAAAGTCTAAGAACAAATGTCTGGGTAATCCCTTAGTAAAGATGTCGGCATATTGGAAGGATAGGGAACATGGAGGACGCGTATATGGCCAATGGCAACTTTGTCACGAACAAAGTGGAGATCAAGCTCTATGTGCTTCGTCCTTTGGTGCTGAACTGGGTTGCTAGCGAGGTACATGGCAGAGACATTGTCGGTGTAGACAAGTGAGGCACGACCAAGAGGGCAATGAAGCTCTAGAAGAAGATTCCGAAGCCAAGAGCACTCAGAGACCACATTAGCAACCCCTCGGTTTTTCAGCTTCAGTGCTGGACCTAGAGACCACATATTGCCGCTTGGCCGACCAGGAAATGAGTGTGTCATTGAAGAACACGCAGTAGCCTGATGTAGAACGTCGGGTATCGGGACAACCAACCCAATCAGCATCAGTGTAGGCAATCAACTCAGTCTTGGACGAGGGGGAGATGGTGATGCCTAGCGTCGGTGTGCCGTGTATGTAGCGAACGATGCGTTTGAGAGCATGAAAGTGGGGCTCTCTCGGGTCATGCATAAACAAGCATATATGCTGAACGGCGTAGCTGATGTCTGGGCAAGTGAAGGTGAGGTACTGGAGAGCGCCTGCTAGGCTGCGGTATAGTGAAGGATCGCTAACTGGTGGTCCAGATCCAGCACTAATCTTCGATCCAGCATCAACAGGAGTGATGGCTGGCTTGCAGTTAGACATGTTGGCCCGAGCAACAATGTCCCTGACATACTGTTCCTGAGATAAAAATAGGCCGGAGGGTGACCTTTTGACCGCAACCCCTAAGAAGAAGGATAGCGGGCCTATATCAAACATAGCAAACTCCTTGCTGAGAAGCGATATAATGCGGCAACGGAGTGCATTAGATGAGGCAGTAAGAACAACGTCGTCAACATATAGTAAGAGGTAGGCCAACTCATTGCCCTGTCGGAAGACGAAAAGAGAAGAGTCACTCTTGCGGCCGACAAAACCGATTCAACTGATGAAGGAAGCGAAACGTTGAAACCAGGCCCGGGGTGCCTGTTTCAAACCATAGAGTGATTTCTTCAAAAGACATACATGTTTGGGTCGAGTAGAGTCAACGAACCCTGGGGGTTGGAACAGGTATACCGTCTCCTGTAGTTGTCTGTGTAAGAAGGCATTCTTGACCTCCAGCAGATGAATGGACCAGGAACGAGAGACAACGAGGCTCAAAACAGTTCTGATGGTTGCAGGTTTGACAACCGGGCTGAAGGTCTCATGACAATCAATGCTAACATGTTGAGAACACCCATTAGCGACCAAACGAGCTTTGTATCGGTCAAGTGAACCATCGGATCTGAATTTGTGTCTAAATAACCATTGACAACGAACCACATTAGTCCTCTCAGGCCTAGGAACCAGTTCCCAAGTACCATTTCGAATAAGTGGATTATACTCGTCATTCATGGCGGCATTCCAAAGTGGGTCAAGGATGACACTTTTGTGAGATATGGGTACGGGTGATATTGGTTTTTGAGTTGGGATGGCAGTGCTGGTTTGGACCGAAAGCCCATATGGGCCAATCGGTTTTCTTGGCTGAAAAATCCCATTCTGGCTTCATGTAGTGGTTCGGGAAAGGGCAGAGGGCACTTGGCCTTGAATCGGTTCCGTTGGGCCGTCTACAGTGGTAGAAGGGTTTGTAGGTGGGTTGGGCGGTGGGAGATGAGCCATTGTTGGCTGAGCTAGAGAGGGAGTGGTAATTGGCAGAGTAGATGGGATTTGTGGGACATGAGTTAGTTCCAAGACTTGATAAAAAATGTGAGGATGTAAGTTATCATCATTAGGTATGGGGGAACCCGTTGTTGAGATGCAAATGGGAATTGTTGTTCATCAAAGGAGACATGACGAGAAATGATGACTTTGTTGGAGGAAAGATCAAGACACTTGTAGCCTCGATGATTCGTTGGGTAACCAATGAAGACACAAGGAGTAGATCGAGGTTGAAGTTTGTGGGAAGTGGTGGATGTTTGATTCGGATAGCAAAGACATCCAAACACCTTTAGGTGGTTGAAGGAAGGTGTAGTTTGGAACAAGATTTCAGTTGGGGACTTGTTGTTTACGGAGGTGGAGGGAAGAATATTTATGAGATAGCAGGATACGAGAAGAGGCATGGGGCCAATATTGTTAAGGAACTGAACCATGAAAGAGGATGATCCTCATCATGTTTGAGATGGTCCGAATGATTCTTTCGGCTTTACCATTCTGAGATGAAGTGTAGGGGCATGAAAAGCGAAATTGTATCCCGTGTTTGGCAAAGAATTGGTGAAAATGATTGTTGTTAAATCCTCTTCCATTGTCACACTGAAAGGATTTGATATCCCTATTGAATTGAGTTTTGCATATTGATGGAATTGAACAAAGAGATCAAACACTTGAGATTTATATTTTAGAGGAAAAACCCAAAGGAAATGAGTAAAATCATCCAAAAACAAAAGATAGTATTTAAACCCTTCCCGACTCGGAACCGGAGAAGTCCAAAGATCACTGTGAATAATGTCAAAGGGAGCAAAAGTATTGGAAGAAGACCTAACAAATGAGAGACGATGGTGTTTTCCTAATTGACATGCATGACACGTCGGAGACACACGCTCTTTATTACAATCAAATTGAAAATTCTTAAAAAGAAGATCCAAGCAAGGCTTGCCAGGGTGACCGATACGAGTATGCCATAGACCGGAGGACTCAACTGAAAGTGCGAGAGGCAGAGTTATTGGAGGTGGTCGATTTGAAGGACTTGTGGACACGGGATAGAGCTCTCCTGAACTATTGCATCTCATACGGGTAACCCCCGTGGTCATATCCTTCACAAAAAAACCAAATGGATCAAAGTTAACGGAAGCCCAGTTATCAATTGTGAATTTTCGGACGGAGACAAGGTTTTTAACTATGTTAGGTGTAATCAGGACATTGGTAATGTTTAATGGCTTTTGGTTGGTAGAAATAGTTGCATTTCCAATACCGGTAGTTGGAATTCGATTACCGTTACCCACAACAACAAAATTATAAGTGCCTTTAATCGAACTGGACAAGTGATTACCTGATCCATTGGTCATGTGAGATGTTGCGCCAGTGTTCATGTACCACTGGTGATCCAGTGAATTAAGTGTCATCGAGGAAAATGCATGATTGGATAACCTGGATTGACTGCATTAGCAATTCAACAATATGCATACACTTCATTGGAAAAAAAAAACTTGCATGACTACAATAATTTATAATTTTGCATAAACTGATTCAACAATATGCATACACTTCATTGGAAAAAAAACTTGCATGACTACATCAATAATTTTGCATAAACTGATTGCAATTTAGCATTAAGCGATATACAACTTGCAAATAATCTGCATTGCACCTATAATGTTCATATACTTGAACTCTTCAAGTCTTCAATGAAAGATACATAAAGCCCAAAAAATAACATGCATACATTATCAAAACCTCAAAAATAGCACGCATGTTATAAAATTATTACTTTGGACTCTTGATTACTTAGACTTTAGTGGAATGTGTTCAAGAACACTTGGAATGAAGTTGGAAGAGAGGAGAGAACAAGAAGAGTAGATTACTAACTTGCTCTTGGTGCATCTTGTTACAATGGGAATGACCTTTATTTATAAGCCAAAACTTGGAGGAGTTGCTAATAAAATAAACTAGGATGTAAGAAGGTGAATAATTGACCTTGTACAATTTACTTCACTTCTTGGTCAATCTTCACTAGAAGACACATGCATGTGATATGTGTACAAAACATCATGTACAAATGCCTTGTACATATTTTTCATAACACTTCCCCTTGAATATTCACCTTCTTCTATTATCAAACTTGAGCGTTTGTTGATGACTCCAAAGTTGTTATACGCTTGGGTGATGTTGCCTCATTAAAAACCTTGTCATGAAAAACCCAGTGGGATAAAAACCTGATCGAAGGGAAAAAGAGTGCAACCGTATAATGCTCCCCCTGATTTCAACATATGTCTCGGAGTCTATACATTACAATCTTGCGCACAAGCTCTTCAAACTTCTTGGGGTTCAATGATTTTGTGAACAAGTCAACAAGATTGTCACTGGAACGGATTCGTTGAATGTTAGCTTTCCCGGTTTCCTCTAGCTCACGGGCGGAGAAGAACTTTGGCAATATATGCTTTGTACGATCTCCCTTGATATGCCCTTTCTTCATCTGAGCAATGCATGCTGAATTGTCTTTGTACAAGATGGTAGGATTTCCAGTGATGGGTTTCATCCCGCACTCCTTTGTAATTGTTTGGTTTGTTGACCTCCATGAAATTGCCGTGCCTCCATATGTGAACACATATCCGTTTTGGGATTTGGCCTTGTATGGGTCAGATAAATATCCTACATCTGCATATCCAATCAAAGTGGCATCTACTTTGTTTTGATAAAACAAACCAAGGTCATGTGTATCTCGAAGATAACGGAATATGTGTTTGATGTCATTTCAATGTCTTCTTGTGGGTGCACAATTGTACCTAGATAACAAATTTACAACAAAAGCAATATCTTGTCTTGTATTGTTAGTCAAATACATTAAGACACCAATTGCACTTAAATATGGAACTTTTGTACCAAGGATTTCTTCACCCTCTTCGCGAGGACGGAACTCATCATTTTTCACATTAAGGGATCGAACAACCATGGGTGAGCTTAAAGGGTGTGCTTTGTCCATGTAGAATCTAGTTTTTTTTCCCTTCTGTATAATTAGATTGATGAATAAAGATTTCATCCCTTAAATGCTCAATTTGTAGGCCAAGACAAAGCTTGGTCTTTCATCTCAAATTCTTTCATCTCAAATTCTTTCATCAAATATTTTGCAGTTTCTTCAAGCTCGTTAGAAGTTCCAACGATATTCGAATCGTCGACATATACTGCGATCATAACAAATCCACTTTGAGATCGCTTGATAAAAACACATCGACATATGATGTTGTTCTTATATCCCTCTTTGAGAAGATATTCACTAAAGCGGTTGCACCACATTTGTCCTAATTGTTTTAATCCATACAAGGATCTTCTCAATTTTATGAAAAGCATTTCTCGTGGCTTTGAGGAATTGGCCTCTGGCAATTTTAGTCATTGTGGGACTTTCATGTAGATGTCGGTACCAAGTGACCCGTATAAGTATGCAATCACGACATCCATAAGACACATTTGTAGTTTTTCAAAGACAGTCAAGCCGATTAGAAATCTAAATGTAGTTGCATCAATTACCGGATAGTATGTTTCATCATAATCGATTCCTGGAATTTGGGAAAAACCTTGGGCTACAAGGCTTGCCTTATATCTCACAATTTCGTTTTCTCACGAAAAACCGATTTATAGCCGATTGGTTTTACACCCTTTGGTGTATGAACCACAAGCTAAAAAAACTCCACGTTTATCAAGTGATTTTAATTTTGTCTGAATTGCCACTTTCCATTTTGGTCAATCTTTTCTACGACGACATTCATCAACTGTTTTTGGCTCAATGTCGTCATCTTTAGTTGTGATGTCATTGGCCACAAAGTAGGCAAATATATCATCAATAATGATATCATTTCTATTCCATTGTATCCTTAAGTTGACATAATTTATAGCAATTTCATAATTGTCGATTATTTCATCATCAAGGATATTATCTTCGTTTGGGATGTTCTCATCCTCATTTTCTTTGTCTTTCTCATGTTCCTCATTTGATTCGGTCAATATAGCATTTCCTGATATATCCTTTTGATTCCTTGTTTTTCTCGGTTTTAAGTCTTTTGAACCGAGTGGTCTACCACGTTTTTGACGAGTCATAGACTCATTTTCAATGGACACTTTTGGTTGCCCAATGGGTACATCAATTCTTGTAGGAGCATTTGCTGCAGGAACATGTGATTTTACCACCTTCTTAGTGTCTATAAATGCATTTGGTAATTGATTTGCAACACTTTGTAAGTGAATGATTCGTTGAACCTCTTGTTCACACATTTTTGTTCTTGGATCAAGGTGTGATAATAGTGTTGCATTCCATGTAATTTCTTTCGTACTTGGGTCCACTTTCTTCTTTTTTCCCCCCTAAGATTGGGAATGTATTTTCATCAAAATGACAATCAACAAATCTTGTTGTAAATAAATCACCCGTTGTTGACTCAAGATATCTAATGATCGAGGGGGATTCAAAACCAACATATATTCTTAATCTTCTTTGTGGACCCATCTTTGTATATTGTGGTGGAGTAATAGGAACATAAACTGCACATCCAAATATTTTTAGATGTGATATATTAGGCTCCTTTCAAAACACTAATTGCAATGGGATTGTTCATGATTTGCACTTGATTTTAACCGAATAAAGGCTACAACAAGCAATATCGCATGTCCCTAAGCAGATGGTGGTAATTTTGATTTCATCAATAATGGACTAGCGATTAATTGTAATCTCTTTATTAATGATTCAACAAGACCATTTTGTGTGTGAACATGAGCTACTGGGTGCTCCACATCAATCCCAATTGACATGCAAAAGTCATTGAATGTTTGAGATGTGAATTCTCCTACATTGTTAAGACGAAATTTCTTTATTGTATAATCCGGGAATTGAGCTTTCAAACGGATTATTTGTGCAAGGAGTTTAGCAAATGCCGCATTTCTAGTCGATAATAGACTTACATGAGACCATCTTGTAGATGCGTCAATTAATACCATAAAATATTGAAACAGGCCACACGGTGGAGCTATTGGTCCACATATGTCTCCTTGTATCCTTTCCAAAAATGCAAGAGTCTCACTCGTAACCTTACTTTTAGAAGGTCTAATTATAAGCTTTCCGAGTGAGCAAAACGCACAATTAATACGACTTGGCGACACAACCTTCATGTTCTTTAGTGGGTGTCCAATTGAACCCTTTATAATTTTGTACATCACCATTGATCCCGGGTCGGTCATGCCATAATGTGAATTCAACTCAGTCATCCGACCGTTTGTTAGAAATCACATTAACCTCAACCGGATGAATATATGTTTCATATAATCTGGAGGATTGTCCTTGCATTTTTTCAAGGATCTTTTTCTTATCACATTCATGTGTTGTGATGCACAAATATTCTCTCCCATTTTCATTCATGGTTTCCATATGAAACCCGTTTTGACGCACATCCTTAAAGCTCAATAAATTTCTTCTAGATTTACTAGAATATAATGCGTCATTTATTATTATTTTTATTCCCTTCGGGAGTAGAGCAAGGGCTCTTCCGAGCCTTCGATGAGTCTAGCCACA